>NC_069437.1:28466460-28546460 GCF_026875155.1 Cherax quadricarinatus
AGCTTTTATTGGGACAACGTTTCGCTGTGTAGTGCTTTAGCAAGTCAATTTACCCTCATCCCCTATTTCTCCTACTTTTCCCCTGCAAACCTCCCTACTCTCATTCCATCCCCACCTCCTCTTCATCTTATTCCTTTTGCATTATCACTCTCGACTTGATAAAGCTTTTCACAGATCGAAACGTTCTCACAATAATAGCTTGCGCTGTATCTGTGTCTCCTTTTTACTTTCTTACTATTAATTTTATCTGCATTATTATTATTATTATTATTATTATTATTATTATTATTATTATTATAATTATTATAAATATTTTTTATAGGGAAGTGTTAAATCCTAATAGGCCTTAGAGCGTCTGGGGAATGATATTTAGGTTCGATCCAGTAAACGGAAAAATAACTCTAGATCTTTATATCAGAGCCCTTCAGCATCAAGGCAACACTCCAAGATGGGAATGTACATAGTTCTCTTTACGAGAACAATGCACTCATACCGTAATCAAAATCTTCGCTATATAAGTCTAAGTTATAACATAATTCCATTCTATAATTAAATCCATACTATAATATAAAACAATGCTGTAATATAAATTTGTGTCTCAGCTCCTGGCCCTGCCTCATTAACTTGTAGCTTGCCGGGTTTACACCCTCGTAGAGTCGTGGATCTTATGATAACTATTCTTATATACTCTTATATATTCTTATATATTATACTAAAGGTAAACTATCCAGAGTAGTTAAAATGTCTTATTCCACGCACTCATTTATGTACTTTGTACAAGACAAGTTTTAGCAGTATTTATACTCATCATTTTGTTTCAAAGCAATTACTTTATTATTATCAACCTGTCCTACATTATGATTATACATGTAACTTTAGTGAAAAATAAAGAGAAGAGAAATGACATTATATCACATATTTTATTTAGAGTTACTGATTCATTTTAGAAAGTGCATAATGTTATATACATAGGCACGGATTTGTAGATGAGATGAGTCAGTATTTTATTTAAATTTATTGACGCACTGAAGAATGTGTATAAAATTATTTATTAAAAATATACAAGTGGATTTGGGTAAGATGAATATATTTCTGAGGTCACATTTTTGTTTACAGTTCATCAATAAGCAACAACTTTATTTGGGTGCCAGTAATTGTTACATAAGGGAACTCCAGACAACACGAGAATACTCTAGCCTACACGCCAGCTGGTGTTACTTTTTAGTTCATTCTTCAAGTAAAAATCTCACTTAGTATGTTGTATTCATAGTAATTATGGATATACAAAAAAATAATTTTTTATTGTGACTCAAAATAATATATTTTCGATGGGGTTCCTGTGTTGCGCATCTCACATTATAGCCTTGAAGAGAGTAAGAGGGAGAGGGAGAGAGAGATGAGATGGGAAAAAAGGGGGTGGAGGTGTAGGACTTCATCATGGGCCGATAAACTTACTGCATTATCCTTTAATGCTTATCTAATATCAAATTAGAAAAAAAATCAGAATGGAGATCAATTTTTATCTTTAATTAAAACATATTTATCTATATTATTTTAACATTAATATTCAATTTTAATATTTCGCATTACAGTATTAAAAAAATACAGTGGAAACAATAAAAAATATAAGCATATATTTTTCACTACCACAAATATAAAATAATCTTATATATTGTAGTGTGTCTGCAAAGGCGAATGCTTACTATAGCTTTAGAGTTTAGATGAATATTAGACCAGTGAAAGAGCATGTATATTTGTGTTAATTACCCGTTGTTAATAGTGCTTGTTGATATTGACTTAATTATTTTTTGGGTACTCATCTAATTGTGCTCACCTAGTAATAATAGTAGAATTACCGACAATATAATAGGCACTGGTAAGGAGAGTGGTGCCAGACATAGGTAATGGGAAGAGCTCCAGACACTGGTAAGGGGAGGGGTATCAGGCACTGGTAATGGGAAAAGTGTAAGTAAGAGTGAAGAATTCCGTGTATCAAGATCCCAGTTACCAATCTGACACATATGATGTAAATGGCTTAGAAAACCAACACCTTAGGACTAAGGCACCTGTGCAACATTTGGGAAACTTTATTGTGGATCTTGGTAAAGGGAATTTTTCGACGCTTGCCTAACCTATAGACATGACTTACACTATTGGATTTTTTCCAATGGTGACTTCGCCTCCTGCTGCTTCATCTCACCTGACTACATTATATAAGCCACTTTTCCGCTCATGTGTTGTATTTTTCTCAAGATTGATGGACTGAACACATCGACTCCAGACTGAGGGACTGATCACCTCAAACTCTTCCTCATCTTCCACCGTTCTTCTCTGAATTAGACCAAAGAAGCCTCTTTCTGGAGATACGTTCCCACAGTAACGGTTCCCAAATATTGCACAAGTGTCTCATTCTTAAACTTGTCGGTTTTTTAAGCTATTTCTGTCATATCTGTCAGACACAGCAACATCTTGAGATCTTGATACAGGTAATTCTTCAATGGGAAGAGTGTCAGGCACTGGTAAGGGAAGGGGTGCCAGGTACTGGTAAGGGGAAGGGTGCCAGGTACTGGCAGGGGGAGGGGTGCCAGGCACTTCTGGTCTCTACGAGGAGCTGCAGCCGCCATTTGCCTTATCACACATGTGTGGGAGGGTAGGTGGGTACCCCGAGCCATTTGTTCATCAGGATAGTGGGGAAGGGTCAGTGGGATGGAGGAGGATGGAAGGAGGAGGAGGAGGAAGAATGAAGGGAGAGGGAGAAGGATGGAAGTAGGGAACGAGGAGGAGGAGGAAGAAAAGAGGAAGCGACTTGATTTTACGGAAGTGTGGAAGACCAGAGAAGTCATAAAGGCAAGGAAGAGAGGGAAAGAGCAGCAGCAGCAGCAGTAGCAGCAGCAGCAGTAGCAGCAGCAGTAGCAGCAGAAGCAGCAGCAGCAGCAGTAGCAGCATCAGCAGCAGCAGCAGTAGCATCAGCAGCAGCAGCAGCAGCAGCAGTAGCAGCAGCAGCAGCAGCAGTAGCAGTAGCAGCAGCAGCAGTAGCAGTAGCAGCAGCAGCAGTAGCAGTAGCAGCAGCAGCAGCAGCAGCAGCAGCAGCAGTAGCAGTAGCAGTAGCAGCAGCAGCAGCAGTAGCAGTAGCAGCAGCAGCAGTAGCAGCAGCAGCAGTAGCAGCAGCAGCAGCAGCAGCAGCAGCAGTAGCAGCAGCAGCAGTAGCAGCAGCAGCAGCAGTAGCAGCAGCAGCAGCAGTAGCAGTAGCAGCAGTAGCAGCAGCAGCAGCAGTAGCAGTAGCAGCAGCAGTAGCAGTAGCAGCAGCAGTAGCAGTAGCAGCAGCAGCAGCAGCAGCAGCAGCAGTAGCAGCAGCAGCAGTAGCAGCAGCAGCAGTAGCAGCAGCAGTAGCAGCAGAAGCAGCAGCAGCAGTAGCAGCAGAAGCAGAAGCAGCAGAAGCAGCAGCAGCAGTAGCAGCAGCAGAAGCAGCAGTAGCAGCAGAAGCAACAGGAGCAATAGCAACAGAAGCAGCAGCAGCAGCAGCAGTAGCAGCAGAACCAGCAGTAGCAGCAGAACCAGCAGTAGCAGCAGAAGCAGCAGTAGAAGTAGCAGCAGAAGGAGCAGGAGCACTAGCAGCATCATAAATCACCGTCACAACCACAACCCACCATCATCACCACCACCACCACATCCACAATCACAATCGTCATCATCACCACCACCACCACCACAACTATCCACCACAAACTACCATCCACCACCCACTACCATCACCACTCACCAGCATCACCCCACCACCCCACCCACCACCACCCCCCACCCCCACCCCCACCAACTACCACCATCCACCACCCACCAAACATCACCACCTCCATCATCACCACCATCACCCACCACCACCTCCATCACCACCACCACTACCCACCACCACCACCACCACCACCACCACCACCACCACCCTACCATACTCACCACCACCCCCCACCATCACCACTATCACTACCTATTACCATCACCACCACCACCCCACCTGCTACCACCATCCACTACCCACCAACATCACCGCCTCCATCACCACCACCACCACCCATCACCATCTACCACCCACTACCCGACCCCCCACCAACATCACCCACCACCTACCAACACCTTCCACCACCCACTACCATCTCCACCAACCAACATCACCACCCACTACCATCACCACCCACTAACATCACCGCCCACTACCATCACCACCCACCAACATGATTACCATCACTTACTACCACCACCATCACACACCACCATCACACACCACCACCACCACCATCACCACCACCATCACCACCCACCACCACCATCACCACCCACTACCATCACAAACCACTCCACCATCCCACTACCGCTATCACCACCACCCCACACTACCACCATCACAGCTACCGCCACCACAGCTACCGCCACCACCACCACCCACCACCACCCACCACCACCACTACCCCCATACTCACCACCACCACCACCACTCCACCATACTCACCACCACCCACTACACCATACTCACCACCACCACCACAACCACCACTACCACCGTACCACCACCACCACCCACCAGCATCACCACTACCACCACCAGCATCACCACCCACCCATCACCACCCACCACCACACCACCACCACCACCACCAACACCCCACTCAACACCACTACCCCCACCACCATCCACCACCACACCACCACACCACCACCCATCACCACCACCATCACACCACCATCACACCACCACCATCACCACCACCACACCATCACCCCCCACCACACCACCACCATCACCACCCACACCACCATCACCACCACCACCACACCACCACCTACCAACTACCCACCACTACCACCATACCACCACCCCACCCGCCACACATCACCCACCACCTACCACCACCACCACACCACCACCACCACCACCACCATCACCACCACCACCATCACCACCCACCACCACACTACCATCACCACCACCATCACCACCCACCACCATCACTACCACTCACCACCACCATCACCACCCACCACCAACACCACCCACCCACCCACACACCACCCACCATCAACACCACCCCCCACCACCATCACACACCACCCCCACCACCATCACCACCACCACACCACCCCACCACCACACACCATCCCACCACCAACACCACCACCACCAACACCACCCACCATCAACACCACCCCCCACCACCACCACCACCACCACCACCACCACCACCACCACCACCACCATCACCACCTACCACCACCACCTACCACCACCACCACCATCATCATGACGACCACCATCACCATCATCACCATCACCACCATCACCACCACCACCATCACCATCACCACCACACCCACCACCTACCACCACCACCATCACCTCCACCACCCACCACCTACCAACACCACCATCACCACCACCACCCACCACCTACCACCACCACCCACCACCACCACCCACCACCACCACCTACCACCACCACCTTCCACCACCACCTACCACCACCACTACCACCACCATCACCTACCACCATCACCACCACCTACCACCACCACCCACACCACCACTACCACTACCACCATACTCACCACCACCCACCACCATCACCACTACCACCACCACCACTACCACCACCACCACCACCACCTACCACCATCACCACCACCCACCGCCATCACCACCACCACCACCATTTCCACCACCACCACCACACCACCCACCACACCACCACCCACCACCACCACCACCACCACCACCATCACCACCACCACCACCACTACCACCACCACTACCACCATACTCACCACCACCCACCACCATCACCACTACCACCACCACCACCTACCATCATCACCACCACCTACCACCACCACTACCACCATACTCACCACCACCCACCACCATCACCACTACCACCACCACCATCTACCACCATCACCACCACCTACCACCATCACCACCACCTACCACCATCACCACCCACCAACGTCACAGTCGCCAGTAACAGCAACAGCATTTAAATAAAGAAAAATCAAGAACAAAAGAAAGACATGAATGGGTTGCAGACTGGGGAGGTAAGAATAGAGAGGAAATGATAGCAACATGTTAATGATAAGCAGGAAATGTGAGAGAAGATTAAGGGGAAGGGGAAATACTAGGAATTGAGGGAAAGAGGAGTAGCAAAAGATGTGAAGATAAGGAATTGAAGTTTTCCGCTGAAGCAGTTCGTTTATTGTGCATCTCATCTCCATCTTGCAGCGCATCCTTCCAAGACAACGTCTTTTTTACCCCTTTGGCTTAAGATCGTCGGCAAAGCGACTGTGATACAACAACGTTAAAGTGAGAATTTAAAGTAATGATTATGATTCCAGATAACATGTCCCCGTTTTCTATTCCCATTTTAAACGTTTTTTCCTTGTGGGTTTTACATTTTATGTTATGTAGAGAATGGTGTGTGCGGTACTACTTAACAAAGGAACATACCAGGCCGATGAACTACTGTAGTTGTTAAGAAGTACACACTTTTATGCATAGTATTTATGGCACTTTAATATCTAAATATATTTTGAGTTTCAGTCAAATTTAGGATATTTGCTCAGAGTTTCTAGTATTATCTTTATAATATTATGATAACGTGACTCATCATGTAGGTTTGTTCTGTGTGTCTGTATGCCTCAATAAGCGGAGCTACATGAAGGTACTTCATGTACATTTAGTGTAATCGTTGCTAATATAAACTTTCAAAATTACTTGTAACTAAGTGTTTCTGCTCCATCATATGTCAATTTGTTAACATTGCTACTGGCTCCGTAAATATGCTTGCTTATGTTTTAGATATTTACCTCTGGCCTAAAAATATTTATAATGTTGGCGAAGATAGATAAAAATAACTTTATTTTTCTTCCAAAATATTTTTGTTTTTGGCTTGTCAGTCTGGCGATATAGGAATAAATCAATGTAAGATGAAATAAATACTAATAGAACATTGATTCCGTTCTCTGTGATTTTTGTGCATCTGTGTCTAGCTTCTCTGACGAGCATATTAGTTAAAGTCATTATGCGAGTCCAGCACATTTAGTGAAGTTATAGATTCGGTAATTATAAAGGAGTCAGGCTCATAGTCATAATTCATAAGATAATTTTAGTACCATTAGGATGGCGGAGTTTGTAATTGAGAAGGCCAATTGTTAATTCTTATTCCTAACTTATAATGTTTATTGTTATTATTTGAAGAAATGACAAGAAGAGAGGATGCAGCTCTGATCATAGCTTGTGTTGAGAACCATCAGTGTACAGTAATTGTGAGAGTTATTAATTAACAGTTGGGGAGAGAATTTTTGTTTGGCAGGAGAGTTTGCAAATTATTTAAGCAACTGAATGTTGCCGATCTTTCTTGACTGAGAGTATACGATTGACGTAATATCTAATGAGCACATCTTCCACGTAGTGCTGAAGTGTTCTTGTTGTGTATGATATTGTTTATGAAGGTTGTGGAACCAAATATTATGGCCTGCTTGTGTTTTCCATTTAAAACTGTGTTTAGTGAGGTTTGAGGTATCTACATTACAGACTCTCAAGGGGAGTGCCCTCATCTGTCACCGTCTACATTACAGACTCTCAAGGGGAGTGCCCTCATCTGTCACCGTCTACATTACAGACTCTCAAGGGGAGTGCCCTCATCTGTCACCGTCTACATTACAGACTCTCAAGGGGAGTGTCCTCATCTGTCACCGTCTACATTACAGACTCTCAAGGGGAGTGCCCTCATCTGTCACCGTCTACATTACAGATTCTCAAGGGGAGTGCCCTCATCTGTCACCGTCTACATTACAGATTCTCAAGGGGAGTGCCCTCATCTGTCACCATCTACATTACAGATTCTCAAGGGGAGTGCCCTCATCTGTCACCATCTACATTACAGATTCTCAAGGGGAGTGCCCTCATCTGTCACCGTCTACATTACAGATTCTCAAGGGGAGTGCCCTCATCTGTCACCATCTACATTACAGATTCTCAAGGGGAGTGCCCTCATCTGTCACCATCTACATTACAGATTCTCAAGGGGAGTGCCCTCATCTGTCACCGTCTACATTACAGACTCTCAAGGGGAGTGCCCTCATCTGTCACCGTCTACATTACAGATTCTCAAGGGGAGTGCCCTCATCTGTCACCGTCTACATTACAGACTCTCAAGGGGAGTGTCCTCATCTGTCACCGTCTACATTACAGACTCTCAAGGGGAGTGCCCTCATCTGTCACCGTCTACATTACAGATTCTCAAGGGGAGTGCTCTCATCTGTCACCGTCTACATTACAGACTCTCAAGGGGAGTGTCCTCATCTGTCACCGTCTACATTACAGACTCTCAAGGGGAGTGTCCTCATCTGTCACCGTCTACATTATAGACTCTCAGGGGGAGTGTCCTCATCTGTCACCGTCTACATTACAGACTCTCAAGGGGAGTGCCCTCATCTGTCACCGTCTACATTACAGACTCTCAAGGGGAGTGTCCTCATCTGTCACCGTCTACATTACAGACTCTCAAGGGGAGTGTCCTCATCTGTCACCGTCTACATTACAGACTCTCAAGGGGAGTGTCCTCATCTGTCACCGTCTACATTACAGACTCTCAAGGGGAGTGTCCTCATCTGTCACCGTCTACATTACAGACTCTCAAGGGGAGTGTCCTCATCTGTCACCGTCTACATTACAGACTCTCAAGGGGAGTGCTCTCATGTTTTTTGTTGCTAGACCCGTGAATAGCTAAGCATTGTATTTTCGCTGTAGTTCACTCTCGTCCTGTTGCGGCGTTGGGCTGAGTATTTAATGTAACTACCTTCTAATGATGTGTATATTTTAATACGACATACAGAAAAAAATTAAGCAGTTTGTTTGAAATTAATCTACATGTATAATGTATATGTTTATTGCTAAACTAGGTATTTATATATACAATACACATTCAAGCTTGGAAATATTTTCTAAAGTAGGCTGCAACCTATATTTATTTTAACTAATTAATATACATAATAATTTTGTTTACGGTGTAAATTCATATTTTAATTATATAAATGTGGCAAAATTAACAGAAGAGTGTACAGTAGAGACAGAGAGCAAGATAAATAAGATAGTGAGACAGGATATGAAAAGCGGAAGTATACTGGGAGGAAAAGTCACTAACAAAATAAAAGACTATATATACCTGATATAAAATGTAAAGAAAAGGAACAAGGAAAGTTTGAAGATAAAGACATAAAAGAAGCAGAACAGAAGGAAGAGTAGAAAATATGTGGAGAATACTAAACTCAGAGGACAATAGAGGAAGACAGGAGAAGGGGAAGTTAAAAGACAGGAAGAGGGAGACTCGTGAAATTTTAGAGTAGCGACAATAGACAAAGCAATAATTAGCTTAAAATTCCGATTTATTTATGAATGAAAAGATTACTATAAAAAATTGAAGGGAACGAAGAAGCAAAGAAAGAAATGTCAGGAAAGAGAAGAAAGCAATCTACGAATATTGATCAGAAGACATACTGAAAGGAGACAGAGAAATGATGAATACATCGAGAGGAATTAGTTAATAGCAGTGAATGGAAAACGGACGAGGCACAGCAATGATGGATGACAGCCCCAGGGAGCAGAGAATAGCTGATAAATGAACGGAGTATGGATGAGATCTGCATTAATGGATGACACTGGGGAAGAGAGGACGGAAGGGAACAGTGAAGAGGAGGTGAGAGAAGGGCGGTGCGGAAAAGGATCGGTAAGGGGGAAGGGTAAACTGGTGAGGGGGGAGCTGAACGGTGAGGGGGGGAGCTGAACGGTGAGGGGGGGAGCTGAGCGGTGAGGGGGGAACTGAACGGGAGATGAGTCGAAGAAACGGAATGGTGAAGGAATGGAACTGTGATGGAACGGAATGTTGAAGGGATAGAACTGCGAGCAGATGGAACGCTGAGGAAAGGGAACTAGCGCGGTAAGGGAAGGGAACAGTAAAGAAAGGAAACGATGAAAGAAAGGAACGGTGAAAGAAGGGAGTGGAACATTGATCCTAGCGAGGGGAAGTACTTAAGGATTATGCTTTTCTCATTCGCAAGGAGAGGGACGCAAAATTTTGGTCTCGTGAGAGAAAAGGGATGAAGTAATTTATTATTTCTTAGGAACGGCACCAGCGGATTTATTATCTTTTATGTCAGTGCATTTTAGTCATCTCCTTTCAGGAAAAAACGCCACCCATGGGAAGGGGAGAAAATGTGTCAATTACAGTACTAAGAAAATAGATGAATGTCACTTGTAAAATTCTGTGATTACCCTAGAAACTTGAAAGTTTACTGCTGAAACTACATGTTATTTTGCTAGCTTCTGAGTGAAGGAAATATGCTGTATTTATGCTGGATAATAATAAGGTTCTGCTTCATTATACGCTGTCATTTAGTATGAAGTTGTAATGGTTGTGGGGGGCAACAAAAGACCTGATGTGGTGTTGTGGTGGCAGAGCGTGAGAAGCACGCTTGCCTTGTCAACCGCAGTATCCATAATGTATGAGCACGCGGGCGTCGGATTTACCACTAGCAGTTGACCGGATTAGCGGTAAGTGCAGAGTGGGCAGCGGGTGTGCGCGGGAGGCAAGTTTGACACCAACTCAACCACTCACGCTGCAAGCTAACTCTTCTCTCTCCAGCCTCTTCAGCCTACACACCAACTCAACCTCTTCAATCTACATTTTAAAAGTCAAATCTGCTGCCCAGTTATATACAAAACATGTTATATCCGTACACTGTTTTACTTTTATTCTAAATGCAGGTTTTTTAATTTGTCTAACCTTCAAGTGAACTCATCCTTAACGCGGCGGTTCAGATTAACACCCCTCTTCTCTGCCCTCTTATTCTGTTAGAGAATTTTACGTTCCTTCCATCTCTGCATTACATGCCTCGTAGAGTAACTCAAAACCTGTGAACATCTGCTGAGTCCACCAGCTGTGGAACTTCACCATCCTTCATCCTGTTGTCCAAATCTACAACTCCTCCATCTTTGCAAAACTTCTTAACCCAATCTACATCACAAGCACTGAACCTGGCACTCAGTCGTAGATGCACCAGCCTCACGAACTCAACGTAAAGCACTCAACCATAAACACTTAATCCTTAATCACTGCAGGTCAAGTCTACCTCTCCACCCCTCAGTTTCCTCCCAACAGCCCAGAGATAGAACATGAGGTACGGGCCTATCTGATCGATTCCACTTGTGACCCTGACTCGGCAATTCCGTTTTTTCAAAGGCAGTTGTGTGCTGCACATCGTAAAGCCAAGATTGTGTTGGCAGCAGCGTTAGCTAGTTTTTTTTTTTTTTAAGTTTTACTGTGTATCGGGGAATGAATAAAGTCTGTTTAATGATGTCATAGGTTAAAAACGACAATATATTCAGAATAATAATTAATACTGTGTCTGTTCACATCAGTACATAATGTGTCGTCTGTAGTGGAGAGAGGTAAAGGATCTGTACAGTTTTAGCGTTTATGGTGAGCATAATTATAATAATTCAGCAAAGTACATTGTGTAATGGACACGTGTGTAACGGACATTTGTGTAAGCAACACGTGTGTGTAACGGACATGTGTGTAAGGAACACGTGTGTGTAACGGACATGTGTGTAAGGAACACGTGTATAACGGACATGTGTGTAATGGACACACACACACACACACACACACACACACACACACACACACACACACACACACACACACACACACACACACATACACACACACACACACACACACACACACACATAATATAATATATATATATATATATATATATATATATATATATATATATATAATATATATATATATATATATATATATCCTAGGTAGTAGGTTGGTAGACTACTACCGTCCAGCCAAGTGACTGTAAAACGGAAGCCTGTAATTGTTTTACACGATGGTAGGATTGCTGGTGTCTTTTTTCTGTCTCATACACATGCAAGATTTCAGGTACGTCTTGCTACTTCTTCTTACACTTAGGTCACAATACACATACATGTACAAGCATATATATACACACCTCTCTGGGTTTTCTTCTATTTTTTGTCTAGTTCTTGTTCTTGTTTATTTCCTCTTACCTCCATGGGGAAGTGGAACAGAATTCTTCCTCCGTAAGCCATGCGTGTTGTAAGAGGCGACTAAAATGCCAGGAGCAAGGGGCTAGTAACCCCTTCTCCTGTATATATTACTAAATGTAAAAGGAGAAACTTTTGTTTTTCCTTTTGGGCCACCCCGCCTCGGTGGGATACGGCCGGTGTGTTGAAAGAAAGATATATGTATATATATATATATATATATATATATATATATATATATATATATATATATATATATATATATATATATATATATATATATATATGTATATATCAATAACAACACTGCACTAGCCAAGGACTCGAACCCATGCTGCTTTGGCCTGCCGGTTCGAGTCCTTGGCTAGTGCAGTGTTATTGATCAATACCACTCGCTCGTGGTCACAATAATTAATATATATATATATATATATATATATATATATATATATATATATATATATATATAAAATATATATATATATATTGTCATAATGAGTGTTTATTTAATGTTAGTATTGGCTTAACAAAGTTCCTAGAGGACTAAACGTTACGTTAATAAACGTCTTATTAAAGTGCATATTTGTACATTTACCTAGCTAGAGTACACAACGTTAGGTACACTACACAAAGTCTTTTGGTTATAGTACACAACGTTAAACAATACTGAATATCTGTTGGTTATAGTACGCAGTGTTACCCACAGTAACATGCTTCCTATTAATATAAAATCCAGTTCAGTTTAAGACAAACAAATAAAATGGCACTAAGTGTCAATTCTTCCTCAGTAATATTAAATACAGTAAACAATATTCTTAAATACAAGCACACTGAAAATAGCTTGAATTAGTTTGTCCCTTGATAATACAGTACTATTGTATTATGTACTACATTGCAGTCTACATATATTACTTTCTCTTAATATTTCATAATTCTTCCTTGTTTTAGACACTAACAGGATTTTCCGCTCTTTCCTGAATGCAGCATTAGGATTAATTCGCAAAATACATTTCGTTAACAACCCGTGTAAAGTACATTGTATTCATTATGAATGGATCCTGAGATTTCAGAACATACAAATGTGTTTTGAATATCAAGAAAAGGTTTTAATTCTTTGGGGATAGCAAGGTGGAAGGTTGGATATTATTCTCCAGGAGAGCTGCTAAAGTTTGAGCAATTCTGAATACTTCAGGGTAATTCCTTCATTCTGATTTTTAAACAAGCGAGTAAACTTTAATTTTCGTTGCTACGCTCTTAGATCTTTGTGAACCCAAAGCTGTGAGCAGCGTAATCGTTCGTCTGGCTGTTTGGGTGACTGTCTGTCCGTCTATATGCCTGGCTGACTGTCTGTCGATCAGTCTGACTGATTGTTTATGTGATTTTCTATCAGTCTCTCTTACTTGGCTGGCTTTTTGCTTGCCTGCCCCTCTGTTTGTCTGTCCGACGTATTATCAGTTGGTAAGCGATTAACAAAATTTGAGAGCCGTTTATCTCTAGAACTAGTAATTACATGCTCACAAAATAATATATAACTTAAGAAATATAGTAACGCTAACAACTGCTTCATGCTTTCAACTGCTACCAACTGTTGCAAGGAATATTTTTGACTTTAAGGTTTTTCACCAGATGGAGAATTAATAATAATAATAATGTATTATTTTAGACTTATTTTGCTAATTTGTCAATTTTATTGTGTTTTGATTAAAATTATGATAATTTACAAATTTTCAATGAAAGGTATTATATTATCATTATTATTATTATTAAAGATTTCAAGTAGGTGCCTTAACGTTGATGCAGGGGTTTTGATCCGAGAAATTGGAGTTACCTCTCACCTTTAAAAGAATCTGATTACTTTCTTTGCCTGAACTTATATGAATTTAACTCTTTTCCATGGATATGATAATAAGACTAAATTAATATTAATAATAAGTATTATTATAAACAACAAATATAAGAGAACTTTCATTTTATTGTTAACTTCAGTGAAAATTTTTCAGAATAGTTCACTTAGAATGAAGAGTCAAGAGCAAATACACTTTTCAAATACGAGGAACCCCAACACGACTGAACTGAATTGTGACCTTTTACTTGTGAAACTTTTAATTTATTGTGCATCCCATATCTTCTAAGTCGTAGCTCTAGAGTATGTCCATCGTGTGGAGGGTAGCCTGATAGGTATGTCCAGCCTGAGGACGGTAGCGCGATAGGCATGTCCAACCTGAGGACAGTAGCGCGATAGGTACGTGTAGTCTGAGGACGGTAGCGCGATAGGTACGTGTAGCTTGAGGACGGTAGCGTGATAGGTACATCCAGCCTGTGGACGATAGGCCGATAGGTACGTCCAGCCTGAGGACGGTAGCGCGATAGGTACGTCCAACCTGAGGACGGTAGCGCGATAGGTACGTCCAACCTGAGGACGGTAGTGCGATAGGTACGTCCAACCTGAGGACGGTATCACGATAGGTACGTCCAACCTGAGGACGGTAGTGCGATAGGTACGTGTAGCCTGAGGACGGTAGCGTGATAGGTACGTGTAGTCTGTGGACGGTAGCGCGATAGGCATGTCCAACCTGAGGACAGTAGCGCGATAGGTACGTGTAGTCTGAGGACGGTAGCGTGATAGGTACGTCCAACCTGAGGACGGTAGCGCGATAGGTACGTGTAGCTTGAGGACGGTAGAGTGATAGGTACATCCAGTCTGTGGACGGTAGCGCAATAGGTACGTCCAGCCTGAGGACGGTAGCGCAATAGGTACGTCCAGCCTGAGGACGGTAGCGCGATAAGTACGTCCAACCTGAGGACGGTAGCGCGATAGGTGCGTCCAACCTGAGGACGGTAGCGCGATAGGTACGTTCAACCTGAGGACGGTAGCGCAATAGGTACGTCCAGCCTGAGGACGGTAGCGCGATAGGTACGTCCAACCTGAGGACGGTAGCGCGATAGGTACGTCCAACCTGAGGACGGTAGCGGGATAGGTACGTCCAACCTGAGGACGGTAGCGCGATAGGTACGTCCAGCCTGAGGATGGTAGCGAGACAGGTGCCTATGTCTATTCCGTGAACGGCAGCGTGAAAGGCACGTTCATTCTTTGGATAGTAGCATGATAAGCACGCCCATCCTGTGCATAATATCGCCAGAACGTACAAATACACAAAACCCTAGGATCAAGGTGCTAAAGGGTTAAAGAGTACACATGGGTAGACAGTAGTGACACTTATCATGTGTACAAACACTTCATAATTTACAAGTAAATTTAAATTTTTTCTATATTTTTTTGTAAATTGTTTCATTAATAAAATACTTAACATAGCACATATGTTTACGTGGTTTATATTTATTTTTCTCAGCAAGTGTGAAATAAGCACATCAAGTTCAAGAAAGCGACCCTGAAACTGATTTTACACTTAACGTTAACTTGATCATCGTCTGTTTATACGCCAGGCTGCTAGAAGTACTTCTATGTACAATTGTGGTAACAACCGATAAGTAGTGACACATGACTCGAGAAAACAGAACTTATTTCATTAGAGGCACTCAGTGTTTCGTTCACAGGTGGTGAGCTGTCTAAAGTGAATCTGAATCTTAATCAGAATCTGAATCACATTCACTTAAGAAAGTTCACTACGTGTGAACGAAACGTAGTGTACATCTAATAATAAATTTTTTTCAGAAACACTTGTAAATAAACTTTAGCTTGACTACTATAAATATTGCTAATCTCTTTATATTGCCAATTGTTTTGTACACATTTTTATCTACTCTCATTTTATCATACTGAATTATATATCTACTCAGGCTTCTGATATATTTGACATTTAAAAGTACTGAAAATGCTTTGATTATTGTATCAACTATGTTATATAGCAACTTGTGGGATTTCCTCCATCAGCTGCATAAAGCTCCCTGTGAAGATGTAAATACTATGTTCCTTTAAGTTAATTTAAATCAAGTTAGGTCACGTTAAATTATACTGGTCAGGTGTAATTACATAAATTTACAAAAATTTATATTTATGGACAGACATGCAAAAAATAAAGGTCGTGACACTTTTGAGGTGGCGACGCTGTTGAGAACGTGGTGGATGAAGAATGCGTTCAAATCAGCACGAATATCTTTCAGGGTGCGAGAATGTATAGGAATGAAAGATGAAGCGAAAAGAATTCCTTTCTCATTGATTTTTTTAATATGTGTTCCAGGCTTCCCTGATGAGAGTGTCGTTGCAAATAGTGCAAGTGCTTTGATGTGCGTGAAGTTAAATGGATCACATAATCTGCATTACAGACAACAAGAACACTTTCCACGCGTGCAAGAATTGTTTTGGTTCATTTAGCAAGAGAGATCACTGCTCTCCGGCCACCCACCCTGCCTACCACACAACTAAGCGGAAGTAAGAATTTGAAAGACCTTTCTGTGTGACCACTTGAGAAGTTACACACACACACACACGCACACACACATGAATCACAGGGATGTTAGGAAGTATTTCTTCAGTCACAGAGTTGTCAGGAAGTGGAATAGTCTGGGAAGTGATGTAGTGGAGGCAGGATCCCTACATAGCTTTAAGAAGAGGTATGATAAAGTTCATGGAGCAGGAAGAGTGACCTAGTAGTGACCAATAAAGAGGCGGGGCCATGAGTTATAATTCGTCCCCTGTAACTACAATTAGGTGAGTACACACACACACACACACACACACACACACACACACACACACACACACACACACACACACACACACACACACACACACACACACATACACATACACACATACACACACACACACACACACACACACACACACACACACACACACACACACACACACATACACACACACACACACACACACACACACACTCACACACACATATATACACACACACACACACACACACACACATACACACACACACACATACACATACACGCATGCACATACAACAGGCCTAGTGTCTAATCGACATGCGCCTAGGACCAAATGGTAACTGACACACACACACACACACACACTACGTAAAAAGGTTAAGGGAAATCGGCCTGACGACACTGAAGGACAGGAGGGTTAGGGGAAACATGATAACGACATACAAAATACTACGTGGAATAGACAAGGTGGACAGAGACAGGATGTTCCAGAGATGGGACACAGAAACAATGGGTCGCACTTAGAAGTTGAGGACTCAGATGAGTCAAAGGGATGTTAGGAAGTATTTCTTCAGTCATACGTAGTCAGGAAGTGGAATATTCTAGCGTGCAGCCAGCAGTAACAGCCTGGTTGATCAGGCTCTGATCCACCATGAGGACTGGTCACAGACCGGGCCGCGGGGGCGTTGACCCCGGAACTCTGTCCAGGTAAACTCCAGTGGAGGCAGGAACCATACATAGCTCTAAGACGAGGTATGCTCAAGTTCATGGAGCAGGGAGAGAGAGGACCTAGTAGCGCTCAGTGAAGAGGCGGGGCCAGGAGCTGAGTCTCGACCCCTGCAACCACAATGAGGTGAGTGCACACACACACACATACATGCAAAACAGCCACGGGGGGAGTTGAAAGATAGCTCTAGGTATTTCGTGTTGTGATCACCACATTATCAGCAGCTTGAATGTTGCAGAAAAAACGATGAAATCCGAGCAAACACGTTCTGAGTGAGCAAACACACTCACTCTGAACGTTTTTGCTTGGATTTCATCTTCTTTTTTTGCAACATTGCAAGATTCTGATGATGTGTTGATTGCAACACGAGAGGCCTTGAGCCATCTTTCAGCTCCCCACCCCGTGGTTGCTTTGCATCTTACGTCACCTGTTCGCGATTTTTTATATGTGTGGAGAGGCACTAAATCCCTAGGGGTCATACAACACCTGTCACTGAGACTGTTGCTGTGTCCTTGGTATTATCTTCCTACTAAGGCTGGTACAGAGTCCCTGGAATCACCTTCCTATTAAGGCTGGTGGTGTCTCCCTCGCATAACAGACCAACTGAAGCTGGTGCTGTGTCACTGGCATCACGTACCTACTAAGGCTGGTGCTGTGTCCCTGGTATCACATTCCTAGCAAGGCTGGTGGTGTCTCCCTGGTATAACGGACCTACTGAAGCTGGTACTGTGTCTCTGGCATCACGTACCTACTAAGGCTGGTGGTGTCTCCCTGGCTTCACGGACCTATTGAAGCTGGTGCTGTGTCTCTGGCTTGACATACCTATTAAAGTTGATGCTGTCTCCCTGGCATCACGGACCTACTAAGGCTGGTGCTGTGTCTCTGGTATCACGTCGCTGTTCCATCTCTAGTACGCTGCATTTAAATATTCTTTTATACAGTATGAACAAACTTTGGGTTCCATTCCACTAACAACCCCTTGAGTTTTCAGAGTTTTTAACTACACGTCATTTTAAGGGTTTATGCAAAGGAGGGATGGCAGCCTTTATGTGGGCGCTGCTGTTGGAGACGACCCAATAAAATACCCGTAAAGAAGGCCAATAAAAGTCTGCCACGTCTTACATAAAGTAAAGCTTCAGTAATGCAAAAGATTAATATACTTATCTAGACTTAGTGAAAGATCATACATGTATTATGATTTTCAGTATGTAAGTGTGCCTTTGTTGTCAAAACAATATTTTTTTTATGAAGAAAACACACGCGTTGCTGATCAAATATTTATTGTGCCAATGTTTCTCTCTACATAAAGCGAAATGTTGTCCCAGTAAAAGCTTGTTCTGCAACGCGTCTTTTTCTTCACTGTTGTCAGCAGTACGCCATTCTAATCGATTCATTCATTTGCCTTATCATCTGACATGGATGAGTGTATCATACACGAGGCCTCCTCCAAGGAGATTACAAGTACAGTCCCACACGATTCCTCTTCCGGAGAGACTCATTACAAGTACAGTTCCTCACGAGCTCTCCAGAGACTCACTACAGTACAGTTCCACACGAGCTCTCCAGAGACTCACTACAAGTACAGTTCCACACGAGCTCTCCAGAGACTCACTACAAGTACATTTCCACACGAGCCTTCCAGAGACTCACTACAGTACAGTTCCACACGAGCTCTCCAGAGACTCACTACAAGTACAGTTCCACACGAGCTCTCCAGAGACTCACTACAAGTACAGTTCCACACGAGCTCTCCAGAGACTCACTACAAGTACATTTCCACACGAGCCTTCCAGAGACTCACTACAGTACAGTTCCACACGAGCTCTCCAGAGACTCACTACAAGTACAGTTCCACACGAGCTCTCCAGAGACTCACTACAAGTACAGTTCCACACGAGCTCTCCAGAGACTCACTACAAGTACAGTTCCACACGAGCTCTCCAGAGACTCACTACAAGTACATTTCCACACGAGCCTTCCAGAGACTCACTACAGTACAGTTCCACACGAGCTCTCCAGAGACTCACTACAAGTACAGTTCCACACGAGCTCTCCAGAGACTCACTACAAGTACAGTTCCACACGAGCCTTCCAGAGACTCACTACAGTACAGTTCCACACGAGCCTTCCAGAGAC
The DNA here is from genome assembly GCF_026875155.1 of Cherax quadricarinatus. NCBI lineage: Eukaryota > Metazoa > Arthropoda > Malacostraca > Decapoda > Parastacidae > Cherax > Cherax quadricarinatus. Next base: position 28,486,101 of record NC_069437.1, read on the forward strand.
TCACTACAAGTACAGTTCCACACGAGCTCTCCAGAGACTCACTACAAGTACAGTTCCACACGAGCTCTCCAGAGACTCACTACAAGTACAGTTCCACACGAGCCTTCCAGAGACTCACTACAAGTACAGTTCCACACGAGCTCTCCAGAGACTCACTACAAGTACAGTTCCACACGAGCTCTCCAGAGACTCACTACAAGTACAGTTCCACACGAGCTCTCCAGAGACTCACTACAAGTACAGTTCCACACGAGCTCTCCAGAGACTCACTACAAGTACAGTTCCACACGAGCCTTCCAGAGACTCACTACAGTACAGTTCCACACGAGCTCTCCAGAGACTCACTACAGTACAGTTCCACACGAGCCTTCCAGAGACTCACTACAGTACAGTTCCACACGAACCTTCCAGAGACTCACTACAGTACAGTTCCACACGAGCCTTCCAGAGACTCACTACAGTACAGTTCCACACAAGCCTTCCAGAGACTCACTACAGTACAGTTCCACACACCTCCAAGCTCACTACAGTACAGTTCCACACGAGCCTTCCAGAGACTCACTACAGTACAGTTCCACACAAGCCTTCCAGAGACTCACTACAAGTACAGTTCCACACAAGCCTTCCAGAGACTCACTACAAGTACAGTTCCACACGAGCCTTCCAGAGACTCACTACAAGTACAGTTCCACACAAGCCTTCCAGAGACTCACTACAAGACAGTATCCAACAGCCTTCAAGACTCCTACAAGTACAAATTTCCACACAGCTAAGACTCTTACTACAAAATTATTATTACAGAATAAAATTTTAATTCTTTAAAGTATTATCCTATTTTGTGAGTGGTAAGCCCAAATGGTGTTAAGGGCTTGGGATATGTGAAAGAACTGAGGTAATAAAGGAAGGGAATAACGACTCTTAGTTCCTTGGACCAAGAGCCCTTCACCATCATTAGAGTCATTCTTAATCCCAACCCTGAAAGGTTGAAGGGAATAGCGACTCTTAGTTCCTTGGACCAAGAGCCCTTCACCATCATTAGAGTCATTCTTAATCCCAACCCTGAAAGGTTAAACTCTTTAATATTTGAATAATATTTGTGAAATCTAGATTAAGCATTATGCTTTACATTATGAGTCGTGACTCACAGATTTAAAAGCTTGTTTACTATATAACGATACATGGGAATTATCTCGGTTCTACGAGGACAACAGTGTTTGTTGTATAGAAACGATCGCAACAGAGTGGCTTGTAGGATTTTCTCTTACTAATTCCTCACATTGATGAGATCATTTCGAGGTTTAGCAAGATGTTTTGAGCGTAGTTATTCATTATTTAACACAGTACTGACTGGTTAGCAGTGGGGATGAGCGACTAATTATTTGTATGACAGGCTGGTTCCTTCAATAGTTCAAGCATAAATGGTTGGCTGATTGTGTAGCTTGGTGAATGGATGCATAGCTTTAACTGGTATAAAATACCGACAAGTTGATGATTAAGACACATGTGCAACATTTAAGTATCTTTATTGTTGAAACGTTTCGCTTACACAGTAGACTTCTTCAGTCAAATATAGAGGCAGCAGGTGTAGTAGCGAAATGAAGATGATGTAATCATTATATCAACCTTGAACAAATAGTATTTGAAGTGGTTAGTTAATGGACTGATTACAACATCTTTATTTCACTACTACACCTGCTGCTTCAGTATTTGACTGAAGAAGCCCACTGTGTAGGCGAAACGTTTCAGCACTAAAGATACCCAGATGTTGTACATGTCTTGTTCATCATAGCTTTAACTGCCTGACTAATTGGGCTGCGTATTGTTAGACATGTCTAAGTGGCTGACTTGGGCGAATGCATTTCTAGGTGGCTTATTAGTGTGATATATAACCAACTGACTGATTGAATGGTTGAGTTTGGCTGGGAGGCTGACTGTTTGAATGGCTAATTGGTTGGTGACTAACTTGATGGGTGACTCGATTGGTTGGTGTCTGGCTTGATTGCTTGGCTGATTGATTAGCTTATTGACTGATTGCATACTGAGAGACTAGTTGGGTTCTGTGAAAATTGGGTGGATGACTGACTGGCTGAGTGGGTGACTGAGAAAACAGAATAGGTGTAATACTAGCTGGCTAGCTGGCTAGCTGGCTAGCTGGATAGTTTCCTGAATGTATATATGACCGCTTCTCTAATTACCTCACTTACTGATGGGACTATTATTATCAGAAACATTCAGGTGCACCGCATGTCGCTAATGACAGTTTCAGACCTGCGTTGGAGTCCCACCATGTTAGCTCTAGTTCACATAATGAATGAAGAGGGAATACAGCAGCGCACTCAGCATGTTCGGTAAATTTTATTTCTGTACCGGTGAAAATAATTTTGTGCGCTGTATCGGATCTTCCTACAGGCCGCCTTCCTAATGGGCTTTTGGTTACAAACGTATTCGACTTCTAAAAATAATAATAATAATAATAATATCTTTTTTTTTACTACAAGTACATGTACAAGATATACAGGCCTAGCTGACATCAGTGACACTACTATATAGAAAGCCCCTTGTTATGCAGAGCATGTCGGGCAAATTAGGTCAGTTATGTCCCAGGATGCGACTAACTGTCAGGTACCCATTTTACTAATGGGTGAACAGGGACAGGAGGTGTCTTATGGAAACAAGTCCCTAATATTTTGCAGCCCTACCGGAGGAGATTCGAACTCCGGACCTCAGTGTGTGAACTGAGTGCAGTAGCGATCGAGCTACGGGACAAGCACCATTATGTATTTACCTGGCCCCCCTTACCGCAGGATATCCTACGTCCACCTGATGTACCACCCACACTAGAGACTAGAATGTCATCTTTTAATCCATCCTCGTAAGATGACATAAATTTACAGACGAATTGAATATCGTTGAGAAAGCAAAGCTGTCATGTCATAATGTTAGTTTGCTTTACTTCTGTCTTTGCATCCAGGTATATTTTTGTCACGTATTGTTGCAAATGGTGATATTTTTATCAATATACGTTAACCTTACGTAACCTGAAATAGCTTGATGTTTATTCCTGGATCCTTTTTTTTTCATCAATGTTTGTACGTTTCTCGTCTCCCTATCTTAATTTAGTCTTATGTCTTCCCTACCCTTCACTAAATTTCATACCCTTGAACTAGTTTGGATTGAACTCTAACAGTCACTTTGACCACCCATGTAACATGTCTAACTCTCCCTGGAGGCCCACATAATCCTTTGCTATTCTTATTCTGCTCAATATCTTGACAAACATAGGTAAACAGAAACATATGATGGAATTTTATCTCATCTTGCAGGGCATTAACATACTGTATATCAAGAAAAATTGTGGTCTTAATACTGCTAATGGTGTAGACACCACTTTTTGCGTTAATTTCACGTGACTCTTTCTTGCGTACTATCACGCTTTGTCTTCTGTCTTTCAGGTACTCTTTGATCCATCATAACTTTTTTTTTATTCCTGCTTACTGTTCTGGCTTGTAGATTATTCTTTGGTGAGGAACTGTATCAAATGTCTTCGTGCAGTCCTTGCTTTATCTCTGTAACTCTGTCATAGAACTCCAGTAGGTGGGTCAGATAGGATCTTCAATCTCTGAATCCATGTCGATTTTCAGTGATGAAGCTCCTCCTCTCTAGGGGATTCAGTATCCTTTCCCTGACAATCTTTTCCATTACTTTGGAAGGGATGCACGTCAATAATACCGGCTTGTAGTTTACCCCCCCCCCTCTCTCTCTCTCTCTCTCTCTCTCTCTCTCTCTCTCTCTCTCTCTATCTATCTATCTATCTATCTATCTATCTATCTATCTATCTATCTATCTATCTGTCTGTCTGTCTGTCTTTCTGTCTCTGTCTGTCTGTCTGTCTTTCTGTCTCTGTCTGTCTGTCTGTCTGTCTGTCTGTCTCTCTCTCTCTCTGTCTGTCTGTCTCTGTCTCTGTCTCTCTCTCTCTCTCTCTCACTCTCTCTCTCTCTCATCTCTCTCTCTCTCTCTCTCTCTCTCTCTCCTCTCTCTCTCTCTCTCTCTCTCTCTCTCTCTCTATCTCTCTCTTTTTTTTACACAGTGTTTGACAAGGTTAAGGATCCCTAGCTTTATTGACAAGCTATTTACAGGTTAAGGATTCCTAACTTTATTGGCAAGTTAAGAGCTGTTACCTACATCAGCTCATTTGAAAGCATTTTTATTGTTATGAGACATACAAGTAGGGAACAGGATGAAGTTGGAGCCATCAGATGTGAGCCAGCATTTTCATTTGATCAACTGACTTTATCTCGTTGACATCATTATGCTGTACGAATGTGTTCCATACTCGAGTCATCCTGGGTATATATGATCTCAGATGGAGTGATGTTCTGGAGAAGGGTACAGCTAGAGTGAAGATGCTGCTTTCTGCCCGTCTTGTGGCATAAAAGCTTGTTTCACGCTGTCCTCGAAGTGGATCCAAGTGTGGTACTTTGACAATATTGGCCTTGCACATAACAGTAAGGCCACCCACATCCCTCCTGTGTTGAAGGCTCTGCTGAAATGACAGATCTATCCAGATGGTCCAGGCGAGAGATGAGACGTCTTGCTCTGTTCTCTACTCTGTCAAGCAGTCGCAGATGAGAGGGGGGGGGAGGCAAACCAAGAAAGTGGAGCATACTCAAGGTGTGAGCGTACTTGTGTCTCGTACAGAATCTTGCAACCCCTACTGTCAAGCAGATGCGAGATACGGCGAAGTGCTGTAAGCTTCCTGGCTGCCTTGTTTGCAAGATTTACAACATGGTTCTTCATGGTTAGTTTGGAGTCAAATTTCACCCCAAGGATATCAATTTTCTTCTTCTTCTTCTTCTTCTTCTTTTCTCTCTCTCTCTCTCTCTCTCTCTCTCTCTCTCTCTCTCTCTCTCTCTCCTCTCTCTCTCTCCTCTCTCTCTCTCTCTCTCTCTCTCTCTCTCTCTCTCTCTTCTGTCTGTCTGTCTGTCTGTCTGTCTGTCTTCTGTCTGTCTGTCTGTCGTCTGTCTGTCTCTGTCTGTCTGTCTGTCTGTCCTCTGCTCTTCTCTCTGTCCTCTCTCTCTCTCTCTCTCTCTCTCTCTCTCTCCTCTCTCTCTCTCTCTCTCTCTCTCTCTCTCTCTCTCTCTCTCTCTCTCTCTCGCTATGTGTGTGTGTGCGTTCTGATAAATACTTTGTTTGGATATGCGAGTTCAAACTAATACCTAGATAATTACGAAAAGAAATATATATCCACCTTTGTTCGATGACTGTGCTAATATAAGTTTCTCCTTATTTTTAGTTGTTGATATTAAGCATTTATGTCGTCAGCTGTGCGTTGATGTAATTATCCATTTGTTGTTTAGTTCTATATATGAAGTAAGTTTATCCATAAATTGGCGTCGCGTGTTGATGTAAGTCATCAATTTATTGATCAGCTGTATATATTTGTTCCGTCTATAAAAAATACAAAACTGAGAAAATTATCTGTTATGCGTTTGCGGAAATAACAGAGAAACATTAACGAAAAAAATAATAAAAAAAAAAACCGTAGCAACAAGAACTGAATAATTGTATACAGAAATGTATACGTGCGAGTATTAAAGATTTTTGCAGTTAAACTATAAAAAAAAAGGTTGAAATAGTGAGCTAGTAAAAGTACATGAGGAATGAACATTTTTTGAAAACAAAATTCCGGAAAAATTTAAAAACTAAAACAGATTTAAGCGAAAAGAAGAAAATTTCATTAATAGAGTAGTAAACATGAAGAACATCTGGAAGAGATTGAGAGTAATACCATATATGCAGTTACAAATATTCTGGGTAAATAATCGCTACTTATGTTGTTTATTACACATTTCTCTTTGTATTGTAAAATAAAAGGATACAAGTGCAACTAATGTGACATTTTATTGTGGCAACGTTTGGGCTCATCCAGGAGCTTTATCAAGCCATTACTTTGATAAAGCTCCTGGAGAGCGAAACGTTGCCACAATAAAATGTCACATTAGTTGCACTTGTGTCCTTTTACTTTACATATTGTCGGTAATTCTACCAACTTTATTACAATCTCTTTGTATTCTTGAAAGTACATCTTTGTGCCTCGTATATATATGCATACCGTTTTCCTTTGTAAACAGTTACATGCCTGTGTATACATTTGTATTTGCATTATTCACGAAGTAGTATTTTTTCACAGGTAATGTTTCTCTCTTTACTCTTAGAACACGCTGAAACCTTTCCCTTTTTTCCATTGACCGCCATTATTGTGGAACTGCCGCCCTATGTCTTTCCTGACATATTTGATCTCACTTCCTTCAAGATGCATCCCTCTACCTCCCTTTCTTGTTCTGGTTTAAATATAACATTCTTACGAGTTTTTATATAGTTTTGCACTAGTGAGTGACAATGTTTTCTGGTCCTGCACTAGTGAATGACTAACTTTTTCTGGTCTTGCGCTAGTGACTAAGTTTGTTTTTTTGGTCCTGCACTAGTGAATTACTAACTTTGTTTTGTGGTCCTACACTAGTGAATAACTATGTTTTCTGGTTCTGCACTAGTGAATGACTGTTTTCTGGTTCTGCACTAGTGAATGACTGTTTTCTGGTCCTTCACTAGTGATGACTATGTTTTCTGGTCCTTCACTAGTGAATGATTATGTTTTCTGGTCCTACGCTAGTGAATGATTATGTTTTCTGGTCCTACACTAGTGAATGATTATGTTTTCTGGTCCTGCGCTACTGAATGATTGTTTTCTGGTCCTGCGCTAGTGAATGACTATGTTTTCTGGTCCTACACTAGTGAATGACTATGTTTTCTGGTCCTTCACTAGTGAATGACTATGTTTTCTGGTCCTACACTAGTGAATGACTATGTTTTCTGGTCCTTCACTAGTGAATGACTATGTTTTCTGGTCCTTCACTAGTGAATGACTATGTTTTCTGGTCCTTCACTAGTGAATGACTATGTTTTCTGGTCCTTCACTAGTGAATGATTATGTTTTCTGGTCCTTCACTAGTGAATGATATGTTTCTGGTCCTTCACAAGTGAATGACTATTTTTTTCGGGTCCTACACTAGTGAATGATTTATGTTTTCTGGTCCCTTCACTAGTGAATGACTATGTTTTCTGGTCCTTTCCCACTAGTGAATGATTATGTTTTTCTGGTCCTTCACTAGGAATGATTATGTTTTCTGGCCCCTTCACTAGTAAGACTATGTTTTCTGTCCTTTTCACTATGAATGATATTTTTTTCTGGTCCTCACTAGTGAATGATATGTTTCTGGTCCTTCACTAGTGAATGACTATTTTTTTCTGGTCCTCACTAGTGAATGAATGTTTTCTGGTCCTCACTAGTGAATGATTATTTTTTCTGGTCCTACACAAAGTGAATGATTATGTTTTTTTTTCCTACACTAGTGAATGATTATGTTTTCTGGTCCTTCACTAAGTGAATACATGTTTTTCTGGTCCTTTTATGAATTGACTATGTTTTCTTGGTCCTTCACTAGTGAATGACTATGTTTTTTTGGTCCTCACTAGTGAATGACTATGTTTTCGGTCCTTCACTAGTGAATGACTATGTTTTCTGGCCCTTTCATTAGTAAAATGACTATGTTTTTCTGGTCCCTTCACTATGAATGATTTAGGTTCACTAGTGTTTCTGGTCCTTCACTAGTGAATGACTATGTTTTCTGGTCCTTCACTAGTGAATGACTATGTTTTCTGGTCCTACATTAGTGAATGACTATGTTTTCTGGTCCTACATTAGTGAATGACTATGTTTTTCTGTCCTTCACTAGTGAATGACTATGTTTTCCGGGCCCTTTCATAGTGAATGACTATGTTTTCTGGTCCTTCACTAGTGAATGACTATGTTTTCTGGTCCTACATTAGTGAATGACTATGTTTTCTGGTCCTTCACTAGTGAATGACTATGTTTTCTGGTCCTACATTAGTGAATGACTATGTTTTCTGGTCCTTCACTAGTGAATGATTATGTTTTCTGGTCCTTCACTTAGTGAATGACTATTTTTTTCTGGTCCTCACTAGTGAATGATTATGTTTTCTGGTCCTTCACTAGTGAATGATTATGTTTTCTGGTCCTTCACTAGTGAATGATTATGTTTTCTGGTCCTTCACTAGTGAATGATTATGTTTTCTGGTCCTTCATAGTGAATGTTTATGTTTTCTGGCCTTCACTAGTGAATGATATGTTTTTTTGGTCCTACATTAGTGAATGATAGGTTTTCTGGTCCTTCACTAGTGAATGATTATGTTTTCTGGTCCTACATTAGTGAATGATTATGTTTTCTGGTCCTTCACTAGTGAATGATTATTTTTTCTGGCCCTTTCATAGTAAAATTTTAAATGTTTTCTGGTCCTTCACTAGTGAATGATTATGTTTTCTGGTCCTTCACTAGTGAATGATTATGTTTTCTGGTCCTTCACTAGTGAATGATTATGTTTTCTGGTCCTTCACTAGTGAATGATTATGTTTTCTGGTCCTACATTAGTGAATGATTATGTTTTCTGGCCTTCACTAGAAAAATTTTTTTTTATGTTTGTTCCTGGTCCTTCACTAGTGAATGATTATGTTTTCTGGTCCTACATTAGTGAATGATTATGTTTTCTGGTCCTTCACTAGTGAATGACTGTGTTTTCTGGTCCTACACTAATGAACGAGTAGCTTTAGTTTTTTTTTATTACCTACATAAAAAGTAACTTTGTTTTTCACAGTTCTTCTCAAGAACATGAAAAGAAGAGAGAAGCACTTCAGTATAGGCCTACTGGCAAATGCTAGGCATGATATACTTACACAAAACACTGCCTCTCATACATTTGTCTAGCTTAGTTTTAAATATGCTGAAGACATTAACTTCACTGGCGCTGCTTGGCACTTTGTTCCACTCATCTGTTTCTGTATATTCTCATTCACTCAATGTATATCAGTGGTATTATATTCCGACGAGCATGTTTATGAGGCACAGTAAAACGTTTCTTCCACCGGGACTTTATGAGTTCGCCCCTGGTGAACGAAACCTCTCACTTAAATGCCAAAAACCGTTTATTGTGCATTATTGACATTAACTTTTTAAATTTCTTACTTATTATTCTTTATTCTTTATATTTTCACACTTTACATTCTTCTTTCCCCAATCTAGTCTATGCTTTCTTCTCGAGTTGTTCCTAATCTTCCTTCCAGTTTTGTCTAGTTCATACTCCATTTTCCCATATTCACATTTGCCCCATCATTATCTTCATCTTCTTTTCTCCTCCCTCTCGTTAATTTTCCTCCATTTTCATCTCCCTTCATTCTACTTCCACTCTTCCTCCTCCACTTCTATACTTTCCCCAAGAGATACGGCTACCTTTCCGTATAATTAACCCTTAATCAGATTCCCACAAAATTTACTTCTTGCAACAATTGGGGTAAGACTTTGAGCGGGACATTAATGCCTTCCGAACATACCTCTTGCTCCTCGTTGTAAATTTGTCACTAATTGGGCACTTTCTCACGGAATTTCGCGAGGGCAGCGTGCTAACCTTTACCAAATTATATTAAGAAACTCCGTTTAAAGGCTTTCTCGTTGCCAATATTTTGTGTGTAATCTTATCAAATCTTGCTTGGGGACATTTTAAAAAATTTAACAAATTTTATGGGTTTGTTCCACTGTTTAGGAATTATATTTCAAGTCGATATCTCAACAACATTTTATTCGGTATTCAGGCTTTCGCAGGAACCTTCAATCTAACTTTTAAATTTTTCATGTGTTATATAGAATTTTCATTTCTTGTATTAAATTTATATTTTGTTCGTGTGTTGTCTTATGTTGCGTGAATTTTCATTGTGTATTTTAAAGTGTATGAAATTTCAGCTCATGAAGTTTTCATCGAATGTAATGAAGTTTTCAGCTGTTGTATGAAGGTTTCCACTATTGTATAAAGTTCGGCTGTTGTATGAAGGTTTCCATTGAAGAAATTTTCATCAGACCTATGAAGCCTTCAGATGCATGAAATTCAAAGTTAAATGTATGAACTTTTCATCCAATAAACGAATTTTTCCCTCTGTTATATAATTTTTTTGCAGCTCAGGGTAAATGTTTTAACGGGTGTAAAAAGGAAATATATGGCTGTGTCCCCACTGTGTGCTCCTCTGTAATGAAGTCATCAATAATCCAGACGTAGCGATGTCAGTTAATAATAAGTGAAGTCAAAAGGTTATGCTGCTCCTGACCTCTGGTTGTGGATTTTGGGACTTGTGGTGCCCGGCGAAATTGGAATTATTGCGTGCCAACGATATTGGAATTATTGTGTCCGGATGATATTAGAATTATGTGTCCGAACGATATTTAAAATTGTGTTTAAATCAAGTTGGGAAATTTAAATATGTGTCTGGATATTGGAATTATTTGTCCGAGTGAATAAGGAGTTGATTTGTGTGGACGAAAACAGCGCGCATACACACGTACGAAAGCAGAAATATAGAAACTTAAAATTTAATACATAAATGATTATTAATATTTTCATGAAGCGCTAAACCAGTAAGGGTCCTACGGGGCCGGGGGACTGGGAGATCATCAGGATTGAACCGAGGAGGGGAAAAGGGTTGCTTCAGTCTTTGAACCAAGGCATACATGATGATCAATTAACTGGGTTTAAAGCATAATCAAACTGTACGGGGGTTTATTCCGAAGGTAAGACTGAGAGTCATACCTTCGGAATAATTGTATTCCAATTATTTAAAAAAACAAGCAATAAACTTTTATGGGCCGAGGAGAAAAATTTGGAGCAAAACTTGATATTAAAGTTTGTAGAGAGGAAATTAAACGAGAGATAAAATGCTAATAATTATGAAAATGACAACTTTTGTTACAACGAAAATGACAAATTGTTAAATATTGTATAGGAATTATAAAACTGTTTACCAAATAAATGTTAAGTAAATAAAAATAAAGGGAAATTTAAAACCCCGGGTACATTGAAATGAAATGAAGCTCATTGAAATAACCACCCCACTTCCTCCTCCTTTTTTCATATTCCTTCCTCTTCCTATTCTTCTCTGTACTTCCCCCTCTCCTTCAACTGTCGTACTGTAGGGTTTAGTACCGTTCCCTCCGAACCAGCTATTATATTCAAGAAACTCTGGAGACGTGCAGGGTCGATTGATGGAGACCCTTTGGGTGGAGGAATGAAATTGAGGGACACCAAAAGAAAACTAAATAAAGGCTAGGCCTATCCCAGAGTCAACTTTGGGGATAGAGCAGGTACACCAGCCACTCTCTGGTTAATGGAAAAGGCGGATTTATGAAATAGAATTTTTTCCTCTGAGGATTTAGAGGAGAGAGACACCAACGAGTCCTCGTGTGAGTCTCAAAGAGAGGGAGGCCACATAGTTTATTAGATTATTATTAAAATTTTCATGGAGAAGCTCTAAACAAATAGGGTCACCAGATTATATTTAGTTTTTTGCTACAGGAGGGGCTATTTCATTGTAGGGCCCTATTATATCAATACTGTACACGATGCAAAAAACATAAAAGGTTACCAGGATTACACTGAACGTATATTTACAATTAATGTTTTCATCGTTGCAAGCAAATTTTTGGATATTTTACTTAAAATACCTAGCATCTTATTTTCATTAATAAGATACCTTAATGTATCACCTCGGATATTATACTTTCTCGAGTCTCCTTAATAAGTGGACAATCAAACACACAGTGCTCAAAAGAGTTATCATAAGGCTATCCACATACTTTATATTTAGTCTGAACATAATCTGTATGTATGCCAAACCGTCAGAAGTACTTGTAACGAAGCCTTAGCCTCACTACTACGACACCAGTTAGTCTTTACATTGGAATTTATCCGTATATGTAGTTATCTACGTATATGTTATCAAGGCAACCCTGCATTACCCTTTCTTTAAAGGAATAGCTGAGTAGAGGCAACCCTGCCCTTCCCCTTCGTTGAAGAAATAGCTGCGTAGAGGCAGAAATGTATTACTGGACGATATTACAAATAAAAATGTTGCAGAGCATTTGTGTTCTCATATGTTAACAATATAATGAACAATGTCTTTTAATAAAATATACTTTTGACAGATGCCAGTACTATGTTAGTCCTCCCTCCTGCTTTATATTTGAAAATCTTCCTTAACTTATATTTGGTCTTGTCGTGCGGTGAACGCTTTAATACTCAAGATAATTTATCCTCTTTTAGCTAGCTTCATGTGTAAAACAATATAACATAAGAATGTTTTCGTTTTGTAATTGCGAGATATATATTGAATATATATTATACAAGGAGGCATTTGCCCTCACATAATTGGGTAATAAAAATATAGAAAATTTTCGGGAAAAGTGTTTTAAATGGCATTCTCCATTTTTTACTCTTCTTTATGATACTGTGCTCAAGTTTTCCCACGCTTGTACTTTCACAAGAGATTCTACAGCATATTTAGGTTGTTATAAACTTACTCTTCCTTGCAGATTTTTGTACTCTTGTTCTTTCTGCTTATATGTAATATATATATATATTATATATATAATATAATATATATATATATATATTTTATATATATATATATATATATATATATATAATATATATATATATATTTATCTTCTAGTCATTCATTTTCTTCATGTTCATTTTTCACATTCAATGGATATTTCACTTGAACCCATTTTTATCTCTGGATTAAAAGTTTTTTCCCAAATTTGTGTGCCTCGCTGTATCCCCTCTGCTTGCCCTTAGATCTCTTACCAGAAATTTTAAATTTTTTAAAATGTAGTAGTTGCTATGTAACCTTGACTGATTTCAATATTTTGGCTTTGTACACATATGTTCAGATTCTTTTATTCAGTTTAAATATCTGTAGCTTCAAATTATTATTTTTAATTAAACACTCTAAATAAAAAAAAATATTCAAGTTTTTATTCTTCTTATCTTGCAAAATTTCTTCTTGGGAAATTCCCTGGCCCCTGTATTTCCGTTTCCCCTCTGTCCCTGTTCTTCCCTCGTTAGCGTTCCCTTCTCCTTCCCCCTCTCCTTGTTTACATGCATTTCCTCTCCCCCTTGCTCTTAGTCGCCTTTGTGGTACACCGAGGGATTCTTGCAGTATGACTGACGGGGGGACTCTAGCAGGCACCAAGAGTGTGACTGACGAAGAGACTCTTGCAGGCACCAAGAGTGTGACTGACGGAGGGCTCTTGCAAACATCAGAAGTGTGACTAACGGAGGACTCTTCTAGGGACCAAGAGTGTGACTGACGGAGGACTCTTGCAGGCACCAAGAGTGTGACTGACGGAGGACTCTTGCAGGCACCAAGAGTGTGACTGACGGAGGACTCTTGCAGGCACCAAGAGTGTGACTGACGGAGGGCTCTTGCAGACATCAGAAGTGTGACTAACGGAGGACTCTTGCAGGCACCAAGAGTGTGACTGACGGAGGACTCTTGCAGACATCAGAAGTGTGACTAACGGAGGACTCTTGCAGGCACCAAGAGTGTGACTGACGGAGGACTCTTGCAGGCACCCAAGAGTGTGACTGACGGAGGACTCTTGCGGGCACCAAGGGTGTAACTGAAGAGACTCTTGCAGGCACCAGGGGTGTGACTGACGGAAGGACTCTTGTTGGTACCAAGAATGTGACTAACGGAGGACTCTTGAAGGCACCAAGAGTGTGACTGACGGATCGACTCTTGCAGGCACGAAGATTGTGACTGACTTGTGCATTCCTTCAATTTCATTTCTTCCCTCTTCTCCCTTCCCTCCTGTTCCTCCTTCCTTCTCCCTTCCCCCATTCCTCCCTCTTCCTCAAGCTCCTTCTCCCTCTTGCAATCACACTACATGTAGCTTTTGTATTCCGTTATTTGTAAGACAGCGGTAGACATTTACACATCATTATGGACCTCCTCCCCGTCATCCTTCTCCTCCTCTTCTTCTTCCTCCTCCTCCTGTCCCTTCTTCAGGTTTCCGCTGTTCCCTGTATATCCTAACTTTGTCCCCACCCTCTCTTATCCCCCCACGAAACAAAAAAAAATATCTTGATAGCATGCGTGAATAATAATTGGTAGCTTGGTGAAATATGGTTGTACGTTGTTTGTCAGCGAGATGTGACAGCTCTTTCAAATGTTCGCTCGCCCTCTGGTCGAGGTAGGGTGAACCTGGTAACCCTACTGTACAGATGCAGCACCTATGAATTCAGGCACCGCAGTTCGATGCACATCTGGCAGGTTTTGATCAATACAAATCTGGGACTGGGAACGCTTAAGGGTTGACGGTTCTGCTACATTATTTTGATAAATATTTCTGAAAATCAGTTGAGCATGGTGTTCAGGGAGTCGTAAGTATTGAAAACAGTGAGATATGTGTGTTCGTGAGTGTGTTTCATTGTTAGCGGACTAAGGATTGAGCTTCCATTATTCCTTGACCTGTTATGACACACTGGTCTAGCGCTTCACAAAGTATACAACAGTATTCTATTTACACATATTTGTTATTTTGAAAAAAATGCCCAGTGTCTGTGAAGACTATTATTGTCCACAGTACTATGGAAAGGAAACCTTGGACGACGTTTCGGTCTGTCCTGGATAATGACCTGATAATATTTTAGGACGGACAGAAACATCGCCTAAAGTTTCACAAAAAATGAGGGGGGGGGAATTGTAAAATATAATTTTAAATATAAGGAATAAAATCAAATTGAATCTTCTCAAAGATGCTGGAGGATTCACCATAGAAGAAATTCATTCCTTCCTGAGAGCCTTCAAGATGCTGGAGGATTCCTCACAGAAGGAAATCAATCCTTCCTGAGATGCTGGAGGATATGTAAACATCATTATCCACTTCTGTTGGGTGACTTGTCGTAAAAATATAGAAAAAAATGCTCAATAAAATTACCAGTTAACCAAGTAAAAATAAATTAATACATAAATATATTAATAAAATTAATAAATAAATTAGTAAAACTGAATTAATGTAGCGTTGTTAAGTTCATTAACTAAAGAGCGAATATTTAGTGTGCACTAAATTTTATTAAAAATATAAAATATACATTTTGGAACATGTCCCATAATTCTGGTAACAAAGGTGCACTCTAGCGCTCGCTCGATAACTGATAGATTATGTAATTGAGTTTGTTAGGCTGGCTGGCGTCGTTTCCGGCAGTAATAATATTTATGTACGGGCAAGCGTGGCTCTCCCCGCCTACACGGGGTAATTATGTTTGTCAATCCTAGTTGATATCTCTCATCTTTTTTTTTTTTTTTTTTTAAGGTAATCAAATTTCATTATTTGCTATAACACAGTGACAGGATTTTTGTGTAGAGATACTAAAAACAACTAGGACAGAGGCTGTTAGAAGGCACGCGACGCTCTGCCCAGCTGCTTCACAAACTGGAGGCACAAATTGAGGTGACGGGAAAATTACTTTAGTGGCTGAAGGAATAGTTAAGAGCAGAAGTCAGTCATGGTGAGAGATTAGCATCACGAGTGGGTATGTACAAACCCAGCCCCTCAAGGGGCCTTGATGCTGGTGAGGGGCTCTTGATTTAGGGAATTGGATCTATACTCCAGTTAGCTGAATTAAGCCTGAATGCCTTCCATCACCCCCTCCCACCAACAAGCGCTCTTTAAAAATTTCCCACGGGTTTAGCACTCTCCAGGATAATAATAGTACACCTAAGGTATGTATCTCTCAGTGTACATAAACCGTCCTATCCAACTGGACTGTAATATCCTTAAGAGTTTTAGCGCTTAGTTTTGATTATAAAACATCAAACTGGAATTTCAGCATTACAATTTTAAAGTAAAGATCTGAGTATTTTTCTTCACCACTATCCACAAATCATTAAATCAAAAAACTTTTTCCCCTTAAACACAGATAATGATAATCTTAGTCAAATAAACTGATCAACTAGAGTTGGAGATAAAGGGAAAGGATATTAGAAAAACATTATGAAATAACCATAAGGGTACATTTTTTCCCAAAAAAGATTCTGCAGTTCTTTGCTACACGGAATGTAATTCAAAATAGTCCTGTGAAATAAGACAGCCTCTGCTGTAAATAGGAGAATAGTACAGCTGAGGCTAGAGGCCAAAGATACTTGAGATACACGACCAGTGGGCCCGGTGCAGTACTCCAAAACTTCAACTTCTAGTGATCGCGTTGTCCTGGTTTTTTAAAAATTAATTTGGCAAGATTTCCAAAAATAATAAGGCTGGCAGTGTTCTGTAATCAAAGTACTTTTCGAGAACACCGTCGTATGGTTAGTTCTCTGATGATGAGTTAGGCTTGGTCAAAATCATAAGATGGCTGTGAGTATTTCGATGGATGACGCAGCCATTGTATTGGTCATCCCTTTTACATGCGTTCCAGGGATCTCTTCTACGCTTCTCCAAGCCTTTAGATGTTTCTGCAACATAAAATTTCTTGCATCCTCCGCACCTGCTTTACAGTCGTTGGTTTAATGGTTTCTACTTGACTAAATCGCGATACAAGGCTGTGTTTTGGACACAGTATTGGTCTGAAATATCAAACGTTTCGTACGTGAGAATCAACACCAGAAATGAGAGTAAATATCACAACTCGCCTCTCTCTGTTTGTATGCAACACCAACCTGGAGTACATATCTAGTCAGGCACATTACTAAGCTAGAAAAGTTATGATATTGCCAGAGGCAGATAATGAGAGCTGAGAAACATGATTTACAAGTTAAAGTTAAAAGAGACGAAACTTGCTTCACTGGAAAAGCGAGGAACCATACTGACTAGATGGATAATGAGTTAAATGCAGTATAATGTAATTATTTATTGACATCGTTTCGCCCCCACAAGGATACTAGATGTCATTGGCAGGAAGACAGGGGAAGATTGACATAGGAGACCATAACAGAAATGGCAGGTAAAGACTTACCTTCATCTCCCTTGATCCCCAAATTTCAACGTGGTATGTAGACTGTTTTTTGGTGTTTTCCCTTAATAGAGTTCTTGAATTTCCTTCTATGCAAAAGTTTTACTGTATAATGTTTTAACGATATATGGTACTCTTTACGAGGTAGTTAAACAACACCTTTAGTGGGGAGTCATTTTGTTATTAAAATTAAAGTTTCAGGGAATCAACGAAATATTTGCACAATCAGAAAATGATACCCCTACTGTTTCCTCAGGTAAACTATACACACGAACAATTTGTATTTATCGTGGTATTCAAAATTTAAATGATTTTTATCTTTAAAAAATATTATGTTTTGATAACGAAGCGTTATGCCAACCATAGTTCTGTGCGATATAAAGGAACTTATAACACAGTTTAAATTTAATCTGTGTACGATAATTTGCGCACGATGGGGTCAAAGAACCATCTCACCACGATAAATTTGACAGAACGGTACGCTATGGTACGGAATTTGGTACGGTACACTCGATTTTTTTTGTTAAAATGTATGGTACGAAATTACGGTACGATATTTTCCTTAAGGTACAGTACAGCACTTCAGGTATGAAAGTCAGAAAAAACACCCTATCGTACCGTACCGAGCTGTCAGTCTGTGACATAGAGTAAAATGTGCCACTAGTTTTCAGAAATTAGTGAAATTTCTAATCGCCTGGTAACAGGGAATGAATGATATCGTTGATGCAGTTAAGTTTCGCCGGTACTCTCCTGGCCCGGGTCTTTTCCAAGAGTGGTGACCCGGTCTTGGCTCCCTATCTGGGGAGTGTCTCGAGACCTAAGTCTCCCATGGGTGGAGGTACAAGTACCCCCTCGTCTTTGGGACCAAGTGTCCCCAGGCCTAGCCACAGTCCCCGCCCTCACGGGGCTCGTAGGGAGAAGCTAGGCCTCTGGTCTGCCATCTTTACTTTACTTCAGTACATTAGTTGTTGGAGTAAGAATTTTATTTTAAAAGCAAAATGTTTCAGTTTTTTCTTATTAGATATTTTTAAATATGTTTTCAAGTAAAAATAAAAGATTGAAAGAAAATTTTTTTTTTTCTTTTTCAATTTTTGTATTAATCATAAAAGAACAGTGTAATCTGTGTCATAGGAAAAGCGGCTAATGTTTGTTTTTCCCCTTTCTGTATATCAGTTTTAAATTTATAGGCTAATTCATCAAACTTATCCATCACACTGTGTAACTATGTTTCATTATTTATGCTATATATATATTTTTACAACTTTTTTTTCATACATGCAGAAACGAAATAAAAAAATATCCTATATATTTTTCAAATTGTATAGTCTTCATTGTATTAAAAACATGTTTAACTTTTCCAAATGGACTATTCACAATATGTGATGAAATTATGAATTAAACACACGAGGTATGTCGTTAAGTCATTTTGTGTGTGTGTGTGTGTGTGTGTGTGTGTGTGTGTGTGTGTACTCACCTAATTGTGGTTGCAGGGGTCGAGACTCGGCTTCTGGCCCGGCCTCTTCACCGACCGCTACAAGGTCCTCTCTCCCCCTGCTCCATGAGCTTTATCATACCTCGTCTTAAAACTATGTATAGTTCCTGCCTCCACTACATCGCTTGCCGGACTATACTTATTAACTACTCTATGACTTGCTAACATCCCGTTGACTCATCTGAGTCTTCAGCTTCCAATTGTGACCCCTTGTTTCTGTGTCCCATCTCTGGAACATCCTGTCTCTATCCACCTTGTCTATTCCACGCAGTATTTTGTATGTCGTTATCATGTCTCCCCTGACCCTCTTGTCCTCCAGTGTTGTCAGACCGATTTCCCTTAACCTTTCTTCATAGGACATTCCCCTTAGTTCTGGAACTAGCCTTGTTGCAAACCTTTGCACTTTCTCTAATTTCTTGACGTGTTTGACCAGATGTGGGTTCCAAACTGGTGCTGCGTACTCCAGTATGGGCCTGACGTACACAGTGTATAAAGTCTTGAACGATTCCTTACTGAGGTACCGGAGCGCTATTCTCAGGTTTGCCAAGCGCCCATATGCCGCAGCAGTTATCTGGTTAATGTGTGCTTCTGGCGATGTACTCAGTATCATACTCACTCCTAGGTCTTTCTCCTTGACTGAGGTTTGCAGCCTTTGGCCTCCTAGCCTATACTCTGTCTGCGGTCTTCTTTGCCCTCCTCCGATCTTCATGACTTTGCATTTGGCAGGGTTAAATTCTAGGAGCCAGTTTCTGGACCACACATCCAGCCTGTCCAGGTCTCTTTGTAGACCTGTCTGGTCCGCGTCTGATTTAATTCTCCTCATTAACTTTACGTCATCTGCAAACAGCAACACTTCCGTCATGTCGTTCACATATACTAAGAATAGCACTGGTCCCAGGACTGACCCCTGTGGGACCCCGCTCGTCACCGGCGCCCACTGTGATACCTCATCACGGACCATGACTCGCTGTTGCCTCCCTGTTAGGTATTCTCTGATCCATTGCAGTGCTCTTCCTGTTATACATGCCTGTTCCTCTAGCTTCTGTACTAATCTCTTGTGAGGAACTGTGTCGAAGGCCTTCTTGCAGTCCAAGAAAATGCAATCAACCCACCCCTCCCTCTCATTTCTTAATTCAGTTACCATGTCATAAAACTCTAGTAGGTTTGTGACACAGGATTTGCCTTCCATGAATCCGTGCTGGCTGTCGTTTATAATCTTGTTCCGCTCCAGGTGCTCCACCACTCTCCCCCTGATAATCTTTTCCAAGACTTTGCATACTATACATGTCAGTAACACTGGTCTATAATTTAGTGCTTCATTTCTGTCTCCCTTCTTAAAGATGGGAACTACCTTTGCCTTCTTCCATACTTTAGGCAGTTGCCCAGTTTTAAGGGAAGTGTTGAAGATTTTGGTGAGTGGCACACATTGTGTCCCTGCTCCCTCTCTAAGGACCCATGGAGAGATGTTGTCTGGTCCCACCACCTTTGAGGTATCAAGGTCACTTAGGAGTTTCTCCACCTCCTCCTCAGTTGTGTGTCATTCATCCAACACTTGTTGGTATATCCCTTGTTGCTGTACCCCACTGTTTTGTCTTCCCGTTGTCCCTTCAGCCTCCACTGTAAATACTTCCTGAAATCTCATGCTGAGCTCCTCACATTCCTCCTGGTCGTTTCTTGTGAGCTCCCCACCTTCCTTCCTCAGCCTGATTACCTGGTCCTTGACTGTTGTCTTCCTCCTGATGTGGCTGTAGAGTAGTTTCGGATCAGACTTGACTTTCGATGCTATGTCATTTTCATACTGCCGCTGCGCCTCCCTCCTTATCTGTGCATACTCGTTTCTGACTCGTCGACTAATCTCTTTATTTTCCTGAGTCCTTTGCCTTCTGCACTTTTTCCATTCTCTAGAGCACTTACTTTTTGCCTCCCTGCACCTTCGGGTAAACCAAGGGCTTGTTCTGTCCTTCCCATTATTTCTGTTACCCTTGGGAACAAACCTTTCCTATGCCGCCTCGCATTTTGTTGTTACAAAGTCCATCATTTCGTTTACTGATTTTCCTACCAACTCCTGTTCCCACTGAACCTCCTGCAAGAAGATCCTCATTCCTGTGTAGTCCCCCCTTTTATAGTTTAGCTTTTCCCATTCTACTCCTGTTACCCTCTCCACTTTTAGCTCCACGATGTATTCAGAGCTCATAACTACGTGGTCATTAGCTCCAAGGGGCCTTTCATATGTGATGTGCTCGATGTCTGAGCTACTCAGGGTGAACATGAGGTCCAATCTTGCTGGTTCATCCTCCCCTCTCTCTCTGGTAGTATCCCTAACATGTTGGTGCATGAGATTTGCCAGCACCACATCCATCATCTTGGCGCTCCATGTTTCGGGACCCCCCATGTGGCTCCAGGTTTTCCCAATCAAACTCCCTGTGATTGAAGTCGCCCATGACCAGTAACTTTGCTCTACTTGAGTGAGCCCTTCTTGCCACCTCTGCTAGAGTGTCCACCATTGCTCTGTTGCACTCATCATATTCCTCTCTTGGCCTCCTGCAGTTCTGTGGTGGTTTATACATCACTGCAATGACTACCTTGTGTTCCCCTGACTGAACTGTACCTACTATGTAATCCATTTCTCCAATCTCGTCCATACCTTCCATTTCTTAATAACCCCACCGGTTTTTTATTAGTAATGCAACCCCTCCCCCCCCCCTGCTCCTTCTATCCTTCCTCAGGATCTGATGTCCGGGTGGGAAGATTGCATCTGTTATTATCCCAGTGAGTTTTGTTTCTGTAACCGCTACGATGTCTGGGGACATCTCCTTGATTCTTTCATGCCACTCCTCATATTTATTCGTTATTCCATCCGCGTTCGTGTACCAAACCTTCAACTTCTTTTCAGTAACTGTGGTCTGGGGAGAGAGGTGGGTTAGGGGGAGCAGGTGCCCTGGCAGGGGCTTGTAGGGGGTTGGTGTGGGGTTGGGGCCTGTGATGTGGGGGCAGAGGGCCTATCTGGGGTTTAGTGGGGGTGGGGGTGAGGGGGATGGGGGAAGAGGGGCTATGGGGTTACAGTGGAGGAGGGGATGGGGGTAGAGGGTACAGTGCGTGGGTTGCTGTGGGTTACTGTGAGGGTGGGGTTTGTGGTGAGGGGGATGGGGGAGAGGGTACATTGTGTGGGTTTCTGTGGGGGTGCGGTTTGAGCTGAGGGGGATGTGCGGGTTACTGAGGGTTACTGTGGGGGTGGGGTTTATGCAGAGGGGGATGTGTGGGTTACTGTGGGTTTCTGTAGGGGTGGGGTTTGTGATGAGGGCAGAGGGTACAGTGGGTGGGTTTTGGTTAGGTCGTTTGATTGCTTTGGGATTGCCATGGTTGTGTTTCTTTGTGGTTCTTCCACGTGGGCCTGATTTCTCCTGTGTGTGTGTGTGTGTGTGTGTGTGTGTGTGTGTGTGTGTGTGTGTGTGTGTGTGGTGTGTGTGTGTGTGTGTGTGTGTGTGTGTGTGTGTGTGTGTGTGTGTAGTGTGTGTGTGTGTGTGTGTGTGTGTGTGTGTGTTGTGATGTATTGAATAATTCAGTAGTTCCTGTTAGGAAGTTTCATGAACATTAAGAAGTCATTCCATTCACTGTTAGAACTAATAGATCTCTCAGTAGAATACTCTTATTGTCTACAAGAGAAAAGAGGTATAATTATTTAGTTCACTCAGTTTTTTAAATATATATTTTTTTTAAATAATGGTTTAACAGGTACTAAATTATGAGACGGTATTTCAGACTGGTACGAAAAATGGAAAAAAAAAATTAACTAACGTATCGTAGTACCAGACTTGCACCATGATTGTGATCTTGACTAACAGGGTGATGTTGCAAATGCAAGATTAGTCTCCATCACTTACTGGTTAGTAGAACATTAACTTGCAGCATAATTACAGCATCACTCAGAGCGTTATTACAGACCAAGACCCTCATGCCTGTGTTATCACAATGTTATTACACGCATGTCCTTTATGCCGCTATTACATTTAAACCCCAATTATGAAAACGGGTGAAATTTGTGACCCCAAAAAAAATTTAGTGGGGAAAAAATAATTTTTAAGGATTAATCCGTAATTCTGCCTAATTGTTTGAGTTAAAATCCCTGACAAATTATAACTTCAATTTACTAACCAAGGGAAAAATATGTCTGGTCGTGAACACACTAGATAGATAAAAGTCAAACCTCACAACGGTTACTGAAACTCCACCAGGTGAATAATGACTTATAAATCAGGCAATTGATCTACTTGTCACAGTTCGTCTCTTCACCAAAAACAGCATTTGTGCTGTGAAATTTATGTTGTACATCGTTCATGATTATTATCTCAGTAAAGATACCCAAGCATTGCACATGTGTTTTGTTCATCAACTCGTCGGTATTATATACCTTTGAAATAAATGGCCACCCTCTTTGTAGAAGGCGCAGTCTCTGTAATGCATGTGCACCTGACTGATGGCTCAGACACCACCATGTGCACCTGACTGATGGCTCAGACACCACCATGTGCACCTGACTGATGGCTCAGACACCACCATGTGCACCTGACTGATGGCTCAGACACCACCATGTGCACCTGACTGATGGCTCAGACACCACCATGTGCACCTGACTGATGGCTCAGACACCACCATGTGCACCTGACTGATGGCTCAGACACCACCATGTGCACCTGACTGATGGCTCAGACACCACCATGTGCACCTGACTGATGGCTCAGACACCACCATGTGCACCTGACTGATGGCTCAGACACCACCATGTGCACCTGACTGTTGGCTCAGACACCACCATGTACACCTGACTGATGGCTCAGACACCACCATGTGCACCTGACTGATGGCTCAGACACCACCATGTGCACCTGACTGATGGCTCAGCCACCACCGTGTGCACCTGACTGATGGCTCAGACACCACCATGTGCACCTCACTGATGGCTCAGACACCACCATGTGCGCCTGACTGATGGCTCAGACACCACCATGTGCACCTGACTGATGGCTCAGACACCACCATGTGCACCTGACTGATGGCTCAGACACCATGTGCACCTGATTGATGGCTCTGACACCACCATGTGCACCTGACTGATGGCTCAGACACCACCATATGCGCCTGATTGATGACTCAGACACCACCATGTGCACCTGACTGATGGCTCAGACACCACCATGTGCACCTGACTGATGGCTCAGACACCACCATGTACACCTCACTGATGGCTCAGACACCACCATGTGCACCTCACTGATGGCTCAAACACCACCATGTGCACCTCACTGATGGCTCAGACACCACCATGTGCACCTCACTGATGGCTCAGACACCACCATGTGCATCTGACTGATGGCTCAGACACCACCATGTGCACATGACTGATGGCTCAGACACCACCATGTGCACCTGACTGATGGCTCAGACACTACCATGTGCACCTAACTGATGGCTCAGACACCACCATGTGCACCTGACTGATGGCTCAGACACCACCATGTGCACCTGACTGATGGCTCAGACACCACCATGTGCACCTGACTGATGGTTCAGACACCACCATGTGCACCTGACTGATGACTCAAACACCGCCATGTGCACCTGACTGATGGTTCAGACACCATCATGTGCACCTGACTGATGGCTCAGACACCACCATGTGCACCTGACTGATGGCTCAGACACCACCATGTGCACCTGACTGATGACTCAAACACCGCCATGTGCACCTGACTGATGGTTCAGATACCACCATGTACACCTGACTGATGGCTCAGACACCACCATGTGCACCTGACTGATGGCTCAGACACCACCATGTGCATGTGAGAGTTGCAGCTTGCAATTATGGGCAGACGAATCAGGTAATCCCGGG
Organism: Cherax quadricarinatus; assembly: GCF_026875155.1. Lineage (NCBI taxonomy): Eukaryota > Metazoa > Arthropoda > Malacostraca > Decapoda > Parastacidae > Cherax > Cherax quadricarinatus. Next base: position 28,510,394 of record NC_069437.1, read on the forward strand.
CGAGTAGAAACGCTGAGCAGGGTTTTCTTACGCCTATTACCGTTGTTAACCTAACAGTAAATAGGTACCTAGATGTTAGCTGACTTTTATGTGTGGGCTCCTGAGGAAAGGCAGTATATCATAGATAAGGATGTACTTTGAAATGATCTAAGGACTAGTAACATTTTAGTTAGTAAAATTATGGATTTTTGTTAGGGGTTCTTGAGACAGTTTATATATTTGTCACTGGTTTCGAGAGTAATAGTACTCTAGCACTCCGCCCTGTGACTGGATTTCCCTATTGACTCCTTGATCAACCAGGCTGTTGCTGTCTATGGCCCGCAAACATACATAACCATCATAACTTGGATGATATAGCAATTGTTCCAAGTACTGGTCCATCTTGTGCAGCTTAAAATGCCACTCAAATGAAATTCAAGATGTCTTGAAAATGTACTGAACATATGGGCCCATAAGTATAGTATCAAATCCTATGTATCATTGCTTCTTGATGACATGAAAATATAGAGAAGTATTAGAACAGGAAAAGACGGAGACTTGTTTTGAATACTGCAGCTCGTCCAAGAAGACTTGGACGAGCTGCGGTAGTCAAAAAAGCAGCTGTTGGACTTTATTCAAAACAAATACAATGTTAGACAAATCGGAGATAGTGACGAAGATCACATACAAAGTATAAATTGGAAGGGAAGATACTGCAAGAAGCCATCAGATAAAAAGATCTGGGAACAATCATTATATCGCCAGTGGCACATACGAGGCGCAAAACATAAACAGTGTATGCAAGCTACTTCAGTAAAGACAATGGATGCATCGTGTGTCAGTCTATCTTAGAATATACAGCACCAGTAAACTAGAGGAATGAGTTGGGCGAGAAGGTGGCGGAGGAAAACTCCCCACACAGTTTCAAGATTTGGTACAAGGCTCAACGGATCAGAAACCAATAAATGATGGTCACTTTTCAAATAAGAGGCTGTGCCTGTAACAAGATGCAAAACTTGTATCTGTTGAATCTCTTCCTCTATTCTATGCACCCATTATTGATATGTTTTCACATTCCTTCTCTCATATTCTACTTCGTGATACCACTCATCAGCTCTTTGGTGTCTGTTAATCATTAGCAACCTTTTCCTTTCTTCCTTGTGTAGCCCAGAGCTTCGACCCGCGGCGACACAACTTGCTGACTGGAATGCTGTATTACTCCTGATATTCTAATACACAGGTGTTCCCTTTTGTTGTATTACTTTTCATCCTGATACATATGTGTTCCCTTATGTTGTACTACTCAACATTTTGTGATACATAGGTGTTTCTTTATCTTGTATTTTGTATTGCTCCTTATCTTACACATATGTGCTCCTTTACGGTGTATTGCTCTCGTCTCCTTGTGGTGCTTTATTCCTTTTCTTGCAACACAAAGACGCTCTTGATATTATATTGTTCTCGCCTTGTAACACAAAATTGTTCTTTATGTTGTATTTCTCCGCATCTTGTAAGACAAAGTTGCTCCTTATGTTGTATTGTTCCTCATCTTGTAACACAAAAAGCCTAATGTATGTTGTATTGCTTTTCAACCAAATAAAGAATTGAACTCTCACTTTTCAGTTTTTCCCCGTGCTAAAAAAATAAGAGAAAAAACGTGTTTTCCGGTGTTGTCGTAAATGAAGTTTTCGGCAGGTTGATCTTTCATTTAACAAACAAAGGGTTGTGTTTGCATGACGTCATGGCCTTCTAGCCTTCGCGAGTGGTGAATAAACATCAGTTTATTGAAACTCATTTTTACCGAAAACACTGCAAACATTTATGCTAAGAAAAATACAAACATGCCTGCACAAAATATACGCTATTCACTGTATTATATATTTTATAATGCAGGAGAAGCCATTATGGTGAAGGACTGGCTTCGAGTGCCACAGTGCTGCTAGTCACTGTCTTATTCACAGTAGTTAACATTGCAGTGTGTTGATATCACTTACTTTTAGTTATCTATCTTATATGCATTCTCGCGCGCGCACACACACACACACACACACACACACACACACATACACACACACACACACACACACACACACACACACACACACACACACACACACACACACACACACACACACACACACACACACACACACACACACTTATATACAACAGGCCAAGTATCTAATCGACATGTGTCTAGGACAGAATGGTAACTAACACACACACATACACACACACACACACACACGCACACACGCACACGCACACGCACACGCACACGCACACACACACACACACACACACACACACCGAGCACATCACCGGAGGCACACATCAACCAAATAACTGCTGCAGCATACGGGCGCCTGGCAAACCTGAGAATAGCGTTCCGATACCTTAATAAGGAATCGTTCAAGACACTGTACACTGTGTATGTTAGGCCCATACTGGAGTATGCAGCACCAGTCTGGAACCCACACTTGGTCAAGCACGTCAAGAATTAGAGAAAGTACAAAGGTTTGCAACAAGGCTAGTCCTAGAGCTCAAGGGAATGTCGTACGAGGAAAGGTTAAGGGAAATCGGACTGACGACACTGGAGGACAGAAGGGTCAGGGGAGACATGATAACGACATACAAGATGCTGCGGGGAATAAACAAGGTGGACAGAGATAGGATGTTCCAGAGAGGGGACACAGGGACAAGGGGTCACAACTGGAAGCTGAAGGCTCAGACGAGTCACAGGGACCTTAGGAAGTATTTCTTCAGTCATAGAGTTGTCAGGAAGTGGAATAGCCTAGCAAGTGAAGTAATGGAGGCAGGAAAGATACATAGTTTTAAGAAGAGGTATGATACAGCTCAGGAAGCAGAGAGAGAGAGGACCTAGTAGCGATCATTGAAGAGGCGGGGCCAGGAGCTGAGTCTCGACCCCTGCAACCACAATTAGGTGAGTACAATTAGGTGAGTACACACACACGCATGCACATACAACAGGCCTAGTGTCTAATCGACATGTGCCTAGGACCAAATGGTAACTAACACACATCAAAGGGATGTTAGGAAGTATTTCTTCAGTCATAGAGTAGTCAGGCCATGGAATAGCCTAGAAAGTGATGTAGTGGAGGCAGGAACCATACATAGTTTTAAGGCGAGGTATGATAGAGCTCATGGGGCAGGGAGAGAGAGGACCTAGTAGCAATCAGCGAAGAGGCGGGGCCAGGAGCTGTGACTCGACCCCTGCAACCACAAATAGGTGAGTACAAATAGGTGAGTACACACACGCATGTACATACAGCAGGCCTAGTGTCTAATCAGCATGTGCCTAGAACAAAATGGTAACTAACACACACACATACACATGCACACACACGCATGTGCATACAACAGGCCTAGTGTCTAATCGACATGTGCCTAGGACCAAATGGTAACTAACACACATCAAAGGGATGTTAGGAAGTATTTCTTCAGTCATAGAGTAGTCAGGCCATGGAATAGCCTAGAAAGTGATGTAGTGGAGGCAGGAACCATACATAGTTTTAAGGCGAGGTATGATAGAGCTCATGGGGCAGGGAGAGAGAGGACCTAGTAGCAATCAGCGAAGAGGCGGGGCCAGGAGCTGTGACTCGACCCCTGCAACCACAAATAGGTGAGTACAAATAGGTGAGTACACACACGCATGTACATACAGCAGGCCTAGTGTCTAATCAGCATGTGCCTAGAACAAAATGGTAACTAACACACACACACACACATGCACACACACGCATGTGCATACAACAGGCCTAGTGTCTAATCGACATGTGCCTAGGACAAAATGGTAACTAACTAACACACACGCATATACTACAGGCCTAGTGTCTAATCGACATGTGCGTAGGACAAAATGGTAACTAACTAACTAACACACACACACACACACACACACACACACACACACACACACACACACACACACACACACACACACACACACACACACACATACATATATATATATATATATATATATATATATATATATATATATATATATATATATATATATATATATTATATAATATATATATGCTGATGTGGGATTCCTCTGTAAAAAACTGCATTTGTCGTAAAAATGAGGCTCATTATAACCTCTCTATGGTGTATGGAAATATACTTGGTTGGGCGAATCCTATTAGAACCATCTGACCCAGTGACTCGCGCATTGACCTGGGAGTTCTAGCACATCCTGCCCACCCGTTTTCTGGTTTGATACATATATACATGTTCAACAACCAAATGGGGAAGGGGGAGGGAGAATAAAGTTACTATACGCTTTTCGCGTTTTAAACGCTTCTTCAGGAGGAATGCTTAAAAGGAGCAGAACTGTCAGTGAACACACAGGCGGACGTCTTGGTACAGTCTCCTCTAAGAGACCAAAAAAAACAAAAACGAGTGAAGCGTCCTTTACCTTTCCACTTAGTTGATAAGGAAGACAATGTGCAAAAGTTAGGTATTTTGATTCTGAAACGTTTCGCCTACATAGTAAGCTTCTTCAGTCGATAAATGGGTAAATAAGACACTTGGATTTCTTCATTCTGTAAACATTTCCAGAATAAAGATACACACACACACGCGCTCAAGTGTCTTATTTATCAACTTGTCGGTTTTACAAATCATTTATTCAAATTGTTTAGTCGAATACAGAGGCAGCGGAAGTAGTAGAGTTGTAAAGACGATGTAATCAGTCCATCAGACTCAACTTGGAGGAGAGTTCTGTTTCATAGTCTGGAACAGTGTGAAGGTGAAGGAACAGAATGGAACTTATTTACTGGTGAGGCAAAGAAAATCTGAATGACAGAAGAGGCGGAATCCAATGTTTGTAATGGCTTGATAAAGCTCCTGGAGAGCGAAACGTTGCCACAATAAAAAGTCACATTAGTTGCATTTGTGTCCTTTTACTTTACGGAATCCACTAGTATAAGAAGGTAATCACTGATAGGCAGTGTAGCAAACCTCTCAAATTCAATTCCTCACACTTGTAAATAGTAGTCAGGGAATAAGGTAACGAAAATATTCTCTGTATCAAGATACCATAGTGTTGCATGCTTGACAGTGTGAATATGATGGTATACATGTGTCTTCCATATCATCTTGTTGGTATGCAAACACATGTATACCATCATATTCATCCACTCCTTATAAATGTCAAGGAATTATTCCGTAAGTGGTTTAGAAAACCGACAAGTTGATGAATGAGACATTTGTGGTACATTCGGGTATTGTTATTGGGGTATCTTTATAAAAATACCAAAAGGTTGCACAAGTGTCTCATTTGTTAAGGAATGTTTGAACAAAAACAGGAAATGACAGTAAAGCCCATAAGCCTCCCAGAAATTATGCTAATCGAAAGTATGAGACACACCCACTTTATCAGTCCAATACAGAGATGAACGGTGGAAGATAAGGATTTTGAAGTAATCAGTATCTCTGCCTGGAGTCGATGTGATCATTCCATAAGTGTTGTCCAAGTGTCTCATTCTTCAACTTGACGGCTTTTTAAACCACATATATACATACTGTAATGACTGGGAAATTTCCATTGTTTTGTATGTGTAATATCACAACAGCAGTCCTGGCAGAATAACTCTAAACCAAAATATCAATTACATTTCTTACATTAACAGATCTAGTTCGCTGTTCAGTACCTAAAGTCATTTAATTTAACTTAACACCTAGCTCCTTATTTCTGGGGAATTTCCACACACTTTTTAATTTAACGCCTGGTACCTTATGAAAACATTAAGAAATATCACTATCCCTTTATTTTATAATTCGTATGACAACAGATTAGTTAAACAGAAGGCTTATCATATGGAAGGAATTAAAGTGTATGCCAGGAATACAGAGAAAATAGAGAATCCCTTTATGAACATAATACATAAAAAGTTAAGAAAGGAGGAGCACTGTAGCAGGTCTACAGGCCCGTGCTAGGTAGGTCCATCTTACACCCACGTACACTCACACATGTACTTGTCATTCCTATTTTTAGATCAACCCAAGCTTCTCGTTTTAGTGACATTATTGGGGAGTTAATTCCACTCATCCCTGTCACCGTTACCAAATCAATACTACCTCTACATTCCTTGTCAACGTTACGGAGTGGAGGCCACTCCACACCGGTCTCTTTAGAAGAGACTGCGTTTCATGACGCCCGCCTGTGTCTTCCTAAGATTTCCACTCGTTTTCACGCAGTGCTCTTGGAGAAGCGTTTAAAACTCGAAAAGCTTAGAGCAACTTCATCCCCAACCCCGCTACCCTGTGGATGTTATACATACATACATACATACATACATACATACATACATACATACATATACACATATACATACATACGTACATACATACATACATACATACATACATGGAGAAGATTATCAGGAGAAGAGTGGTGGAACACCTAGAAAGGAATGATCTCATCAACAGCAGCCAACATGGTTTCAGGGACGGGAAATCCTGTGTCACAAACCTACTGGAGTTCTATGACATGGTGACAGCAGTAAGACAAGAGAGAGAGGGGTGGGTGGATTGCATTTTCTTGGACTGTAAGAAGGCGTATGACACAGTTCCACACAAGAGATTGGTGCAAAAACTGGAGGACCAAGCAGGGATAACAGGGAAGGCACTACAATGGATCAGGGAATACTTGTCAGGAAGACAGCAGCGAGTCATGGTACGTGGCGAGGTGTCAGAGTGGGCACCTGTGACCAGCGGGGTCCCGCAGGGGTCAGTCCTAGGACCAGTGCTGTTTCTGGTATTTGTGAACGACATGACGGAAGGAATAGACTCTGAGGTGTCCCTGTTTGCAGATGACGTGAAGTTGATGAGAAGAATTCACTCGATCGAAGACCAGGCAGAACTACAAAGGGATCTGGACAGGCTGCAGACCTGGTCCAGCAATTGGCTCCTGGAGTTCAATCCCACCAAGTGCAAAGTCATGAAGATTGGGGAAGGGCAAAGAAGACCGCAGACGGAGTACAGTCTAGGGGGCCAGAGACTACAAACCTCACTCAAGGAAAAAGATCTTGGGGTGAGTATAACACCAGGCACATCTCCTGAAGCGCACATCAACCAAATAACTGCTGCAGCATATGGGCGCCTGGCAAACCTCAGAACAGCATTCCGACATCTTAATAAGGAATCATTCAGGACCCTGTACACCGTGTACGTTAGGCCCATATTGGAGTATGCGGCACCAGTTTGGAACCCACACCTAGCCAAGCACGTGAAGAAACTAGAGAAAGTGCAAAGGTTTGCAACAAGACTAGTCCCAGAGCTAAGAGGTATGTCCTACGAGGAGAGGTTAAGGGAAATCAACCTGACGACACTGGAGGACAGGAGAGATAGGGGGGACATGATAACGACATACAAAATACTGAGAGGAATTGACAAGGTGGACAAAGACAGGATGTTCCAGAGATAGGACACAGTAACAAGGGGACACAGTTGGAAGCTGAAGACACAGATGAATCACAGGGATGTTAGGAAGTATTTCTTCAGCCACAGAGTAGTCAATAAGTGGAATAGTTTGGGAAGCGATGTAGTGGAGGCAGGATCCATACATAGCTTTAAGCAGAGGTATGATAAAGCTCACGGCTCAGGGAGAGTGACCTAGTAGCGATCAGTGAAGAGGCGGGGCCAGGAGCTCGGACTCGACCCCCGCAACCTCAACTAGGTGAGTACATACATACATACATACTCTAGTACTGCGTACTTTGACACAAATAATATTACAGATATTTAATTTTGGTGAGTCTATGATCAGAACCCCTCATAATATCACTGGCCGCGCCAGAGTTCTTAATGGAGTAGGTACTAAACATTATTGTTATTTTCTATTACATTGAGAATTCTGACTAGCATCTTTTTTCATACATTTCCTTATATAAGTTCCTAAAGACTGGAGACAAGGAAATATTCCAACTTTTGGATGAAGAACTCAGTATTGAAAACAAAGTTTGCTTCGATAATACAGAGTTAAATGAGTTTACTAATGATAGACATAAGCAAGAGCAAGTTATAATTGCTCAGTTCTTTATACAGAAAACTTAGTAAGTCATCAGCAGGGACATCATGTAACATCAGAGCTAATCATGTTGATTACATTAATACAAGTAGAGCATGTCAGCTTGACTAAGTAGAACAAAGTGTGTCGATTTGACTCTTAAGAACAGTGTGTCTATCTACTTGATTCCCAAGAACTGAGTGTGTTTGCTTGATTCCCAAGAACAGTGTGTATCTGCTTGACTTCGTAGGGCAGAGTGCGTCTGCTTGACTTCGTAGGGCAGAGTGCGTCTGCTTGACTTCGTACGGCAGAGTGCGCCTGCTTGACTTTTTAGGGTAAAGTGCGTCTGCTTGACTTCTTAGAACAGAGTGGGTTTCTCTACTCGAAGACAGACCGGCGTTGGCAGAGACGCTGTCTTCATAAAATACAAGAAATCCCGAGACTCAAAAAGTAGCAGAATATTTTATGCTTTGTTTCACTGGTTAAATTATATATTATGCTAATAAGTTAACAACAAGGTATGCTACCTCATTTGCAAAGCAGTGAAATATTTTGACTTCTATAGATCAAGAATTTAAATTGTCGAGTACCTCAGAATGCATCACAAGATTATTTATAAAGCGGGTTGTGTGAGCCAAACAAATAATTCAATAATTCATTGTTTATGTATAAAGCTAATGCATTAGTGTTCACTATAATGGCTGACAGCCACTGAATCAAAGGGGGTTAGAGTTCAAGATAGAATTAATTAATTCTTAAGACTCGCTAATCTGAGATATCTCATTATAAGCGTTTTTTTTTTTTTTTATCTCTGCGTAGGGAAGGCAGCTTGCTCATTAGTGGATAAGATATTCAGGCTGTGTTCTGGTAGCTTATGTTAAGTCACCACTCTCAAGGGAGGTTACTTGATGTCAATAAGGGGCTTTTGATCCAATGAATTGGACGTTTTCTTTACTTCCTTGATCATTTAGAAATTTCTGAATCATCTAGATATTTCTGTACCATCTACGAAACTCTCTGAAATCTGTGTAACATCTGTACCATACAGCAAGCTCTGTACCGTATGGAAAACTCTGTACTATCCAGGAAGCTCTGTACTATCTAGCAAACTATACCATCCAGGAAGCTCTATACCATCTAGAAAACTTTGTACCATCTTGAAAGCTTTGTACCATCCAGGAAACTCCGTACCGTTAAAAAACTCCATCTAGAAAACTGGACCATCCAGGAAGCTCTGTACCATCCAAGAAACTTTATAGCATCTAGAAAGCTCTGTACCATCTAGTAAGCTCTGTACCATATAGAAAACTCTGTAACATCTAGAAAGATTTGTACCATCCAGGAAACTGTACCATCTAAAAAACTCCTTCTAGAAAACTGGACCATCCAGGAAGCTCTGTATTGATGGACTGATTACATCGACTCAAGGCTGAGGGACTGATTACCTCAAACTCCTCCTGTTCTTCAACATTTTCCTTTGTATGGACTGATGAAGCCACTGTGTGGCGAAACGTTTCCTCAATAAAGATACTCAAGTGTTGCATATGTGTCTAATTTATCAACTTGTCGGCTCTCTGAACCATTCATCTACAGGAAGCTTTGTACCATCTAGGAAGCTCTGTGCCATCTTCTAAGCTCTGTGCCATCCAGGATGCTCTGTACCGTCTAGAAAGCTCTGTATCATCTTGGAAGCTCTGTACCATCCAAGAAGCTCTGCACCATCCCAGAAGTCCTGTATTATCCAGGAAACTCTGTATTATCCAGGAAGCTCTGTACTATCCAGAAAAAACTGTACTAACCAGGAAGCTCTGTACTAATTAGGAAGCTCTATAGTATAGAACTTCCTGGTTAGTACAGAGTCTATACCATCCTGGAAGCTCTGTACCATCTAAGAAGAACTATTATCTAGGAAGCTCTATCATTCAGGATGCTCTACGCCATCTAGGAAGCTCTTTACTATATAGTAAGATCTGTACCACCATAGAAGCTACATGTACTATTATGGAAACCCTACCATCATGGAAACTGTGCCATTATGGAAATTCTTCCATCTACAGTTTTTGCACTATTTTTTTTTCGTCAGTTATTTTTCTCATCTTCATTATTCAATATCTCTCTTATATTATAAGATAATAATATAGGAGCTATTGCGTACATCTGCACCTTATATAATGTTCGTAATTTGTCTACACTTTCATAGTACTGAAATTGCGCTTGGAATCATAAATACTGCAAGTAAACATAGGCATATTTGTATTTGGTCCAGGGCAGCCAGCTCTCGCCGGTCGATGCATGCAGAGGATGAGATGAAAAGCTGAAAGCCACCTGCCTGAAAGCTGGATGCCTTGGACCAAAACGTCTAGCGTTAGCTGGGCGGCAAGGTACTGGACCAGTGTGGTACGGTGGAAGAGCACTTCGTACCTTGTTCCATGGTTCGTAGGTTCGAATCTCTTTCGGCCTGAGATTAGTGTTTGTGAATATTTCGCCTGATCTGCGAATTCTACACGCACACACACACACACACACACACACACACACACACACACATATATATATATATATATATATAACAACACTGCGACTAGCTGAGGGTTCGAACCCATGTCGTTTTGGCCCACCTCATGGTGAGCAAAAATCACACATGACGCTCAAACTCACAGATTGCGGGGTCCTGTGGGTTAGAGCGTCATGTGTGATTTTCGCTCACCATGAGGCGGGCCAAAACGACATGGAATCGAATCCTGGGCTAGTCGCAGTGTTGTTATTGATTCAGTACCACTCGTTCGTGGTTACAATAATATAAAATACTGTTCGTGAAGGCTAGTACACCAAACGGGGATTAGAATGAAATAAGCTCAGAGGCACCCACACCACCGTATGTCCTCGGATCAAGGTAAAACACCTAGCTCTGCTGGGTGCTTGATTCTTGATGAGGCGGACCAAAACTACGTAGGTTTGAATCCTCAGCTAGTCGCAGTATTGTTATTGATTCAATACCACTGGTTCGTGGTTTCAATAATATATATATATATATATATATATATATATATATATATATATATATATATATATATATATATATATATATATATATATATATATATATATATATACCATTTTCTCTCAGTCCACAGCAGGATTCGCACGTGCACACACTGCGTCAAAGTACACAGTATTTTAACCACTCAGCTAGATCCCTGTAAGCCGGTCTTGACACAGCCTCTGTATCTTCCCCATACATCATGTTTTGTCGTTTGACTGTGAATTCTGGGACCTGTTAGACTGGTATTGTTATTGCTCCTCCATTGTTTTTTCTTCAGCTGTGTCTAGTATTACCAGGATCTCTTACCTAGGAGGTAGAAGTCTACTTCAGTTGGTGCTATCATTGAGAACCTTTATTTACTTAAATGTAGATATTTCTTAATGCCCACAGTATTTATTTCATATTTAATTATTGTATATTAATGTTTGTAAGATTTGTAAGATTTTATTTATGCCTTGTTTATTATTACTAGTAATATTATGAATTGATTAATCTGTTAAGTTACGATTGTAACTTTATTGTTACAATCGAAAAACAGGTCCCTTTCGGGTTGGAAGACTGACTCCTGGCCTGAGTTTGGTAACAGGCACACGGCATTATGCCTACAGGAAATGCTAGGTAGCATTCCTTTATTTTCGTGTTGTCATTCTTATGATTCAAGAGACAGTTCTCTCATATACTGTGTTTGGAAATTCATTCATCATCCTTAGTTCTTTATACACACTTCATTTTTCAACACTTTTGGTTTCCTGTTGCGCCTCCGCCCACTCCTCTTCTCTTCCTCCCCAAGTTTTTGAGGCTTCCTGAGCCACACAGCAGCGCAGCAGAAGAAAAATAACGAAGGCAGTAGAGTGAATACATCGCAGAATACTGCAGCAACATAGTACAGAAAGGAAAGAATAACTACGCGAGAAGGATGTGTGGGCCGAGGAGGTCATTAAAAATGGTCGCCGCATGAATGAAAGCACATTCAGAGGATACGACCATGTGGAACGACCCAGAGGAACAAACAAGGAACGAAAATATACGACCCGGAAGAACGGCCAAAGGTACGATTCTTAAGAACGACCAGAGGTACGATTACCAGGAATAACAATAGGTATGACTAGAAGGAATGACCAGAGTTACAACCACTAGGAATGACCTGAGTTACATCTATCAGGAAACATCAAAACAGAATTAGAAGAACGATAATCGGTACGATCACCAAGAATGAACAGAAAGAACAACCAAGGCGAACGGCCAGATGAACGACTAAGAATGATCACGAGTAGAGACTAAGAGGAAGACCTCAGTTAACGACCACTCGGAACGACCTTTATAACGACCACAGGAACTCTGGACAAATGAGAGCCTGGCAGATATTTATGAGTGAGTTTTAAAGACAGTGAAAGTCAGAAGTATTTTTCACTAGAGGTGAATGACAGGAGTTCGGAGGAAGAGGAATATTGAATGACGGGAGTTGGGAGGGAGAGGAATATTAAATGACGGGAGTTGGGAAGTAGAAGGATATTGAATGACGTGAGTTGGGAGGGAGAGGAATATTGAATGACGGGAGTTGGGAGGGAGAGGAATATTAAATGACGGGAGTTGGGAGGGAGAGGAATATTGAATGATAGGCTTTGGGAGGTGGAGGAATATTGAATAACAGGTGTTTGGGAGGGAGTAAAAATTTGAATGACAGGAGTCATGTAGAGATAAGAATATCGAATGACAGGAGTTGAGAGGGAGAGAAATATTGAGTGGCAGATGTTAGGGAGGGAAAAGAATATTGAATGACAGGTGTTGGAGGGCGAGGACTGTCGAATGATAGGTGTTATGGAGGTAGAGAAGTACTGAGTGACAAATGTAGAGGCAGGAGAGAAATATTTCAAGAGATGATGTCAGGTGTGCTCATCCAGGAGATGGGTTGTTGTGCGAGTCTCAGTGAAACGTGTACATAACACTCTGCTTGAGATGATGGATACATATGAAGCTTGTTGTTAACATGTAAGTGATACATATCTTCATTCTGTGTCGCTGAACATGTGATGAACTAAAACTTCAAATTTTTGTTTAATAGTAATTCAGAAACGTCATTGCAAATAACGGGCACACAGTTTTCACGCTGTAATTGCAAATGTTGCAGCATGAGACAGGGTACCCCATTACGAATACCAGAAGTATTCTATATTTTTATTCGTAGCGTTACGTTATTGTTAAGTTAGGAACCATTCACAAGAGCAATGGAATGTGATGATCATACTTGAGATCTCTGGGGACCAAGGAAGTTATCAAATGTTTATCGTACTTGCGGTAATCGTCCGCATCCCTTCTGGGACCAAGTGGTTTTTCTGGTTCTTATTATTTTTAACCTGGTCATAGTACCGTGGTTAGCATGAGGGAATGAGGACCATCCAGACCTGGTTCGAATTCCCCAAGTAACATTACGAAATTTTGTACCATTACTGTTTTTAGGCTCCTTATATGACGTCTTACTGAACTATCTTATTTGTAGGCATAGCTGTATGTTTGGAATATGACTGACATTCCAAAGGCACTCCAACACTTACTGACTCCATCGTTCACATACCTAGTTTTAATTTGATGATACTTTTTTATATAAAGTTATTAATTTACCTCGTCGTAAATTATTGATCATACTTAATTCTGCCCTATTACTCTCTGCAGTTAGCGCTTATATACGTGTTTCAATTCTGCTGTGTTTACACAAATATTATATCAGCAAATCTGAGTTAGTATGAATGGGTGCCAACTGGATGATTTATTGCCAAGTGACATAAAAAAAACTACTTTCATTAATAATGCATCAAGTATCAGACTGACACATTCCTCAGGAGATAAGAGAAAGTATAACACTTGACACACTCCTCAGAAAACGAAAGTATAACATTGACAATAGTGAAGGAAAAAAATTTACAAAATGAAGTTTTTATGAAGACAATATTGCAGTATTCTTAAATCTTTATAAAGTCATACATATGATCTGATAACGATCTAAACAGATTTAAAGTTGTCTCAAGAAAAGCGTGTTTTGCAAGGTGCCTTTTGCTTATTGAAATAAGGATTACTGATCTGTTATTTTAGCTTTTTAATTTATTTAAAAGTTTTGCAACATTTTAGTTTCAGCTCTTTCAACTTTCTTTGACGTCTTTGGTGTTCTGGTGCTTTTCTACTCACAATATACATGAAGACTGGTGCTACGTCTTCTGAGGGAACATTACGTAAAGTACTTCGAATGTATCACTGCTTCTTTCAACTTTAGCAGTGTAATAAAAAATGTATAAGTAAGTCTGCATATTTCTGGAATCTTACATGGATTTCACTGTTAAATTATTGAATTAAGTGTTCAAATTGCATGTCATGTAGGCTCCCCCTTATATATATATTTTTGTATATCCATGCTAATTACGGCATTCCCATTGCATATATTCTCCTTGAGTTCGCTAACATTGCATGATCGTGAGTTATGTACTATCGGTTAGGTATGTCTCATGTATGTAGATACAAGGACATACCTGCAGGGAAAGTGCAAGTGTACGATATGGTTTGCAGTTTGAGGCTTCAATTAAACTTAACAGTGAAATATATATGTTCAATTTTTTTGACATCTTGGAAGCATTTGGTAATTTCATTTGTATATTAATATGAAGAGCTAAACCCGCGTGGTTTTTCAGACCAGAGAGTGTTGAAATGGTGGATCCGCCGTCAGGAGTGGAGTTCGTGCTTAGTGGCCCTTTGATATACTTTTGATGAGTTCCGAGAGTTTTTCTAATCAAGGAGCCCGGCCATGGACTAGGCTCGTCTGGTGTTTGCCTGGTTAACCAGGCTGTTGTTTGCTGGTGGTTCGCTACTCCATGTGTCCATCATAACTTGGTTGATCTGACACCTGGTGAAAATACTTATCCAGTTTCCCTTTGAAAATTTCTACACTTGTTCCAGCAGTGTTTCTGATATCTTCTGGTAAGATGTTGAATAGTCTGGAGTCACGGACGTTGATGCAGCGTTCCGTTATTGTGGCCACCTCACCCCTGCTTTTCACTTCTTTTTTTTTTTTTTTGTACTTCCTCCCATATCTCTTGCTCCAGCATGCTGTTATGGCAGTGTGCAGATATGGGACAAGGCCCTCAAGTACTTTCCAGGTATATATTATATTATATCTCTCCTCTCCAGTGAGCACATATTTAAGGCGTTCCCAGTAATTTAAATGCTTTTTTGTGCAGAGCAGTGGGACGCCCTTTGGGAAGGCTATATTGTCTCATCAGCGCAGAGCATGCAATGGGTATTTCTGTTACTGACAAGGAATCACATCTGCCTTCTCCTTCCCCACCAACGTAATTAATGCGCGAATACTTCACCTTTGATCAAGTCCTTACAGTTAGTGAGGTCCATCACAGTCAGTCAGGTCCATCACAGTCAGTCAGGTCCATCACAGTCAGTCAGGTCCATCTTACATCTGCAGTTTGTATTGTAAGTTTTGGTGTCACCCCCTTTTTATTTCATATTATAAATAATTTGTTCTAAAATATTCTGTTATGGTTTCTGTTTCCCATTCCTGCTTCCATTTCATTTAAAAGCTGATTATTAGACATAAATTTTATTTATATACAATACACATTTCTCATTTACACTTCAGATATATTGTTTCACGATTTCTCTACCGTTACTGTGAATTATATTAGAGCACAGTTATTTAGTCCAGTAGTACTTTAGCGATCAGCCAGTGAAGACTTCTTTGCTGTTAGAATATACTATATTAATACATTATATTTATTTAGGAACTTCTTAAACAATTGAAAACAAACATGGTTTCGCTCGATTTCGGGATATTTTATGAGACCCTATCCACTGTATAAACCTTTTCCATTTTAATTACTGAAAATTTAAATTCTTTAAAAATAGCTATTGTGTTAAGCGTCATTAATTTCCATGAACCGGGAGACTGGGTTGCGGAGGGCGGTGACCCCTCGAAATTGTATTCGGGTAACTTAAAATAGCAGTAGTATCTCTGGAATAACTGTGTCTCATGAGCTCCAGAGGGCAAGACCATCTAAAGTGCTCCATGCTCAACTTGTGAGCGAACTTGTGCTTCGTGGAGAGTTTTGTAGACATGACTTCAGGCAAGCACGAGACACCTTAAGTTTCTTGGATGTCTTGCTAGAAAGTTTCAGTCTCTCTCTCTCTCTCTCTCTCTCTCTCTCTCTCTCTCTCTCTCTCTCTCTCTCTCTCCTCTCTCTCTCTCTCTCTCTCTCTCTCTCTCTCTCTCTCTCTCTCTATCTATCTATCTATCTATCTATCTATCTCCCTCCCTAACTTCCCCCCCCCCTTCCTCCCTCCCTCCCAATTTCTTCAATAACAAGGGCAAATTTGGCACCTACACTGCCCAAAACAATTAAAATACACAAGATGTGTAAGTTTAAAGCCAATCAGAAGAAGAATTCTCAGGTTATCGCACAGAATCAATGTTCTCTCTCCCCCTCAAAAAAAAAAAAAAAAAAAACACGCCGCTCAGATATTGCATTTTTAAATAATCAGCGTTGAAGGTTTGAAGCCAACTGGATGAGACATTCACCCTCCGTGAGAGTGACTGCCTCGTCCTTAAACTCATATTCTGACTTTTTGACGGAGACTAACGTGTTGTGCTAACCTTGACTATTTTTTGCAGCGCATTAGCATTACCCCCAACTTCCATTAACATTATCCTCGCAAAGTCCTCTCAGCTTTGTGTCATCCACGTATGTTTAGCGCATGTTTTTTAATATAATAATAATAATGTCATAAATAATACACTAGCGGTAAAAGTTTCAAGCCAACCAAAAGATATATTCCTCAGTTATCACAAAGAATCTAACAATTCCAAGTTGTGTTAGTAAATTGGAAAATTTTCACTTACACTTCTATAAGTTTTAATGTATCATCTTCCTAGTAAAGTGCTGGAGTATTTTGGGATATTGGTTTCTGTCCGAAAATAAGAGACTTCCTCTTCTGATTGGTCATAAACTTTGAAAAGTGGTGTACCTCATTTAGCGGAAGGTTCAAATTAACTTTGGGTAGTGTAGAGGACATTTTATTATTGAAAATGAATATATTAGGATATTAGATTCCAATCGATAACCTGTGAATTGTCCTGCTGATTGTCTTCAGATCTCCAGTACTGATATTAACTGCATTAGAAACTTATGCCGCACTCCGCACTATACCTTTCTGCATGCACGGAGGTAGAGGGGGTTGGGCGTAAGAGATATGGGAATAACTTTCTCAAAGACGACCGAAACCCATCAGGTTTATTTTATGTTTTATAGACATCATTTTTTTTAGAGTTCAATGCCTGGGATAGGTAAAAAAAAGAAAAATTAAAATTCATCATTTGATATGGGAATAATTTTCGAATACATTAATAAAAAATAAAAACATTTTTAAATAATAAAATAAGATCAGATTTCATTAGAATTTTCTTTGTTGAACTATTTTCAAACTCTGTCAGTGAACATTTCAATATGACTTTTATTAATGAAGTAGTAAAAGACTAGATATTTCAAATTTAATTTGAAAATAAAAACCACATTCTTTAAAAAAAATGTAATCCTGAGCCAAAAATTTAAAAATTCAGGGAAACATCTAGAACCAGCAAAATGTTTATAATGACAACAGCAAAAAAAAAATCTCAATTTTTTATTTTAAATTTATTGTAAAACAAATATTAACATTGATGGATCTGTAAAATATAAAATAAAAGAATCTGGCCTAAATTACGACTCTATATAACTACGACGGAGTCTTGGTTGGAGAAGAGTGTAGGAAAGTCAGTGGTGACGATCCTGGTGAGAGAATCCCCTAGCATCATCATTTAGATGATGGAGGGCATTCCGGGGATCAACGCTCCCGCGTCCTGGTCATGAACCAGGCCGCAGGGGCGTGGATCAGGGCCTGATCAACGAGGCTGTTACTGCTGCCCGCACGTAGTCCAACGTACGAACCACAGCCTGGCTGATCTGGCACTGACTTTAGGTATCTGTCCAGCTCCACTTGAAGACAACGAGGGGTCTATTGGCAATTCCCCTTGTGGCTGATGGGAGGCTGATGAACAGTCTTGGGCCCCGGACACTTAGTGTACCAGTGACGCCCCTACTTTTCACTGGGGGTATGTTGCATCGCCTGCCAAGTCTTTTGCTTTCGTAGGGAGTGATTTCTGTGTGTAGATTAGGGACCAGTCCCTCCAGAATCTTCCAGGTGTAGATTATGATATATCTCAAATGCTTCCAGGCGTTCCCAGTAGTTAAGTAGTTAAGGTGTTTGACGGAACTTATACGTGCAGTAAAGGTTCTCTGTACATTCTCTAGATCTGCAGTTTCACCTGCCTTGAATGGGAATGTTAATGAACAGCAGTATTCCAGCCTAGAGAGAACAAGTGATTTAAAAAAGATCATCATTGGCTTGGCATCTCTTGTCTTGAATGTTCTCATTATCCATCCTATCAGTTTCCTCGCAAATGTGATAGTGGCATTGTTGTGGTCCTTGAAGGCAAGATCTTCGGACATTACCACTCCCAGGTCCTTCACATTACTTTTCCGCTCTATTGTGTGATTAGAGTTTGTAGTATACTCAGTCCTTGTTATTATTTTCTCCAGTTTTCCATAACGGAGTAATTGGAATTTGTCTTCATTGAACATCATATTGTTCTCCGTTGCCAATTGGAAAACTTGGTTTATATCTTCTTGGAGATTTGCCGTGTTCTGTCAAGCAGATCCTAGTATCGTCTGCAAAGGATGGTACGGTGCTATGGTTTACATCTCTGTCTATATCTGATATGAGAATGAGGATAGGGGCGAGTACTGTGCCTTATGGAACAGAGTTCTTCACTATGGCAGCTTCCGATTTAACTCTGTTTACCACTACTCTTTGTGTTCGATTGGTTAGGAAGTTGAAGATCCATCTGACTACTTTGCCAATTATCCCTTTAGCACGCATGTTGTGTGCTATTACACCATGATCACATTTGTCAAAGGCTTTTGCAAAATCTGTGTATACTACATCTGCATTCTGTTTGTTTTCAAGTACATCTAAGACCATATCACAGTGGTCTAGCAGTTGCGAGAGGCAGGAGCGACCTGCTCTGAAACCATGTTGACCTGGATTGTGCAATTTTCGGAAGTCCAAGTGATTTGAAATCCTGATTCCTAGAACTCTTTCAAAGATATTTATGATATGGGATGTTAAAGCTATTGGCCGATAGTTCTTAGCTACTGCTTTGCTGCCACCTTTATGGAGTGGGGCTATATCCGTTGTTTTCAGTGACTGTGGACTGTCAACAATTTACAGAATTCGATTATCACACCCTGGACTCTCGCAGCACACATCTCTCAATGCATGAAGACCCATAATACACATCTCTCCCTTCATGAACACCCATACTACACATCTCTCCCTTCATGAACACCCATACTACACATCTCTCCCTTTATGAACACCCATACTACACATCTCTCCCTTTATGAACACCCATACTACACATCTCTCCCTTTATGAACACCCATACTACACATATCTCCCTTTATGAACACCCATACTACACATATTTCCCTTTATGAACACCCGTACTACACATATCTTCCTTCATGAACACCCATACTACACATCTCTCCCTTCATGAACTCCCATACTACACATCTCTCCCTCCCTGGATTCCCATGCTACGAATCACTCCCTCCCTGGATCCCCCCCCCCCCCAGCACTCTCCCAGTTTTCAATGCGGGCGCCGAATGGACACTAACTGAGACCCGATTATTGGATTATCTGTCACAAATGCCGGAGGAGGGATACATAGGAAGGCAGGGCGAGGGTGGGAGCTGGGAGAGGCAGAGGGAGAGAAGATGACAAGCTTAGAAAAAAAGAGAAGGAAAGGAGGGAGGACGAAAGGAAGAAGAGGGTAGGAAGCAAAGTAGGTTAAAAGATTTACTCATGGAAGAGTGCGTGTTCAAAATAGAAAGACAGTGAAAACGACGATATTGCAAGTGGAAAGGGTTGAGGACGTCAACTAATTCCAAGAGACAGAAATGAAAGGGAGAGAGATTAAAGGAGGCGGTAGATGATGAAGTGGAAGAGAATGTAGATAAAAAAAAGGAAGCTGAGAAGGAAAAAAAATAGTAGGAAAATCAGGAAAATGAGAAAGAGACGGGTAAAGGCAGCAGTGAAGGAGGAGACGGAGGAAAGGCAAACAGCTGTTGTCGCCAGGATCAATCGGGCCGTTTTTCTCTATTACCCGCGTTAATGGTCTCATTAGTGTGGCACTGTGGAGGGGGGGGAGGTAAGGGCACGACCCCACCACGTCTTTGTACCATGGCATCTCTGTACAACACCATGACTACCACACCATCCTTCTACAACACCATGACTACCACACCATCTTTCTACAACGCCATGACTACCACACCATGACTACCACACAGTAACGACCACATCATGAATACCACATCATGACTACTACACCATGACTACCACATCATGACTACCACACCATGACTACCACAACTTGACTGCCACACCATGACTACCACACTGATGATTACCACACCATGACTACCACACAATGACTACCACACAATGACTATCACAACTTGACTACCACACCATGACTACCACACCATGACTATCACAACTCGACTACCACACCATGACTACCACACCATGACTACCACACCATGACTACCACACCATGACTACCACACCTTGACTACCACACTATGACTACCACACCATGACTCACAACTCGACTACCACACCCTTACCATGACTATCACAACTCGACTACCACACCATGACTACCACACCATGACTACCACACCATGACTATCACAACTCGACTACCACACCATGACTACCACACCATGACTACCACACTATGACTACCACACCATGACTACCACATCATGACTACCACACCATGACTACCACACTATGACTACCACAACTTGACTACCACAAGATGACTACAACACCATGACTACCACATCACGACTACCACACCATGACTACCACACCATGACTACCGCACTATGACTACCACAACTTGACTACCACACCATGACTACCACATCACGACTACCACACCATGACTACCACACGATGACTACCACACGATGACTGCCACATCATGACTACCACACCATGACTACCACACCATGACTACCATGCCATGACTAGCACACTATGACTACCACACCATGACTACCACATCATGACTACCACACCATGACTACCAAACAATGACTACCACACCAGGTTCTACCACACCATGACTACCACACCATGACTACCATACCATGACTACCACACTATGACTACCGCACCATGACTACCACATCATGACTACCACACCATGACTAGCAAACCATGACTACCACACCATGAGTACCACACCATGACTACCACCATGACTACCACACCATGACTACCACACCATGACTACCACATTATGACTACCACACCATGACTACCACACCATGACTACCACACCATGACTACCACACCATGACTACCACACCATGACTACCACACCATGACTACCAAACCATGACTACCACACCATGACTACCACACCATGACTACCACACCAGGTTCTACCACACCATGACTACCACACCATGACTACCACACCATGACTACCACACCATGACTACCAAACCATGACTACCACACCATGACTACCACACCAGGTTCTACCTCACCAAGACTACCACACCATTACTACCACACTATGACTACCACACCATGACTACCACACCATGACTACCACTCAATGACTACCACACCATGACTACCACACCATGACTACCACACCAGGTTCTACCACACCATGACTACCACACCATGACTACCACACCAGGTTCTACCACACCATGACTACCACACCATGACTACCACACCATGACTACCACACCAGGTTCTACCACACCATGACTACCACACCATGACTACCACAATAGGTTCTACCACACCATGATTACCACACCATGACTACCACACCAAGTTCTACCACACCATGACTACCACACCATGACTACCACACCATGTCTACCACATCATGACTACCACACCATGACTACCACACCAGGTTCTACCACACCATGACTACCACACCATGACTACCACACCATGACTACCAAACCATGACTACCACACCATGACTACCACACCATGACTACCACACCATGACTACCACACCATGACTACCACACCAGGTTCTACCACACCATGACTACCACACCATGACTACCACACCAAGACTACCACACCATGACTACCACACTTTGACTACCACACCATGACTACCACACCACGACTACCACACCATGACTACCACACCATGACTACCACACCATGACTACCACACCATGACTACCACACCAGGTTCTACCACACCATGACTACCACACCATGACTACCACACCAAGACTACCACACCATGACTACCACACTTTGACTACCACACCATGACTACCACACCATGACTACCACACCATGACTACCACACCATGACTAACACACCATGTCTACCACATCATGACTACCACACCATGACTACCACACCAGGTTCTACCACACCATGACTACCACACCATGACTACCACACCATGACTACCAAACCATGACTACCACACCATGACTACCACACCATGACTACCACACCATGACTACCACACCATGACTACCACACCAGGTTCTACCACACCATGACTACCACACCATGACTACCACACCATGACTACCACACCATGACTACCACACCAGGTTCTACCACACCATGACTACCACACCATGACTACCACACCATGACTACCAAACCATGACTACCACACCATGACTACCACACCATGACTACCACACCATGACTACCACACCATGACTACCACACCAGGTTCTACCACACCATGACTACCACACCATGACTACCACACCATGACTACCACACCATGACTACCACACCAGGTTCTACCACACCATGACTACCACACCATGACTACCACAATAGGTTCTACCACACCATGACTACCACACCATGACTACCACACCATGGCTACCACACCATGACTACCACACCAGGTTCTACCACACCATGACTACCACACCATGACTACTACACCATGACTACCACACCATGACTACCACACCATGACTACCACACCAGGTTCTACCACACCATGACTACCACAATAGGTTCTACCACACCATGACTACCACACCATGACTATCACACCATGGCTACCACACCATGACTACCACACCAGGTTCTACCACACCATGACTACCACACCATGACTACCACACCATGACTACCACACCATGACTACCACACCATGACTACCACACCATGACTACCACACCATGACTACCACAATAGGTTCTACCACACCATGACTACCACACCATGACTATCACACCATGGCTACCACACCATGACTACCACACCAGGTTCTACCACACCATGACTACCACACCATGACTACCACACCATGACTACCACACCATGACTACCACACCATGACTACCACACCATGACTACCACACCATGACTATCACACCATGGCTACCACACCATGACTACCACACCAGGTTCTACCACACCATGACTACCACACCATGACTACCACACCATGACTACCACACCATGACTACCACACCATGACTACCACACCATGACTACCACACCATGACTACCACACCAGGCTCTACCACATTTGCATAAGATAAAATTGCTTGATATTTAAAACGTGATTTTTGTAGTTGTTGCTTCCATATATTTTCAGGGAAGGTGACGGCAGTAATTCGTTCATAATTCGTAATTTTATATTGGGGAATCTTTCTAAAATTTTCATCTATTTGTCTTATGGTAACATCAAACAGTATAAAATTTGTATCATTAATTCTGGCTTGAGAAAATTGATATGATTAATTATTTTAAGTTTGTTTTTATTTTGATAGATTATGTGCTAGTTTTCATTCATTATTTAGAATGAATTAGAAAATTATTGAATTTTTTCTGCCTTTCCTTCATAAAATTTGTATTGAGGGTATTTTTTTTTTTTTTTTAATTTTTTTTTTTGGCATCCCTCAGAAACATTACATAAACAATAGTAATTTTCACAACATCTTTTACAGATACGTCTAAACAGTGATAATCTTTAAAGATTGCTGTACATAAAGCAACGTTGTACACAAACTAATTAAATTCCTCTCAACTCTTATAATACATTGCTAAACTCAAATATTCTGACAAGTAGAACTGATTTTCATTTCCACTCCCATAACCCTACCATACTCGTCGAACTAACTCCCACACACATCCACTTCACTCCCACACCTGCCTCCAAGAAATACCCATACCCCACCATCACACCTCAGTTACTGCCACAGGACATACCCACACTCCTCCAGTATACTACAGCACTCCTCCAAGACATACTCATACCATGCTTGATCTCGCGAAAATCGAGATATATCTAGTTAAATCAAGCAATTTTTTTCTGCTGTGAGGCAGGTTCAATTAAATATTCGCTCCCCTTCAAACGAAACACATTTTCATTATATCTTTCCTCACCGTCATTGACATAACACTACAACTTTGAACTTTCTCTCGTGAGGGAGAGCGAAAATGAGGTAATAAGAACAGGTGGTATTAAAATAAAAAATGAAATGATAAATGATATTAAGGAAAGAGGTAGGGAGTCCCTCTGGTAGCAGTGCAGAAATTCCCTGTAATAGGTGGCTTTAATTTTAAACAATATTGTGAAGGCTGCATAATTTGTTGGTCACAAAGATAATTTCCTCTTAATATTTAGAAATATATATATCAGTTCTCACAGAGCTAAAAAAAATACACATCAGTGTCTTCGGTGGGTGACACAGAGACACTTCTAATCCCCGGAAACTGTAAGGACATGCAGTTTCCACGAGTGACTGGCTAGCTCTAGAATCTCATTCCCAAACGAAAGCCATGTCTCCGATAAAGTCTAGTCCACTACAGTCTGCACGGGCTTGTAAATGCCGAGAAAGAGACAGAATTCTGAGATCATGGTCAGATTTACAACTAATCTAGTCAAGAGAGAGGGTAACACGATATCCATCCATGTTTCATGCCCCTGGAACCCTCATAATAACCACCAGTTCAAGGGAAGGGGGACGCTTGGTTTTGTTTCTCCCCATAACTTACTACAACCATTCACAGACTTAAATTTTAAGTTTTAAGGGTTAATTTTGAGAAACACTATCGGACTGAAAAATGTGGCAGACTGACACTCACGGGCTGGAGGAATGTTACAATGACATTATCTAGCTGAAAGAATATGGTACAGTGATACTTTCATGCTGGAACACAAGATGGTAACAAACATTTCAACGCCTGATAGTATTTGTTATGATATTTAACCATAATGTTAAACGTACGATTATCAATTATATATTTATCCAGTGTTGAAGAAGAAAACTTTTCGAGTTATTAACCTCATAGGTATAGGTTAATAACCTTTGATGATAGTTCAGAAATGCCAAGTTGTGTGATTTATTTTCGTTAGGTTCTCATCTCTTAGGAAACAACGAACATCAAAACAACGCCTGGCTGCCTGTTTAGAGCTAGAAGGTGAACGAGGGCAGCAGGTGTTAGGAAACTCGCCCAGTGACCATTCGTATCTCTCCCGCTTATCACCAAACCCGGGTCATTTTGATTGTGAGTCTATAGCTCTCTACCACTGACCCAGGAAGTACCGTTTTATGTATATTCGTTTTAGAGTCTGTGTACAGAGGATTTTCTGTATGATCCTGACACTTCATGAAAGAGAACCATAAAATATTCATGACTACTATTAGACTGGAAACACATGTGTGTTTTAGGGACAAACGATGTTCACATTATTGCCTAGTATCTCGGGGGCTGTATCCAGCTATTTTGTTCGCTTTATTAAATGAAAGTTAAATAATAATAATAATAACAACAACAACTAGATATATTTCTGTCGCTGTGGGATCTGAGAAAGGTGTCCCCGTATGGCATAACCCTAGGCCCCTTAACGTCAATAAACGCGAAAAGATTAACGCAGAGTTTGGTATAATAGTTTATAATACAGTCATATATTAACGTTGAAGATCTGAAGTGAATCAAATTTGGTATTCACAAGTTATAACATGGACAGTGGACACTAATATCCCATTTTTTTTCACCAAAGAGTGGCAAATTAGGACATATACAATCCTAAACTAAGTCAAACCTTCCACTGAGAAACACCGTGTTTAAAGTCTAAATACATAAGAACATAAAAACATAAGAACATAAGAACGAAGGAACACTGCAGAAGGCCTACTGGCCCATGCGAGGCAGGTCCAAGTCTCCTACCGGCTTAAGCCAATGCACCCAACCTAGTCAGGTCAGGTCACATTGACTTAAGGGAGGAACACGGCAACCGACCTGGTAGCACAAGCTATCAGGTCTAACTCACACCCACCCACATCCACTCATGTATTTATCCAACCTATTTTTAAAGCTACACAACGTTCTGGCCTCTATAACGGTACTTGGGAGTTTGTTCCACTCATCCACAACTCTATTACCAAACCAGTACTTTCCTATATCCTTCCTGAATCTGAATTTTTCCAACTTAAAACCATTGCTGCGAGTCCTGTCTAGGCTAGATATTTTCAGCACACTATTTACATCACCTTTATTTATTCCTGTCTTCCATTTATACACCTCAATCATATCCCCCCTAATTCTACGTCTTTCTAGAGAGTGCAGATTCAGGGCCCTTAGTCTATCCTCATAGGGAAGGTTTCTGATACATGGGATCAACTTTGTCATCCTCCTTTGTACATTTTCCAGAGAATTTATATCCATTCTGTAATAAGGTGACCAAAACTGTGCAGCATAATCTAAATGAGGCCTAACCAAGGATGTATAGAGTTGAAGAACAACCTGAGGACTCCTATTATTTATGCTTCTTGATATGAAGCCAAGGATTCTATTAGCTTTATTGCGAACACTTATGCACTGTTGTCTTGGTTTCAGATTACTGCTAACCAGAACTCCTAAATCTTTTTCGCAATCCGTAATATTAAGATCTACATTATTTAGTTTATATGTGGCATGGTTATTGTCCTGTCCAACATTTAGAACTTTGCATTTGTCTATATTAAACTGCATCTGCCACTTCTCCGACCACTGCATCAGTCTATTCAAATCTTCCTGGAGTGCTCGAATGTCCTCGTCAGAATGAATTCGACGGCCTATTTTGGTGTCATCGGCAAACTTGCCGATGTCGCTCTTTATGCCCTCATCTATGTCGTTTATGTAGATTGTGAACAGCAGGGGGCCCAACACTGACCCCTGTGGAACACCGCTCGTGACACTTCCCCACTCTGATTTCTCCCCATTTATGCAAACTCTCTGCTGCCTATTTGTCAACCATGCCTCTATCCAGGAAAAAATTTCTCCTCCTATTCCATGTGCTTTAAATTTTCCTCAATAGTCTCTGATGTGGGACCCTGTCAAAAGCCTTACTGAAGTCCATATACACAATATCATATTCATTACCATGATCTACCTCCTCAAATACCTTAGTGAAAAAAGTTAATAAATTCGTAAGGCAGGAACGCCCCTTTGTAAAACCATGCTGAGATTCGTTGATTAATTTATGCTTTTCAAGGTGGCTACGAACTGCCTCGGCAATTATTGATTCCATAAATTTTCCCACTATGGAGGTTAGGCTTATTGGTCTATAGTTCGAAGCTAAGGACCTGTCACCTGTTTTGAAAATAGGTATCACATATGCCATTTTCCACTTATCTGGCACCATGCCAGTTTGTAGTGATATGTTGAAAAGATTAGCCAAAGGTGTGCTAAGCTCCTCTTTACATTCCTTTAGAACCCTTGCATACAGTTCATCAGGGCCTGGGGATTTGTTAGGTTTTAATTTATCTATTTGCCTAAGGACCATGTCACTTGTGACCCTAATAGTACACAGTTTATTATCGTCCTGTTCTACATAATTTATCATTATTGGAATATCGCTGGTATCCTCCTGTGTAAAAACTGAGAGGAAGTATGTGTTAAAAATTCTACACATTTCCTTATCACTGTCAGTGAGCTGACCCGAGGAACTTTTGAGTGGGCCTATCTTGTCCCTGATCTTACTTCTGTATACCTGAAAGAATCCTTTTGGGTTAGTCTTCGATTCTCTTGCAACTTTAACCTCATAATCTCTTATCTCAGAAGGACCAATATTCTAAAATACACAAGAACACTAAGTATGAAGCCAGTCAGAATTTTAATTATGAAGGTATCAGATGAAGAATGAATGTAATTAGATGAGGCACTCAGAATTTATTGCATAAAAATAAGTATTTCGGTTTTGCTAGTTTCTCTTATAAAAAAAGGAAATTGGGACCAACATAGGCCAAAATAAATTACAACTATTCTCTAAATAAGATTTAACAGCGTTTGAGGTTTAAGTATGCATGTATGTCAGTAATTAAGTAAAATGTATTAAATGAACATTATATAGACTTAACCTTGGATATCCTAGGTTATCTCAACCTAAAATAACAACTTAAAATCAAGGCAAAGCTTCCATTGAGGAAAACACATCAGCACTAAAAGTTTAAAGCTGACCAGAAAAGGCATTCTCAGGTTTTTGCACAGAATCCATCATACAGCGCTTATGAAATGTGATACACTCAGATTCGATTTAAGCAAGGGGGGATAGTTTCACTTCCTTGGATCAAGAGCCCCTCATCAGTATCAAGGCAAAATAATGCAATACTGTCAAAATGTACTATACGATGTCGCCATGGCACCTACACACTCCATTAACTATACTAACCTTCTTACAAGGAGGATACACAGAGGCGGCACTGATGTTTAACGAGGGCCACAGAGGCCACACTGATGTTTAAGGAGGTAGAACGAAGGCCACACTAATGTTTAACGAGGTAGAACGAAAGCCACAGCAATGTTTAACGAGATAGAACGAAAGCCACCGTGGTCACTCTAGCATTTAAAACATTTACAATGTTATTGTGTTACCGTGTACGTGTAATTCAAATGTGTATGTTGTTGTTGCAAGAGGAATTGTTGGTATTGCACAAGCGCATGCGGCGGCAACATGCAAATTATACATAATTCAGTATTGTAGGATTTTTTTTTACCTGGAAATAGAAGACAGCGAGGACTTGAACATGTGCTGGGAACATGTACTCCAGGAAGAACATGTGCTACTGGGAGAACATGTACTCCAGGAAGAACATGTGCTACTGGGAGAACATGTACTCCAGGAAGAACATGTGCTACTGGGAGAACATGTACTCCAGGAAGAACATGTGCTACTGGGAGAACATGTACTCCAGGAAGAACATGTGCTACTGGGAGAACATGTACTCCAGGAAGAACATGTGCTACTGGGAGAACATGTACTCCAGGAAGAACATGTGCTACTGGGAGAACATATACCCCAGGAAGAACATGTGCTACTGGGAGAACATGTACTCCAGGAAGAACATGTGCTACTGGGAGAACATATACTCCAGGAAGAACATGGACTACTGGGAGAACATGTGTTCTGTGGAGAAAGTACTCTAGGGGGAACATGTGCTACATTGAGAATGTAATCCAGAAAAATCATGTGCTACAAGGAGAATATGTACTCTGTGGGGAACGTACTCCAGAGAGAACATGTAATCCAGGGAGAATACGGATTCCAAGGATAACTTGTACTCCGGGAAGAACATGTACTCCGTGGAGAACATGTATTCCAGGAGATCATGTACTTCCTAGATAACATGCATTCTGTGGAACATGTACTCCAGGGAGAACATGTACTCTGTGAAGATCACGTGTTCTTTGGAGAACATGTTCTTCTGGGAGAGAATGTAATCCTAAGAGAACATGTACTCTGTAGCGAGTACCGGTGTGAAATATGTAGGGAACCTGCACTCAAGAGGGAACACGTTCTACGTGGAGAGAATGTACTGTGTAGCGAACATGTACTCTGTAGAGAACATGTACTCCTTGGGGAATATGTACTTTGAGAACATGTACTCCTGATAGAACATGCACCCGTGGGAGAAAATGTACTTCTGAGTGACCATGTGCTCCAGGGTGAACATGTACTCTGGAGAACTTGTATTCCTGGAAGATTATGTACTCCTGGGAGAACATTTACTCATGGGAGAGTATGTTCTTGGAGAACATGTACTCTGGAGAACATGTATTCCCGAAAGAATATGTACTTCAGAAAGAACACGTACTCTTGGGAGAACATGCACTCATGAAAGAACATGTACTCCAGAGAGAACAGGTATTCCTGAGAAAACATATCCTCCTAAAAGAACATGTACTCCAGAGACCACGTACTTCTAAGAGAATATGTACTGGGAGAACATGTTCCACTGGGAAAGTATGTACTCCTAAAACATGTACTACTGGGAAAATATGTATTTCTGAGAGAACATGTACTCCAGAGAGAACATATACTCTGTGGATAACATATACTGCTGGGACAACATGTTCTTGGAGAGCATGTTCTCTGGAGAACATATATTCCAGGGACAACATGTACTCCTGGGGAAGAGGAACTACTAGAAGAACATGTACTCCAAAGAGAGTACATGTTTTCTGGGAAGAACAAGCTGCCAGTGCGCTTCCATGTATAATGAACTGACCTACTTCACAGTCTAATCTGATTTAATTTTCCAAAATATTCAATATTACCTATTTCCTGAGAGCTGCAGTTGGCTGCTAGAGTCGATTCTTCTTTAATGCGCAGGATTTACCTCGCTCCGGATATTATTTAGAATAGCGTGACATCCAGTTTTAGATAACACATGAAAAGTGGAACTTTTTTTTTTACATAAATATATCTGGAGTCTTTTTATGGCTCACAACAATTCAGTTAGAAAAAATAATGTAAAATATTCGATTTGGTTAAACTATATCTCAGTTATTTGGTAATTTAGTGAGCATATAATTACTAATGTAGCTAATTTTGGCTTAAAGTGAATCTAGACAGATGTATCATGATATTTTTGTATCATTTATAATGTTCCTAAAGTAATCTATCATAGTGAATGTACTTCGTCGTTTATGCCAAATTTTGAAGAAAAGACCAAGAAATGCGCTGTATTTCTTAGATATATCACATACCTGGTCGTTAGGACCACACCGATAGGCCAGCTATAGGCTTTAAGGCTTGCAAAAAATATTCTTCTTTCTTCCCCCTTCCCTTTCTCTCTCTCTCTCTTTCTCTCTCTCTCTCTCTCTCTCTCTCTCTCTCTGTCTCTCTCTCACTCTCTCTCTCTCTCTTTCTCTCTCTTTCTCTCGAACTCCTTCAATCCCCTCTCTCTCTCTCTCTCTCTCTCCCTTCTTGCCTCCCTCTCGCTCAGCGATTCCTCGTTCAAGTGTGATGGCCACTGGAGCGGGTTAGTGTGATGGTAATGATGATGATGGAGAGGCAGGCTCCACCTGCTGCTACTGCTTCAGCAGCCACCCTCCAGAGGTGCACACCTACCCATACACGTGCTACCCCAGGTACTTCCCTGGCGGTGTTCCCAACACTCCTCAACTGTGTTCCACAGGCCCTCCCTAATTGTGTTTCGTGCACCCAAACGGTGTTCCATATGTACTGATAGTTGTATTCCACAGGATCTGATGGTGTTTTACAGAAACTGATGGTGGTGTTCAACAGGCACCGATGGTTGTGTTCCACAGGAACTGATGGTGGTGTTCCACAGGCACTGATAGTGGTGTTCCACAGGTACTGATGGTAGTATTCCACAGGCACTGATGGTTGTTCCACAAGTACTGATGACTGTTCTTTAAGCACTGATGACTGAGGTTCACAGGCACTGATGGTGTTGCATAGGCACTAATGGTGGCGAACTACCGGCTGTAATGGTGTGTTACAGGCCCTGAAAGTGTTCCACACACCTTGAGGGTATTCTACAGGGCTGTCGTTGTTCCACAGACCCTTAATGTCGTTTCGCACACCCTAGCTGTTTTCCACGGACCCCCATATAGTGTTCACAGAACCTGATGATATTGAACAGATCCTCGTATGGTTTCACACACACGATGTTTTGCTCAGACCCCTTTAGGCTTCCACAGACCCTGACGTTTTTTCACAGTCGCACCTGATACTTCATAGATTCTAATGGTGTTCCACAGGCCCTTTTGATGCTCCCCAGGTCTTCTGTTCCACAGACCCTGATGATGCTCCCCAGGTCTTCTGTTCCACACACCCTGATGATGCTCCCCAGGTCTTCTGTTCCACACACCCTGATGATGCTTCCCAGGTCTTCTGTTCCACACACCCTGATGATGCTCCCCAGGTCTTCTGTTCCACACACCCTGATGATGCTCCCCAGGTCTTCTGTTCCACACACCCTGATGATGCTCCCCAGGTCTTCTGTTCCACACACCCTGATGATGCTCCCCAGGTCTTCTGTTCCACACACCCTGATGATGCTCCCCAGGTCTTCTGTTCCACACACCCTGATCATGTTCTGTACACGTTGATGGTTTTTCTATAAACCCTGATGATGTTTACCAGACACTTACGGTGTTCCACAGTCCATAACGGTATTCCACAGACCCTGATGATGCTTTATAGACCCTAATGGTGTTCCGTAGAATCTGACGGTGTTGCACTGGCCCTCGCGAGGTGCTGGAGCCGTTCTCTCAGCTGATGGCGTCTTTTATCATTGTTTTGTGATGATGGTCCATTTTCATGCCGAATCCAGATCCTGTATTGGTTTCTGGTGTTATCTATATTGCAACTGACTGGCTTTATTTCGCCCTTCTATGTTTCTGTATTCTTTAGTTTTGTTTCTTGTGTCTCCCAAAGTCTCGTGAGTTTCTGCTCTCTGTCTCAAGTCTCGTGATTTTGCCTTCTGTGTGTTTCCCCAGGTCTTGTGGTTTTTGTCTTCTGCGCCTCTAAAAGTCTCGCCTTTTGTCCTCTGTGTGGCTCCTAATTCTCCCTGTTTTGTCTTCTGCGTGTTTTCTCAAATCTTGCGGTTTTACTTGAAAAGGAAAAATATAGGCAAAAGAAAGGCATTTTACATACACTGGTTGTTGTGAAGCTTTGAAATCAGGGATGCGATATAGGGAAGGAAAGCTAATTTAAATGAATGTTAATGAAGGTGGTGAAACAAAGTTAAAAGATAAAATAAACAGGTAAGAGAGGTACACGCTAAATGGAATAAAATCTCTTGGGTGAAAAGTTGTTAAGAACAGTTAAAGTTTAAGTGTGGTGTGAAATGACTTTTTAAGTGTTGGAGAGTATAGAAAGCAGTGAGAAGGGGTCTTAACCCTGAAGGCAGGTAATAAGACGTAAATATATATGTAATAGCGGAAAATCTAGTGAAAGTTTATCAGCATTTATGACATGCCACAAATTAACAATAAATAATTGAATACATAGAGAACATCACTGCAACCTGAGGACCGGAAAGACAGACAGACAACTGGAGGGACGAGGGAAGTCCATCACAGAGAAGTGGAGTCAGCACTTTAGAACCAGCAGACAGACCCAGCAAACATTATACGCTTGTAAAGCCGACACATAAATGATGTTATTGCCGACGCTAAATATCATGTCTGCACAAGGGAATTATACCTGAAAAATATATTATTCAGGCCATTATTTCACTGCGACGTGTAAGAGTTTTTCCATCACTTAAAAGCGTTAGATTCATGAACCACTTGCTTCTACGAAATTCTATATTTTTTACAAGAGCAAGCAGAGACGGGGGAAGGGGGAAATATGTGTCATGGGCCGGGAAAGGCTTTTAAAACTTTTACGTGAGGGAGGAAGCATTAGATGTAATTTCCCAGGCGTTGGTGGGCATCTACATGATGTTGGGAGCAGGTGTGTTGTTCTGTTGATGTTGGTGACTGGTGCGTTGTCTTGTTGATGCTGGTGGCTGTTGTGTTGTGTTGTTGATGTTGGTGACTGGTGCTTTATCTTGTTGATGTTGGTGACTGGTGCGTTGTCTTGTTGATGCTGGTGACTGGTGTGTTGTTCTGTTGATGTTGGTGGCTGGTGTGTTGATGTTGGTGACTGATGTGTTGTTCTTGTTGATGTTGGTGGTTTGTGTGCTGCTCTGATGTTGTTGGTAACTGGTGCGTTGTCTTGTTGATGTTGGTGGCTGTTGTGTTGTGTTGTTGATGTTGGTGGCTGGTGTATTGTGTTGTTGATGTTGTGGCTGGTGTGCTGTTCTGTTGATGTTGGTGGCTCATGTGTCAGAGACTTGTGTGTTGTTCTGTTTATGATGGAGGCTGGTGTGTTGTTTCCTCGATGCTGGTGACTGGTGTGTTGTTGTTGGTGACTGGTGTGTTATTCTGTTGATGTTGGTGGCTGGTGTGTTGTCCCACTGATGCTGTTGGCTGGTGTGTTGTGCTATTGATGTTGCTGGCTGGTGCGTTGTCTTTGTGATGTTGGTGACTCCTGTGTTGTTGTTGGTGACTTGTGTGTTGTGCTGTTGATGTTGGTGGCTGGTGTTTTGTGCTGTTGATGTTGGTGGCTGGTGTGTTGTGCTGTTGATGTTGGTGGCTGGTGTGTTGTGCTGTTGATGTTGGTGGCTGGTGTGTTGTGCTGTTGATGTTGGTGGCTGGTGTGTTGTGCTGTTAATATTGTTGGCTGATGTTTTGTGCTTGTGGTGTTGGTGGCTGGTGTGTAGCATGAGAGGAAGACTTGGACTTTCTGTTGGTATGATTCTATATGATTTTGGAACCACAAGTACACTAAAGTTTAACTACAAAAGCCACACTTTTAGAAGCACTACACAAAGGTGACAAGTGAGCTATCATAGAATTACTGTCGACCGATAGCACTGGTGTCACACATTATCTGAATATTTGAAAGAGTGCAGAGGAGAATGGTAAATATATGGAATTATGATCGGCAATCCAGGGCATCTATACAAACTCTTAAATTACTGGTAATTTCTAAAATTATTCATTATCCTCTCTGGAGCTCTGGCGAGAAAGATTTTATTTACACTTGAAAAATACTGGAGATGCTAGTTCCAAATACTGGAGATGCAAGTTCCAAAAACTGGAGATGCAAGTTCCAAATTTGCACAATGACAACTTCTCACGAGGACGCAGCACATGGTAGATTTGTGCGATTTTTTTATGATTAGCCGTGTAGTGTTTTCTGCATATATTGAACTACGTGGTACAAGCATCAACAGTCTTGAATGGTCAGGCCGTCAACCAAGAAGCGTAGTCAGGAGCCAGGGTAAGGGAGCGATGATTCCTGGAGTCATCACCAGATAGAAATATGTACTCATTCATGCATCTTAGCATATGTACCCGTACATATGTGCTCATACATGCTAGCACGTGTGCTCATGCATGTATACTAGCACGTGTACTCATACATGTATATTAGCACGTGTACTTATACATATGTATAATAGCACGTATACTAATACATTTTGAATTCATACATTATACTAACACCTGTGCGCATTCATATGTACTCATACGTATGCTAGCAAGTGTACTCATACACATGCACTCCTACATGTGTACTAGCACTTGTACTCATACATACTCCACTTAGCCCGGCACATATACTCACACTCATTCATAAGCATTCACCCCAGTACATATGCACTTACATATGCACTTACTCCAGCACATGTACTCATACATAGGCACATATATACGCACACTCATACATACGCACATGCATGCAAATACACATTCAGGCAAATGGTCATGAATAAACATTTATACAAGCAAGGTAGTATTACTATAAACCGCCAGCCTCACCCATGAATTTTCCCCCACTAAATGTTTGTAGAATATGTTGTGTTGGAAGGTATTTTCGACAAGAACATTTCTCACTTTCTTGAAGCGTGACGTGGCACGAATGTTATATGTTATGTGAGGAGATAACTGGCAGAACATTTTGTCGAGTGAACTGCAACTGAACAAGATTGTATCCGATAACAGTATGTCA
>NC_069437.1:28551460-28557884 GCF_026875155.1 Cherax quadricarinatus
TTATTATTTTTATATTTATATGTTATGCAGGATACGGGAAATTAGAGATAATCAGGTTTGATCCCAAGGAAAGGCAGCTGGAAGTTCTTGGATGGAGAGCCCTTCATCAGGATCAAGGTACTTTCCCTTAGAGATAAAAGTAAAAGAAACCTTATATTAGTACCTCAGATTATTCGTAAAAGCACACACACACACACACATACACACACACACGCACACACACACACACACACACACACACACACACACACACACACACACACACACACACACACACACACACACACACACACACACACACACACACACACACAACATACACACACACACACACACACACACACACACATACACACACACACACGCACACACACACACACACACACACACACACACACACACACACAGGAGCTGAGTCTCGACCCCTGCAACCACAATTAGGTGAGTACGCACACAACCATTATAATCATCTTATCTTAAATCACAAATAACCATTCTTAAGAAGACGTTTCAGTCTTGTCGTTGGTGCAGGAAGGACAGAAACTTCGACTTAACTTCCTGTTCATAAGTGTGGGTATTTTCTGATTTGCTCAAGCCACGTTACTGCCACTTGTATTCTTCATTTCATTTCAACATTATTAGTGGTTGCAAACAGGCAGTGATACACCCGTGATAAATAAACTAACATAAAAAGTAATAAATAATTGTATGCCAAACGCATATAAAGGAGCGGAGGCAGTATTTTCATCAAGGCAGCCGTAATTTACTCTCAGATCCCAGAGAGACCGTGGATGACTCCCAAACTCATTACAGAGATCACCGAATTGCCAATTAGTTCCACGTATTTGGGTCGTCAAGGACGGGGACAAACTCTCCGGATTTGCATATCAGGAATGTTCTATTTTTCCACCGACTCTAAAAGACATAAAAGAGGGACACCGAATCATCCGCCAACGAGCATGTCGATTACTTCAGCGGAAATGTCGATTACCTCAGCGGGCATGTCTATTACTTCAGCGGGAATGTCGATTACTTCAGCGAAAATGTCGATTACTTCAGTGGGAATGTCGATTACTTCAGTGTGAATGTCGATTACTTCAACGGGAATGTCGATTACTTTACCGGGAATGTCGATTACATCAGCGGGCATGTCGATTACCTCAGCGGGCATGTCTATTACTTCAGCGGGAATGTCGATTACTTCAGTAGGCATATTGATTATTTCAACGGGCATGTCGATTACTTTAGCGGGAATGTCAATTATTTCAGCGGGAATGTCCATTGCTTTAGCGGGAATATCGATTACTTCAGCGGGCGTGTCAATTACTTCAGCAGGCATGTTGATTACTTCAGAGGGCATGTCGATTACTTCAGTACATGGGATAAACAGCAGAGAACTTTGGAGTTAACACTGAGATTATCTGATGAGAACTGTCTACTTCTGATTAGATTAATGACTATTGTGTATTATCTAGGTATTTAGGCGTTATTATTATTATTCTAATCAAATAAAGCCCTAAATCGTGGTATTTAGGCAATGATAGTAAAGTAGAAGTCTCTCTCCTCACCCATTTCCCCCTCCTGCCACTGCAGGCGTGAAAACAGGGATATGGGGGGGGGTGAAGTATACAATACCATTTTGAAAAGAGTGCATGAAGAGGAGATGGAAGGGGATGGAATGATAGGCTACAACTCCCTGTACCAATATGTACTGCTTCTATCGCAATTACTCTTCACTCGTCTGCGTCTATCTGCTGTGACTAACATAACTATCTACTTTCGCCACTACTAATATTAACTTGACTGGCTAATTGTCAACTGATCGTCCTGATGCAGTTGCTGAATAACGCCGGGAGTCCGTTGATTAAATTTTGTCCTTGCGTAGTATCTAGTTGATTCTTATACTTACAAAGTACTTGTACATCTGGTTCTTAAAGTTCTGTAATATCTATATGCTTATAGCTTCAGCGGGAAGTGTGTTTGTTGCATTATGATGAAATTCTTCTTACAAAAAAACTCATACGTTTAAATTTAATCTTCTGTTCTAAAGTTTCCTATCGTTGTTTCAAGTTAGGGACTCATTTTGCGCTTGAAATAGTTCTTCCTGTTTGATTGTATGAAAACCATTTACTATTTTAAAGGTCTGACTGAGATCTCATAATTTTCGTTTTCTAAGAGAGGAAAAATTAGGTGCCTGGTTTTTCTGAATACTAGTACAAGCTTGGTAGCTGTTCTCGGTACCTGGTTACCTTCTCCAGTATATCTTCGTCTTTTCCGTAATTTAGTCAACAAAACTGGACGGCATAGTCAAGATGCGATCTGGCAAGTACTCTATATTGAGTCAGTATGATATCTGATGTTTTGTACTCGAAGCTTAAACTTCAAGCCATGGTACCTATATGCTAGCTTTTCTGCTCGTAGATAGGTATTGCTTGGTGCTTTTGTGGTCGTTGTTTATAATTACTCGATGACCCTTTTTTTTGTCTCTCGTTTTGATTGTGTTGTTGCTATGCATTTTATATTAATGGTTGATATTATACTCAAAATGCATTACTTTGCATTTGCCTACGTCCAGATTATTCTGAATACTTAAAATTCTGCTGTGAATGATGTACTTTTCCCGATTTGATATCATGAGTAAATTTTGCTATCTTAGATATTAGCCCTACCTCGAGATCATTTATGTACAGAAGATTGGTCCAAAAGTTGAATCCTGAGGGACTCCTTTCATTATGTCCAGCCACTCAGGCACCTCTTCGTACCTGTTTGTCTTTTATATTTGAGTGCTTTTATTTTAGGCCAGCAATCTTTGAATCTGTCGAATATCTTTCAGAAATATAGATATACTACATC
Source organism: Cherax quadricarinatus (assembly GCF_026875155.1). Classification (NCBI taxonomy): domain Eukaryota; kingdom Metazoa; phylum Arthropoda; class Malacostraca; order Decapoda; family Parastacidae; genus Cherax; species Cherax quadricarinatus. Next base: position 28,554,314 of record NC_069437.1, read on the forward strand.
TGTTGGGACTCTCCATCTCAGTTTTTGTATAGTTAACTTTAGAAATTCGAGTAAGTCAGGCATGTTTTTTTGTTGCTGAATCCATGCTGATTTCCTGCTATTCGGTTATTATCTTCCAGAAAATAAACCACCTTGTCCCTTAAAATAGTCTCCATTTATCTATCTGAAATTAATGTTAAGGTGATGGCATGATAGTGGAGCACAGAAACATTGTCATCTTTTTTTAAATATTAGGGTGACATTTCCTATTATATTGTTCTTTGGAACCTTACCTTCTCTCAATGATTTGTTAAATATTACTTTTACTAGGTAAGAAATTTGGTATATACATCCTTTTATAACCCTGACAGGGAAATCATCTGGTCTTCCTGATTCGTTGATATTTAGCTTCTCAAAGTATTTTATTGCGTCAAGGTTTCTAATATCGTCCATACTTTGTGTGCCAGATTCAGGTCTTAATAACGTGTGTTGTAGCTTGGGAACTTTGATTCGTTCAGTTAAGTACAGACCAGAAGGCAGCGTTGAGTATTGTTATTTAGTATTCTTCCATTATCGCTAATTAATGGCTCTATCGTTACTTTTACCAACTTCTTCCCGACGTATTTTAAGAGCTCTTTTGGGTTACGCTTTTCGTTTTGTACTATTCGTCTTTCAAACTCTGCTTGACTTGACGGATTTTTCTCTTACTTTCTCCCTGTAACTGTATATAATTCTCATTATCTTTGGAGTTTCCATTGAATTTAAATTTCTTGTATGCGTTACTCTTTTTGTCTTTGTTTTATCTAGTTCCTTCGTCCTCCAGACTGGATTTGCTATATCTTTTTCACGTTTTATCTTTAATCATGACCTGGTATCCCTCTTAATATTTAGAATTTTTATTTTGAATTTGCATTAAATTTCCTCTACATTATCCATATTTAGTAGATCGATCCAGTTGTTATTATTGATATCACGGGGTATCTGATCAAAGTTAGCTGCCAGTAATTTGGAACAGAGTGTTATTTTGGGCCTCAGATTCTGTGTTTATTTTGAATCGAATGTCGTTGTGGTCACTGTTTCCTAGTCTCTCATCTGCCTCACATGAATAAGGACACAGTACAATATATGATCAGAACAAGATCAAATATATTGTTACCACGAGTAGCCGATGTAACAGCTTGCATTAGGAAGTCCTCAATCACGTTAAGTCTGGTTACCTCCTGATCCCTTGTAGATTTTTCCACATTATGTTAAGGGAATTAAAGTTACCAACTAATATCGCCTCTTTGTTACAAGATATTGTCATAAGTGATCCTTCAAATGATCAACAGTTATCTGCTACTCATCAAAAGTCTTCCTAATGTCAGTCATCTGTTTGTCAATCATCCAGCCATTCTACCTAATTCTACTCAGCTGTCATTCACCTGCCATCCACAGTTTATTCGAATCTATAAACCATTTTGCAGTTATTAGGTTATTAGACATATATCATCCATCTACAGCTCCTAGTCACCGTTTACGAACCATCTGTCAGCCATCCAAAATCCATTTGTTGGCCGTCCACTAGCAATTTGTCAGTCCTTTGCCAAGCCACTGTCAAACATTTTTGAGTAATATGTCAGCAATTTTTAATCATGTCAGACATTTAACCGAACTATCCTTATTTTTAAACTATTCCTCCACCGTAAATCAATCGTCTCAATAGTCCAAGCTATACATTAGCAACCTGGCAGCTACTCACAAACGTAACAGTCACTAGATATCCACACTATCCTCAAATCCATTGTCATCGGTCAATAAATATTCGCCGTTGTTTATCAACTATCCACCGGCTGTACACCTACTATTCATCACCTGTTCAACATGCTCATACCCAGGATGCAGATCATTAACTCCTGTCTTGAAATCATCGATCGTTTTTTTTTCAGACACTTAGTAAGGAGAAATTGATTGTATGTATGGAGCTCTTAAACCCGTGTGGATCATTCAGTTCCAGGGGTGGCGGAGGCTCGATGCTCAGTCGGCTGAGCACTAAACAGAATCCCTTTATTTGCTTCTCCAGGAGTGATGACGAAGAGTATAGATGTCAGACAGTGACTAGTCTGTAACAATAAAGACATTAAAGGGGTGAGACAGAACTATCTACAAATCACTGAGGGAGAGCCATAGTATAATCAGTAATATTTTTTATTGTTATCACACTGGCCGATTCCCACCAAGGCAGGGTGGCCCGAAAAAGAAAAACTTTCACCATCATTCACTCCATCACTGTCTTGCCAGAAGGGTGCTTTACACTACAGTTTTTAAACTGCAACATTAACACCCCTCCTTCAGAGTGCAGGCACTGTACTTCCCATCTCCAGGACTCAAGTCCGGCCTGCCGGTTTCCCTGAACCCCTTCATAAATGTTACTTTGCTCACACTCCAACAGCACGTCAAGTATTAAAAACCATTTGTCTCCATTCACTCCTATCAAACACGCTCACGCATGCCTGCTTGAAGTCCAAGCCCCTCGCACACAAAACCTCCTTTACCCCCTCCCTCCAACCTTTCCTAGGCCGACCCCTACCCCGCCTTCCTTCCACTACAGACTGATACACTCTTGAAGTCATTCTGTTTCGCTCCATTCTCTCTACATGTCCGAACCACCTCAACAACCCTTCCTCAGCCCTCTGGACAACAGTTTTGGTAATCCCCCACCTCCTCCTAACTTCCAAACTACGAATTCTCTGCATTATATTCACACCACACATTGCCCTCAGACATGACATCTCCACTGCCTCCAGCCTTCTCCTCGCTGCAACATTCATCACCCACGCTTCACACCCATATAAGAGCGTTGGTAAAACTATACTCTCATAACATTCCCCTCTTTGCCTCCAAGGACAAAGTTCTTTGTCTCCACAGACTCCTAAGTGCACCACTCACTCCTTTTCCCTCATCAATTCTATGATTCACCTCATCTTTCATAGACCCATCCGCTGACACGTCCACTCCCAAATATCTGAATACGTTCACCTCCTCCATACTCTCTCCCTCCAATCTGATATCCAATCTTTCATCACCTAATCTTTTTGTTATCCTCAAAACCTTACTCTTTCCTGTATTCACCTTTAATTTTCTTCTTTTGCACACCCTACCAAATTCATCCACCAATCTCTGCAACTTCTCTTCAGAATCTCCCAAGAGCACAGTGTCATCAGCAAAGAGCAGCTGTGACAACTCCCACTTTGTGTGTGATTCTTTATCTTTTAACTCCACGCCTCTTGCCAAGACCCTCGCATTTACTTCTCTTACAACCCCATCTATAAATATATTAAACAACCACGGTGACATCACACATCCTTGTCTAAGGCCTACTTTTACTGGGAAAAAATTTCCCTCTTTCCTACATACTCTAACTTGAGCCTCACTATCCTCGTAAAAACTCTTCACTGCTTTCAGTAACCTACCTCCTACACCATACACTTGCAACATCTGCCACATTGCCCCCCTATCCACCCTGTCATACGCCTTTTCCAAATCCATAAATGCCACAAAGACCTCTTTAGCCTTATCTAAATACTGTTCACTTATATGTTTCACTGTAAAC
>NC_069437.1:28558384-28632684 GCF_026875155.1 Cherax quadricarinatus
TTTCTCCTGATGAACTTATTCCACCTCTAAATCGACAGGATGGGACCACCTCTACTAGTAGTCAAGAGAAGGCGGACCTCTTTGCTGAACACTTTGCTACCAAAATGCAAGTTCCTGATCCAGCAAGGGACCCTCCTTGGCTAGCTGCAAGAACTGTGTCAAAACTGTCAGTGGTGACAATAAGGCAGGAGGAGGTGCATTTCCTACTTAAATCATTTGACCAAGAAAAGGCTGTTGGCCCAGACAAGTTGAGCCCAAGATTGTTGAGAAGATGTGCAGACCAGCTAGCAGCACCTCTAACTCGCATCTTTCAGCACTGCCTAGTACAGCGTAAATGCCCCTCTCTATGGAAAGAGGCAAATGTAGTCCCTGTTCACAAAAAGAAGAGCAGAGCAGAAATCAGCAACTACAGACCAGTGTCACTCCTGTCAATCACTGGTAAGATCCTTGAGACAATAATCTCAAGACAAATGACAGATTTTTTTGAATACCACTCACTACTTTGTGATCGTCAATATGGCTTCAGGAAAGGTTACTCTGCTGCTGATCTGTTGTTAAACCTCTCCACTAAGTGGCACCAGTCACTGGATGAATCCAAAGTCAGCTGTGTGGTAGCACTGGACGTTGCTGGCGCTTTCGACCGGGTGTGGCACCAGGGCCTCTTAGCAAAACTTCAAGCACTGGGAATTGCAGACTCTACGCTATGTCTCCTCAGTGATTACCTTCATGGTAGATCTCTAAGTGTATATGTGAACGACATGACGGAAGGGTTAGACTCAGAAGTGTCCCTGTTTGCAGATGATGTGAAGTTAATGAGGAGAATTAAATCTGATGAGGACCAGGCAGGACTTCAAAGAGACCTGGACAGACTGGACACCTGGTCCAGCAAATGGCTTCTCGAATTTAATCCTGCCAAATGCAAAGTCATGAAGATAGGGGAAGGGCACAGAAGACCACAGACAGAGTATAGGCTAGGTGGCCAAAGACTGCAAACCTCACTCAAGGAGAGAGATCTTGGGGTGAGTATAACACCGAGCATGTCTCCGGAAGCACACATCAATCGATAACTGCTGCAGCATATGGGCGCCTGGCAAACCTGAGAACAGCATTCCGATACCTTAGTAAGGAATCATTCAAGACACTGTTCACCGTGTATGTCAGGCCCATACTGGAGTATGCAGCAAATGTTTGGAACCCGCACTTGATAAAGCACGTCAAGAAACTAGAGAAAGTACAAAGTTTGCGACAAGGGTTAGTTCCAGAGCTAAGGGGAATGTCCTATGAAAAAGATTAAGGGAATCGGCTTGACGACAATGGAGGACAGGAGGGTCAGGGGAGACATGAAAAACGACAATAAAATACTGCTTGGAAAAAGACAAGGTGGACAAAGCAGATGTTTCAAGGGGAGGGGACACAAAAAAACAAGAGGCCACAATGGAAGTTAAAAGAACAATTGAGTAGAGGATAGTAGGAATTATTTCTTCAGTAAGAGGTTGTAAGGGCAGTGGAATAGCCCTAGAAAGACGTAGTGGAGGCAGGAACCATACACAGTTTTAAAGACGGGGTTTGATAAAGCCATGGAGCGGGAGAAGAGGGCCTAGTAGCAACCGTGAAGAGGCGGGGCCAAGAGCTAGACTCGACCCTGCAACCACAAATAGGTGAGTACAAACAAATTGGTGAGTACACACAACACTTACCAACACACACATACCACCACACACATAACAATTACACTACATACACGACAGCATTGTAAGTTAGTACCATGCAACACATACACAGGATTTCCCAAATCCTGTGACTGACCTTGAACCCCCGCCCCCCCCCTTTCTCCCTAAGTAGAACCATCTCTACCTTCTCACTCTTACCTAATATCTCTTCACTAAACTCTTACCTCGCCCTTTTCCTCTCCCTCTCTCCTTCCATCTTTCCTCTAACCCTCCCCCCCTCAAACCCATCTCTCCCCATCTTAACATTCTGTCCCCTCCATTATTCTCCCCCCTCCCCCTTTCCCCATCTCTCTCCCTCCTCCCCTCCCTCTCCCCCTAGCCCCTCTCCCTCTCTCTCTTCCATTCCCCCTCTTTCCCCTTCTCCCCCTCTCTGCCCCCTCTTCTTCCACCCCTCTTTCCTTTCTCTTTTTTTCCCTCCTCCCTCTCTCCCATCTCTCTCTCTCTCTCTCTCTCTCTCTCTCTCTCTCTCCCCTCTCTCTTCTCCCCCTCTCTCTCTCTCTCTCTTCTCTCTTCTCTCTCTTCTTGCTCTCTCTCTCTCTCTTGCTCTCTCTCGTCCCCATTTTCCCTTCAAACCCTCTCCCCTCTCCCACTCTTCCCTTCACTCTCTCTCCCCCTCTACCTTTCCCCTTCTTCTTCTCTTCAAAAAAAAAAAAAAAAAAAAAAAAAAAAAAAAAAAAAAAAAAATGGTGGGGACTCGCAGGAACCAAGGATCAGATGAGAATGGTTCTGGTAGGGAGGAGTGGATGGAGGAGCAGTGGAAAAGGATGGAACAAGAGTGGGAGAAAATTAGGAGAGCTTCTGAAAAAATGGAAAAAGAGCTCTCTGTGAAATTTGGGAAAAGAGGTTGGAGAAGGAGACAAAGAATTTGGGGCCAAGTCGAAACTGCAGTAGCCAAGAAAAGGGGTCCTAAAAGTTGAGATAAATAGGCTGAAGCGAGTTACAGGGGCAGTGACCAGAAAAGAACACAGCATATGAAGCTGCGAGGCCGAACAGGAAGGAAGGAATTATGAATTATGCTAAGCTCATATCAGTCTGCCAAGGAGGCCCAAGGGTGAAAGGGAAAAGATCAGCGGGTTTGCAGATGGAGAGGGGATAGGTCGAATGCTGAGGCACACCAGGCTATCAAGAGCCACGGGAAAAAAATCAAGGGAGAAACTTGACCACATACAGGCAGGATCCAGAGTCACAGAGGGTGAGGCAAATGGGAGGAAGAAAGGGCAAAATCAGTGTTTATCCATGGGCTTCAGGAGAGAGAGGAAAGGACACACCCCTGAAAGGCAGCAGGAAGAAAGAAAGGGGATTGAGAAAATCATCACGGAAATAGGGGAAGAGATGGACGAGATTGTAAATTTTTCAGAGAATAAGGGGTACTCGAAGGGGAGAAACCGACCAATCAAGCTGATTCTCAGGACGGAAACAGTGCGGGAAAAGGATCCTCCAAGAGAAACCACGATTGAAATACTCGGAAGAGTACAAGAGGGTGTTCCTAGACAGGACAGAACAAAATCAGAACGACAGCAGCTGAGGGAGAGGACAAAAAAACGAAGGAGCTAGGAAAAGAGACAAGGAGGGAACCAGCAGAGGTCAGTCAGAGCAGAACAGAACAGCAAGGGCAAGCACACACACAACTAATTCTCAGAACCATACAACCTATACACCATCCCAACAACAAAACTACAATCCATACCCACAGCCTCCACCCAACACCGAGCTAAGAATCCACAGTATTGCCACCAGGTCTCCCACCCTCACAGGCCCCCCAAAACCACAGTGTTGGAAAGGAAACTGAAGGTATGGTACACAAACGCTATGGAATAACAAATAAGTGGGAGGAGTGGCATGAAAGAGTCAAGAAGCATCACCGGGAAATCATAGCTCTCACAGAAACCAAGCTTACAGGTATGATAACAATGCCATCTTTCCAACGGGATACCAAATCCTGAGGGAAAAACAGAGGGAACAGGGGGGGTGGAGAGTGGCGTTGCTGATCAAAAATCGCTTGGAATTTTTATGAGCTGGAGAGAGGAGACAGCGGAGAAGAAAGTGATTACATAGTGGGAACACTTCACTCTGGAGGTCCCAAGGTGGTAATAGCAGTGATGTATAACCCACCACAGAACAGCAGGAGGCCAAGGCAAGAGTACGACGAGAGCAATTTGAGCGATGGTTTGACACACTGGCTAGAGTGGCCAGAAGAGCTCATGCATGCAGGGCAAAGCTCCTGATCATGGGTGACTTTAACCACAAGGAGATCGATTGGGAGAACTTGGACCCACATGGGGGCCAAGATACATGAGGGCTAAGATGATGGAGGTGGTACTGGAAAACTTCATGTGCCAACACGTAAGGGACACTACAAGAGAGAGAAGAGTGGATGAACCAGCAAGGCTGGACTTAGTATTCACCTTGAGTAGTGCAGATATCGAGGACATCACATATGAAAGACCCCTTGGGGCCAGTGACCATGTGGTTTTAAGCTTCGAATACACAGTAGAGCTACAAGTGGAGGGAGAAGCAGGAAGGCCAGGACGAATGAAGCTAAACTACAAGAAAGGGGACTACACAGGAATGAGGAACTACCTGAACGGGGTTCAGTGGGACAGAGAACTGGCAGGGAAGCCAGTTAATGAGATGATGGAATATGTAGCAACAAAATGCAAGGAGGCTGAGGAGAGGTTTGTACCCAAGGGTAACAGGATTAATGAAAAAGCCAGGATGAGCCCATGGTTTACCCAAAGGTGCAGGGAGGCAAAAACCAAGTGTGCTAGGGAATGGAAGAAATATAGAAGGCAAAGGACCCAGGAGAATAAGGAGAACAGTCGTAGAGCCAAAACGAATATGCACAGATAAGAAGGGAGGCCCAAAGACAATATGAAAATGACATAGCAGCGATAGCCAAATCTGACCCGAAACTGTTGTACAGCCACATCAGGAGGAAAACAACAGTCAAGGACCAGGTAATCAGGCTAAGGAAGGAAGGAGGAGAGACAACAAGAAATGAAAGTGAAGTATGTGAAGAACTCAACAAGAGATTCAAAGAAGTGTTCACAGAGGAGACAGAAGGGACTCCAGAAAGACGGAGAGGTGGGGCACACCACCAAGTGCTGGACACAGTGCACACAACCGAGGAAGAAGTTAAGAGGCTTCTGAGTGAGCTAGATACCTCAAAGGCAATGGGGCCAGATAACATCTCCCCATGGGTTTTGAGAGAGGGAGCAGAGGCGCTATGTGTACCCCTAACAACAATATTCAATACATCTATCGAAACAGGGAGATTGCCTGAGGCATGGAAGACAGCAAATGTAGTCCCAATCTTTAAAAAAGGAGACAGACATGAAGCATTAAACTACAGACCAGTGTCACTGACATGTATAGTATGCAAAATCATGGAGAAGATTATCAGGAGAAGAGTGGTGGAACACCTAGAAAGGAATGATCTCATCAACAGCAGCCAACATGGTTTCAGGGACGGGAAATCCTGTGTCACAAACCTACTGGAGTTCTATGACATGGTGACAGCAGTAAGACAAGAGAGAGAGGGTGGGTGGATTGCATTTTCCTTGGACTGCAAGAAGGCGTTTGACACAGTTCCACACAAGAGATTGGTGCAAAAACTGGAGGACCAAGCAGGGATAACAGGGAAGGCACTACAATGGATCAGGGAATACTTGTCAGGAAGACAGCAGCGAGTCATGGTACGTGGCGAGGTGTCAGAGTGGGCACCTGTGACCATCGGGGTCCCGCAGGGGTCAGTCCTAGGACCAGTGCTGTTTCTGGTATTTGTGAACGTCATGACGGAAGGAATAGACTCTGAGGTGTCCCTGTTTGCAGATGACGTGAAGTTGATGAGAAGAATTCACTCGATCGAAGACCAGGCAGAACTACAAAGGGATCTGGACAGGCTGCAGACCTGGTCCAGCAATTGGCTCCTGGAGTTCAATCCCACCAAGTGCAAAGTCATGAAGATTGGGGAAGGGCAAAGAAGGCCGCAGACGGAGTACAGTCTAGGGGGTCAGAGACTACAAACCTCACTCAAGGAAAAAGATCTTGGGGTGAGTATAACACCAGGCACATCTCCTGAAGCGCACATCAACCAAATAACTGCTGCAGCATATGGGCGCCTAGCAAACCTCAGAACACCATTCCGACATCTTAATAAGGCATCATTCAGGACCCTGTACACCGTGTACATTAGGCCCATATTGGAGTATGCGGCACCAGTTTGGAACCCACACCTAGCCAAGCACGTGAAGAAACTAGAGAAAGTGCAAAGGTTTGCAACAAGACTAGTCCCAGAGCTAAGAGGTATGTCCTACGAGGAGAGGTTAAGGGAAATCAACCTGACGACACTGGAGGACAGTAGAGATAGGGGGGACATGATAACGATATACAAAATACTGAGAGGAATTGACAAGGTGGACAAAGACAGGATGTTCCAGAGATTGGACACAGTAACAAGGGGACACAGTTGGAAGCTGAAGACACAGATGAATCACAGGGATGTTAGGAAGTATTTCTTCAGCCACAGAGTAGTCAGTAAGTGGAATAGTTTGGGAAGCGATGTAGTGGAGGCAGGATCCATACATAGCTTTAAGCAGAGGTATGATAAAGCTCACGGCTCAGGGAGAGTGACCTAGTAGCGATCAGTGAAGAGGCGGGGCCAGGAGCTCGGACTCGACCCCCGCAACCTCAACTAGGTGAGTACAACTAGGTGAGTACATACAACAGGCCTAGTGTCTAATCGACATGCGCCTAGGACCAAATGGTAACTAACACACACACACACACACACACACTACGTAAAAAGGTTAAGGGAAATCGGCCTGACGACACTGAAGGACAGGAGGGTTAGGGGAAACATGATAACGACATACAAAATACTACGTGGAATAGACAAGGTGGACAGAGACAGGATGTTCCAGAGATGGGACACAGAAACAATGGGTCGCACTTAGAAGTTGAGGACTCAGATGAGTCAAAGGGATGTTAGGAAGTATTTCTTCAGTCATACGTAGCCAGGAAGTGGAATATTCTAGCGTGCAGCCAGCAGTAACAGCCTGGTTGATCAGGCTCTGATCCACCATGAGGCCTGGTCACAGACCGGGCCGCGGGGGCGTTGACCCCGGAACTCTGTCCAGGTAAACTCCAGGTAAACTCCAGTGGAAGCAGGAACCATACATAGCTCTAAGACGAGGTATGCTACAGTTCATGGAGCAGGGAGAGAGAGGACCTAGTAGCGCTCATGAAGGGAGGCGGGGCCAGGAGCTGAGTCTCGACCCCCTGCAACCACAATAAAGGTGAGTGCACACGAAAACACACATACATGCAAACAGCCACGGGGGGAGTTGAAAGATAGCTCTAGGTATTTCGTGTTGTGATCACCACATTATCAGCAGCTTGAATGTTGCAGAAAAAACGATGAAATCCGAGCAAACACGTTCTGAGTGAGCAAACACACTCACTCTGAACTTTTTTGCTTGGATTTCATTTTTTTTTTTGCAAAAATTGCTAGATTCTGATGATGTGTTGATTGCAACACGAGAGGCCTTGAGCTATCTTTCAGCTCCCACCCCGTGGTTGCTTTGCATCTTACGTCACCTGTTCGCGATTTTTTATATGTGTGGAGAGCACTAAATCCCTAGGGGTCATAAAACAACCTGTCACTGAGACTGTTTGCTGTGCCCCTTGTTATTATCTTCCTACTAAGGCTGGTACTGAGTCCCGGGAATCACCTTCCTATTAAGGCTGGTGTGGTCCTCCCTCGCATAAACAGACCAACTGAAGCTGGTGCTGTGTCACTGGCATCACTTTCCTACTAAGGCTGGTGCTGTGCCCCCTGTATCACATTCCTAGCAAGGCTGGGGGTTTTCTCCCTGGTATAACGGACCTACTGAAGCTGGAACTGTGTCTCTGGAAATCACGTACCTACTAGAGTGGTGGTGTCTCCCTGGCTTCACGGACCTATGAATGCTGTGCGGGTGTCTCTGGCTTGACATACCAAATTAAAGTTGATGCTGTCTCCCTGGCATCACGGACCTACTAAGGCTGGTGCTGTGTCCCCTGGTATCAGGGTCGCTCTTCCATCTCTAGTACGCTCCCATTTAAATATTCTTTATACAGTATGAACAAACTTTTGGGTTCCATTCCACAAACAACCCCTTGAGTTTTCAGAGTTTTTAAACTACACGTCATTTTAAGGGTTTATGCAAAGAGGGATGGCAGCCTTTATGTGGGCGCTGCTGTTGGAGACGACCCAATAAAATACCCGTAAAGAAGGCCAATAAAAGTCTGCCACGTCTTACCATAAATTAAAGCTCAGTAATGCAAAAGATTAATATACTTATCTAGACTTAGTGAAAGATCATACATGTATTATGATTTTCAGTATGTAAATGTGCCTTTGTTGTCAAAACAATATTTTTTTTATGAAAAAACACACGCGTTGCTGATCAAATATTTATTGTGCCAATTTTTCTCTCTACTTTAAAGCGAAATTTTGGTCCCAGTAAAAAAAGCTTTTTCTGCAACGCGTCTTTTCTTCACTGTTGTCAGCAGTACGCCATTCTAATCGATTCATTCATTTGCCTTTTTCATCTGACATGGATGAATGGTATCATACACGAGGCCTCCTCCAAGGATATTACAAGTACAGTCCCACACGATTCCTCTTCCGGAGAGACTCATTACAAGTACAGTTCCACACGAGCTCTCCAGAGACTCACTACAAGCACAGTTCCACACGAGCTCTCCAGAGACTCACTACAAGCACAGTTTTCCACACGAGCTCTCCAGAGACTCACTACAAGCCAGTTCCACACGACCCTTTTCCAGAGACTCCTACAAGTACAGTTCCATACGAGCTCTCCAGAGACTCACTACAAGTACAGTTCCATACGAGCTCTCCAGAGACTCACTACAAGTACAGTTCCATACGAGCTCTCCAGAGACTCACTACAAGTACAGTTCCACACGACCCTTTCCCCAGAAAACTCACTACAGTTCAGTTCCACACGAGCCTTCCAGAGACTCACTACAGTTCAGTTCCACACGAGCCTTCCAGAGACTCACTACAAGTACAGTTCCAAACGAGCCTTCCAGAGACTCACTACAAGCACAGTTTCCATACGAGCTCCCAGAGACTCACTACAAGCACACAGTTCCACACGACCTTCCAGAGACCCCACTACAAGTACAGTTCCACACGGACCCTTCCAGAGACTCACTACAGTACAGTTCCACATGAGCTCTCCAGAGACTCACTACAGTACAGTTCCACACGAGCCTTCCAGAGACTCACTACAGTACAGTTCCACACGAGCTCTCCAGAGACTCACTACAAGCACAGTTCCATACGAGCTCTCCAGAGACTCACTACAGTACAGTTCCACACGAGCCTTCCAGAGACTCACTACAAGTACAGTTCCACACGAGCCTTCCAGAGACTCACTACAAGTACAGTTCCACACGAGCCTTCCAGAGACTCACTACAAGTACAGTTCCACACGAGCCTTCCAGAGACTCACTACAAGTACAAAATTTAGTTCAGAATAAAATTTTAAATTCTTTAAATTATTATTACTATTATGTTTTGTGGAAGTGGTAAGCCCAAATGGTGTTAAGGGCTTGGGATATGTGAAAGAACTGAGGTAATAAAGGAAGGGAATAGCGACTCTTAGTTCCTTGGACCAAGAGCCCTTCACCATCATTAGAGTCATTCTTAATCCCAACCCTGAAAGGTTAAACTCTTTAATATTTGAATAATATTTGTGAAATCTAGATTAAGCATTATGCTTTACATTATTCTGCTCATTATCTTTACAAACATAGGCAAACAGAAACATATGATGGAATTTTATCTCATCTTGCAGGCCATTAACATACTGTATATCAAGAAAAATTGTGGTCTTAATACTGCTAATGGTGTAGACACCACTTTTTGCGTTAATTTCACGTGACTCTTTCTTGCGTACTATCACGCTTTGTCTTCTGTCTTTCAGGTACTCTTTGATCCATCATAACTTTTTTTTTATTCCTGCTTATTGTTCTGGCTTGTAGATTATTCTTTGGTGAGGAACTGTATCAAATGTCTTCGTGCAGTCCTTGCTTTATCTCTGTAACTCTGTCATAGAACTCCAGTAGGTTGGTCAGATAGGATCTTCAATCTCTGAATCCATGTCGATTTTCAGTGATGAAGCTCCTCCTCTCTAGGGGATTCAGTATCCTTTCCCTGACAATCTTTTCCATTACTTTGGAAAGGATGCACGTCAATAATACCGGCTTGTAGTTTACTCCCCCTCTTTCTCTCTCTCTCTCTCTCTCTCTCTTTCTCTCTCTCTCTCTCTCTCTCTCTCTATCTATCTATCTATCTATCTATCTATCTGTCTGTCTGTCTGTCTTTCTGTCTCTGTCTGTCTGTCTGTCTGTCTGTCTGTCCCGTTCTGTTTTGTGTCTTCCTGTCTGTCTGTCTCTCTCTCTCTCTCCCCCTCTCTCTCTCTTCACCCTCTCTCTCTCTCTCTCTCTATCTCTCTTTTTTTTTACACAGTGTTTTTACAAGGTTAAGATCCCTAGCTTTATTGACAAGCTATTTACAGTTAAAGATTTCCCAACTTTATTTGGCAGTTAAGAGCTGTTACCCACATCGCTCATTTGAAACATTTTTTTTGTTATGAACATACAAGTAGGGAACAGAATGAAGTTGGAGCCTCAGATGTGGGCCACATTTTCATTTGATCAACTGACTTTATTCCTCGTTGACATCATCATCTGTACGTGTGTTTCCTACTCGATTTATCCTGGGTATATATATCCATATGAGTGATGTTCTGGAGAAGGGACAGCCAGAGTGAAGATGCTGCTTCTGCCGTCTGTGGCATAAAAGCTTGTTTTCACGCTGCCTCAAGTGGATCCAAGTGGGTACTTTGCAATATTGGGCCCTTTCACATAACAGTAAGGCCCCCCACATCCCTCCCGGTGTTGAAGGCTCTGCTGAAATGACAGATTTTATCCAGATGGGTCCAGCGAGAGATGTAGACGTCTCTCAGTTCTCTACTCTGTCAAGCATCGCAGATGAGAGGGGGGGAGGCAAACCAAGAAGTGGAGCATACTCAGGTGTGAGCGTACTTGTGCCTCGTATAGAAAACTTGCAAACCCCAAATGTCCAAGCAGATGCGAAATACGGCGAAGTGCGTAAGCATCCTCCTGGCTGCCTTGTTTTCAAAATTTACAACATGGTTCTTCATGGTTATTTGGAAATCCAAATTTCACCCCAGGAATATCAATTCTTCTTCTTCCCTTTTCTTCTTCTCCTCTCCCTTCCTCTCTCTTCCTCACTCTCCCTTTCTCTCTCTCTCTTCTCTCTCTCCTCTCTCTCTCTCTCCTTTTTCTCTCTCTCTCTTTCCCTCTTCTTCTTTCTTCTCTTCTGTGTCTGTCTGTCTGTCTTGTCTTTTTGTCTTTTGTCTCTGTTCTGTCTCGTCTGTCTGTCCCGTCTGTCTGTCTGTCTTCTTCTCTCTCTCTCTCTCTCTCTCTCTCTCTCCCCTCTTCTCCCCTCTCTACTCTCTCTCTTCCTCTCTCTCTCTCTCTCTCTCGCTATGTGTGTGTGTGCGTTCTGATAAATGCTTTGTTTGGATATGCGAGTTCAAACTAATACCTAGATAATTACGAAAAGAAATATATATCCACCTTTGTTCGATGACTGTGCTAATATAAGTTTCTCCTTTATTTTTTAGGTGTGTGATGATGTAAGACATTTATTGATCGGTCAGCTGTGCGTTGATGTAAGTTATCCATTTATTGTTTAGTTGTATATTGAAGTAAGTTATCCATATATTGGTCGGTCGCGTGTTGATGTAAGTCATCAATTTATTGATCAGCTGTATATATTTGTTCCGTCTATAAAAAATACAAAACTGAGAAAATTAACTGTTATGCGTTTGCGGAAATAACAGAGAAACATTAACGAAAAAATAATAAAAAAAAAAACCGTAGCAACAAGAACTGAATAATTGTATACAGAAATGTATACGTGCGAGTATTAAAGATTTTTGCAGTTAAACTATAAAAAAAAGGTTGAAATAGTGAGCTAGTAAAAGTACATGAGGAATGAACATTTTTTGAAAACAAAATTCCGGAAAAATTTGAAAAAAAGCAGATTTAAGCAAAAAAGAAGATAATTTTTTAAAAAGGAAATTTAATTAAGAATTGGAAGAGATTAGGTAATACCATAATCATTTTTACAAAATTTTTGGGTAAATAATCGCTACTTATGTTGTTTTTTACACTTTTCCTTTTGTATTGTAAAATAAAATAAAAATGCAACAAAATTGACATTTTGGAAATAAGGTAAAAAATACCGAACAATGGAAATAAAACAAATGCATTGTGTCCTTTATGACTACGTTTCCCCCAACTTTTTTAAATCTTTGCTTTGAAAAAACCCACTTGGGGGAAAAATTTATAATGGATCCTTTCTGCATTTTTTTGTTTAATTGAAATTGCATTTTAATTGTGGAAGTTTCCTTCCGGGAGCTTTAACCTTACTTTTAAAGCTTAGGGAAAAACGTTGCCCTAAAATTTACTATTCCTTGTGTCCTTTTACTTTTCTTTGTCGGTAATTTAAACTTTTTACAATTTTTGTTTCTGAAGTAACCCTTTTTTTGCCTCATTAATGATCTTTTTTTGGGTTTCTGCCTGTATAATTTGTTTTGTTATTACGAATATAATTTTTTTCACAGGTTAATTTTTTTTTTATTTTGAACAGGTGACTTTCCCCCTTTTTTCATTGACCGCCTTATGGGGAAAGTTGTCTTCCTACTATTGATTATTTTCTGTCACCCCTTTAAAATCCCTTTTTTCTGGTTTAAATATAAATTTTTCGGTTTTTAATATGTTTTGCACTATGATGACTGTTTTCTGGCCTCACTGTGAATATTTTTTCGGGTCCTCCTCGTAAATGTTTGTTTTTTTGGTCTCACTAGTGAAATAATTTGTTTTTGGCCCTAACTAGGGGAATAATAGTTTTCGGTTTCTCACTATGAATGATGTTTTCGGGCCCTTCACAAATAAATGTGTTTTCTGGTCTTCATAGTGAGTTTAGTTTTTTTTCCCTTAAATATAACTTGTTTTTGGGTTTTTCCTCACTAGGAATAAATTATGTTTTCTGGTTTCACTAGTGAATGATTTTTCTTCCTCACTGTAAATACAAATTTTTTTGGCCCCCTGGGTGTGGACAATTTGTTTTTTTGGTCCTCACTAGTGAATGATTATTTTTTCTGGCCCTTCACTAGTGAATGATTTGTTTTCTGGTCCTTCCTGTGAATGATTATGTTTTCGGGCCCCTCACTATAAAATGTTTATGTTTTTGGCCCTTCACTTGAATGATTTGTTTTCTGGTCCTTCCTATGAATTTTTATGTTTTCTGGCCCTCACTAGGAATGATTATTTTTTTCTGGTCCCCACTGTGATGATTTTGTTTTCTGGCCCTTCACTAGTGAATGTTATTTTTTTCTGGTCCTCATAGTGATGTTTATGTTTTCTGGTCCTTAAAAGTGAATGATTATTTTTTTGGGCCCTCATAGTGAAAATTTATTTTTTCTGGTCCTTTACTGTGAATGTTATGTTTTTGGTCCTAAAGGGAAATGATTAGTTTTTGGTCCTCACTATAAATGATTATGTTTTTGGTCCTCACTAGGAAATGATTATTTTTTCGGGCCCTTCACTAGTGAATGATTATGTTTTCTGGTCTTCACTAGAAAAAGATTAGTTTTCGGTCCTAAACTAGTGAGATATGTTTTCTGGTCCTCACTAGTGAATGATTATTTTTTCTGTTCCTTCATAGTGAATGTTATGTTTTTGCCTACACTATGAACGGTGCTTTAGTTTTTTTTTATTACCTACAAAAAAGAACTTTGTTTTTCCAGTTCTTCTCAAGAATAAAAAGAAGAAGAAGACTTCATATAGGCCCACTGGCAATGTAGGCATGAAATTTTCTTAAAAAAACACTGCCCTATACATTTGTACTTAGTTTTAAATAGCTGAAGAATTTAAATTAGGCGCTGTTGGCACTTTGTTCCCTATCTGTTTCTGTATATTCTCATTCACTAATTTTATCAGTGGTATTATATTTCCGACGAGAAAGTTTAGAGGCACGTAAAACGTTTTTTTCCCGGGCTTTATGAGTTGCCCCTGGTGAAAGAAACCTCCATTAAATGCCAAAAAAACCCTTTTTTGTGCATTATTTACATTAACTTTTTTAAATTTCTTACTTTTATTTTTTTATTTTTTAATTTTACGCTTTACATTCTTCTTCCCAATCTAGTCTATGCTTTTTTTCTCGAGTTGTTCCAAAAACTTCCTTCCAGTTTTGTTGTTCATATCCTTTTTTCCCTTTCAATTTTCCCAACATATCTTCATCTTCTTTTCTCCTCCCTCTCGTTAATTTTCCTCCATTTTCATCTCCCTTCATTCTACTTTCACTCTTCCTTCTCCACTTCTATACTTTCCCCAAGAGATACGGCTACCTTTCCGTATAATTAACCCTTAATCAGATTCCCACAAAATTTACTTCTTGCAACAATTGGGGTAAGACTTTGAGCGGGACATTAATGCCTTCCGAACATACCTCTTGCTCCTCGTTGTAAATTTGTCACTAATTGGGCACTTTCTCACGGAATTTCGCGAAGGGCAGCGTGCTAACCTTTACCAAATTATATTAAGAAACTCCGTTTAAAGGCTTTCTCGTTGCCAATATTTTGTGTGTAATCTTATCAAATCTTGCTTGAGGACATCTTAAAATTTAACAAATTTTATGGGGTTTGTTCCACTGTTTAGGGAATTATATTTCAAGTCGATATCTCAACAACACTTTATTCGGTATTCAGGCGTCGCAGGAACCTTCAATCTAACTTTTTAAATTTTCATGTGTTATATAGAATTTTCATTTCTTGTATTAAATTTATATTTGTTCTCTGATGGTGTCTTATGTTGCGTGAGATTTTCATTGTGTATTTCAAGTGTATGAAATTTTCAGCTCATGAAGTTTTCATCGAATGTATGAAGTTTTCAGCTGTTGTATGAAGGTTTCCACTATTGTATAAAGTTCGGCTGTTGTATGAAGGTTTCCACTATTGTATAAAGTTCGGCTGTTGTATGAAGGTTTCCACTATTGTATAAAGTTCGGCTGTTGTATGAAGGTTTCCACTATTGTATAATGTTCGGCTGTTGTATGAAGGTTTCCATTGAAGAAATTTTCATCAGACCTATGAAGCCTTCAGATGCATGAAATTCAAAGTTGATGTATGAACTTTTCATCCAATAAACGAAGTTTTCTCTGTTATATAATTTTTTTGCAGCTCAGGGATAAATGTTTTAACTGGTGTACAAAGGAAATATATGGCTTGTGTCCCCACTGTGTGCTCCTCTGTAATGAAGTCATCAATAATCCAGACGTAGCGATGTCAGTTAATAATAAGTGAAGTCAAAAGGTTATGCTGCTCCTGACCTCTGGTTGTGGATATTGGACTTGTGTGTGCCCGGGCGAAATTGGAATTATGTGCGTGCCAACGATATTGGAATTATATGTGTCCGGATGATATTAGAATTATGTGTCCGAACGATATTGGAATTGTGTTTAAATCAAGTTGGAATTATATGTGTCTGGATATTGGAATTATGTGTCCGAGTGATATAGGAGTTGAATTTGTGTGGACGATACAGCGCGCATACACACGTACGTAGCAGAAATATAGACAACTTAGAAATGAATACATAAATGATTATTAATATTTTCATGAAGCGCTAAACCAGTAAGGGTCCTACAGGGCCTGGGGACTGGGAGATCATCAGGATTGAACCGAGGATGGGAAGGGTTGCTTCAGTTCTTTGAACCAAGGCATACATTGACGATCAATTAACTGGGTTTAAAGCATATCGACTGTACGCGGGTTATTCCGAAGGTAAGACTGAGAGTCATACCTTCGGAATAATTGTATTCCAATATATTTAAAAAAACAACCAATAAACTCTTATGGGCCGAGGAGAAAAAGTTGGAGCAAAACTTAATATTTAAAGTTTGTAGAGAGGAAATTAAACGAGAGATAAAATGCTAATAATTATGATAAATGACAACATTGTTACAACGGAGATGACAAATTGTTAAATATTGTATAGGAATTATCAAACTGTTTACCAAAGAAATGTTAGTAAATGAAATAAATGGAATTAAACCCGGTACATTGAAATGAAATGAAGCTCATTGAAATAACCACCGCCACTTCCTCCTCCTTTTTTTCATATTCTCTTCCTCTTCCTATTCTTCTCTGTACTTTCCCCTCTCCTTCACCTGTCGTACTGTAGGGTTTAGTACCGTGTCTCCGAACCAGCTATTATATTCAAGAAACTCTGGAGACGTGCAGGGTCGATGTGATGGAGAGCCTGGGTGGAGGGGATGAAATTGAGGGACACCAAAAGAAAACTAAATAAAGGCTAGGCCTATCCCAGAGTCAACTTTGCGGATAGAGCAGGTACACCAGCCACTCTCTGGTTAATGGAAAAGGCGGATTTATGAAATAGAATTTTTCCTCTGAGGATTTAGAGGAGAGAGACACCAACGAGTCCTCGGTGTGAGTCTCAAAGAGAGGGAGGCCACATAGCTTATTAGATTATTATTAAAATATTCATGGAGAAGCTCTAAACAAATAGGGGTCACACAGATTATATTTAGATTTTTGCTACAGGAGCGGCTAGTTCATTGTACGCCCTATTATATCAATACTGTAGACGATGCAAAAAACATAAAAGGTTACCAGGATTACATCTGAACGTATATTTACAATTAATGTTTCATCTGTTGCAAGCAAATTTAGGATATTTGCTTAAAATACCTAGCATCTTATTTTCATTAATAAGATACCTTAATGTATCACCTCGGATATTATACTTTCTCGAGTCTCCTTAATACGTGGACAATCAAACACACAGTGCTCAAAAGAGTTATCATAAGGCTATCCACATACTTTATATTTAGTCTGAACATAATCTGTATGTATGCCAAACCGTCAGAAGTACTTGTAACGAAGTCTTAGCCTCACTACTACGACACCAGTTAGTCTTTACATTGGAATTTATCCGTATATGTAGTTATCTACGTATATGTTATCAAGGCAACCCTGCATTACCCCTTCTTTAAAGGAATAGTTGAGTGAGAAGGCAAACTGCCCTTTGCTCTTCTGTGTAAGAACATAGCTGCTAAGCAGAAATGTTTTACTGGACGATATTAAAATAAAAATGTTGCAGAGCATTTGTTCTCATAATGTTAACAATATAATAGAACAATGTCATTTTAATAAATATATTACTTTTGAAGATAGCCAGTGCTATGTTGTCCTCCGCTCCTGCTTTATAATTGAAATCTTCCTACTATATTTGGTTTGTCGTGCGAAGAACGCTTTTAATACTCAGATATTTATCTCTTTTCTAGCTGCTTCATGTATATATACAATATAACATAAGAAGTTTTCGTTTTGTAATGCGAGATATATATTGAAATGATAATTATAGCAATGAGCATTTGCCCTCACATAATTGGTAATAACAAATATAGAAATATTTCGGTGTAATGTTTTAAATGGTCATTCTCATTTTTTTAGCTCTTTCTTTATGATACGTGCTCAAGTTTTAGTCCTCCTTGTTTTCACAAGAGATTAAAATTTCACAAGCATAATTATAGGTTGCTTTAAAAACTTACTCTTCCTTGAAGAATTTTATGACTCTTGTTCTTTCGTTTTAATATTACATATACTATATAATATATATATATATATATATATATATATATATATATATATATATATATATATATATATATATAATATATATATATATATATATATATATATATATATATAATATATATATATATATATATATATATATTTATCTTCTAGTCATTCATTTTCTTCATGTTCATTTTTCACATTCAATGGATATTTTCACTTGAACCCATTTTTATCTCTGGATTAAAAGTTTGTCCAACTTTGTGTGCCTCGCTGTATCCCCTTCTGCTTGCCCTTAGATCTCTTACCAGATTTAATTTTTAATATGTAGTAGTTGCTATGTAACCTTGACTGATTTCAATATTTTGGCTTTGTACACATATGTTCAGATTCTTTGATTCAGTTTAAATATCTGTAGCTTCAAATTATTATTTTTATTAAACACTCTAAATAAAAATAATATTCAAGTTTTTATTCTTCTTATCTTGCAAAATTTCTTCTTGGAACTTCCCTGGCCATGTATTTCCGTTTCCCCTCTGTCCCTGTTCTTCCCTCGTTAGCGTTCCCTTCTCCTTCCCCCTCTCCTTGTTTACATGCATTTCCTCTCCCCCTTGCTCTTAGTCGCCTTTGTGGTACACCGAGGGATTCTTGCAGTATGACTGACGGGGGGACTCTAGCAGGCACCAAGAGTGTGACTGACGAAGAGACTCTTGCAGGCACCAAGAGTGTGACTGACGGAGGGCTCTTGCAGGCACCAAGAGTGTGACTGACGGAGGACTCTTGCAGGCACCAAGAGTGTGACTGACGGAGGGCTCTTGCAGGCACCAAGAGTGTGACTGACGGAGGGACTCTTGCAGGCACCAAGAGTGTGACTGACGAGGGCTCTTGCAGGCACCAAGAGTGTGACTGACGGAGGGCTCTTGCAGGCACCAAGAGTGTGACTGACGGAGGGACTCTTGCAGGCACCAAGAGTGTGACTGACGGAGGACTCTTGCAGGCACCAAGAGTGTGACTGACGGAGGGCTCTTGCAGGCACCAAGAGTGTGACTGACGGAGGGGCTCTTGCAGGCACCAAGATGTGACTGACGGAGGGCTCTTGCAGGCACCAAGAGTGTGACTGACGGAGGGCTCTTGCAGGCACCAAGAGTGTGACTGACGGAGGGACTCTTGCAGGCACCAAGAGTGTGACTGACGGAGGGCTCTTGCAGGCGCCAAGAGTGTGACTGACGGAGGGCTCTTGCAGGCACCAAGAGTGTGACTGACGGAGGGCTCTTGCAGACATCAGAAGTGTGACTAACGGAGGACTCTTGCAGGCACCAAGAGTGTGACTGACGGAGGACTCTTGCAGGCACCAAGAGTGTGACTGACGGAGGACTCTTGCAGGCACCAAGAGTGTGACTGACGGAGGACTCTTGCAGGCACCAAGAGTGTGACTGACGGAGGACTCTTGCAGGCACCAAGAGTGTGACTGACGGAGGGACTCTTGCGGGCACCAAGAGTGTGACTGACGGAGGGACTCTTGCGGGCACCAAGGGTGTAACTGAAGAAACTCTTGCAGGCACCAAGAGTGTGACTAACGGAGGACTCTTGAAGGCACCAAGAGTGTGACTAACGGAGGACTCTTGAAGGCACCAAGAGTGTGACTAACGGAGGACTCTTGCAGGCACCAGGGGTGTGACTGAAGGAAGGACTCTTGCGGGCACCAAGGGTGTAACTGAAGAAACTCTTGCAGGCACCAAGAGTGTGACTGACGGAGGACTCTTGCGGGCACCAAGGGTGTAACTGAAGAAACTCTTGCAGGCACCAAGAGTGTGACTGACGGAGGACTCTTGCGGGCACCAAGGGTGTAACTGAAGAAACTCTTGCAGGCACCAAGAGTGTGACTGACGGAGGACTCTTGCGGGCACCAAGGGTGTAACTGAAGAAACTCTTGCAGGCACCAAGAGTGTGACTGACGGAGGACTCTTGCGGGCACCAAGGGTGTAACTGAAGAAACTCTTGCAGGCACCAGGGGTGTGACTGAAGGAAGGACTCTTGTTGGTACCAAGAATGTGACTAACGGAGGACTCTTCCAGGCACGAAGATTGTGACTGACTTGTGCATTCCTTCAATTTCATTTCTTCCCTCTTCTCCCCTCCCTCCTGTTCCTCCTTCCTTCTCCCTTCCCCCATTCCTCCCTCTTCCTCAAGCTCCTTCTCCCTCTTGCAATCACACTACATGTAGCTTTTGTATTCCGTTATTTGTAAGACAGCGGTAGACATTTACACATCATTATGGACCTCCTCCCCGTCATCCTTCTCCTCCTCTTCTTCTTCCTCCTCCTCCTGTCCCTTCTTCAGGTTTCCGCTGTTCCCTGTATATCCTATACTTTGTCTCACCCTCTCTTATCCCCTCACGAAACCAAAAAAAATATCTTGATAGCATGCGTGAATAATAATTGGTAGCTTGGTGAAATATGGTTGTACGTTGTTTGTCAGCGAGATGTGACAGCTCTTTCAGATGTTCGCTCGCCCCCTGGTCGAGGTAGGGTGAACCTGGTAACCCTACTGTACAGATGCAGCACCTATGAATTCAGGCACCGCAGTTCGATGCACATCTGGCAGGTTTTGATCAATACAAATCTGGGATTGGGAATGCTTAAGGGTTGACGGTTCTGCTACATTATTTTGATAAATATTTCTGAAAATCAGTTGAGCATGGTGTTCAGGTAGTCTGTAAGTATTGAAAACAGTGAGATAGTGTGTGTTCGTGAGTGTGTTTCATTGTTAGCGGACTAAGGATTGAGCTTCCATTATTCCTTGACCTGTTATGACACACTGGTCTAGCGCTTCACAAAGTATACAACAGTATTCTATTTACACATATTTGTTATTTTGAAAAAAATGCCCAGTGTCTGTGAAGACTATTATTGTCCACAGTACTATGGAAAGGAAACCTTGGACGACGTTTCGGTCTGTCCTGGATAATGACCTGATAATATTTTAGGACGGACAGAAACATCGCCTGAAGTTTCACAAAAAATGAGGGGGGGGGGATTGTAAAATATAATTTTAAATATAAGGAATAAAATCAAATTGAATCTTCTCAAAGATGCTGAAGGATTCATCATAGAAGAAATTCCTTCCTTCCTGAGAGCCTTCAAGATGCTGGAGGATTCATCATAGAAGAAATTCCTTCCTTCCTGAGAGCCTTCAAGATGCTGGAGGATTCCTCACAGAAGGAAATCAATCCTTCCTGAGATGCTGGAGGATATGTAAACATCAAAAAATGCTCAATAAAATTACCAGTTAACCAAGTAAAAATAAATTAATACATAAATAAATTAATAAAATTAATAAATAAATTAGTAAAACTGAATTAATGTAGCGTTGTTAAGTTCATTAACTAAAGAGCGAATATTTAGTGTGCACTAAATTTTATTAAAAATATAAAATATACATTTTGGAACATGTCTAGCGCTCGCTCGATAACTGATAGATTATGTAATTGAGTTTGTTAGGCTGGCTGGCGTCGTTTCCGGCAGTAATAATATTTATGTACGGGCAAGCGTGGCTCTCCCCGCCTACACGGGGTAATTATGTTTCTCAATCCTAGTTGATATCTCTCATCTTTTTTTTTTTTTTTTAAGGTAATCAAATTTCATTATTTGCTATAACACAGTGACAGGATTTTTGTGTAGAGATACTAAAAACAAGTAGGACAGAGGCTGTTAGAAGGCACGCGACGCTCTGCCCAGCTGCTTCACAAACTGGAGGCACAAATTGAGGTGACGGGAAAATTACTTTAGTGGCTGAAGGAATAGTTAAGAGCAGAAGTCAGTCATGGTGAGAGATGTAGCATCACGAGTGGGTATGTACACCTAGCCCCTCAAGGGACCTTGATGCTGGTGAGGGGCTCTTGATTTAGGGAATTGGATCTATACTCCAGTTAGCTGAATTAAGCCTCAATGCCTTCCATCACCCCCCTCCCACCAACAAGCGCTCTTTAATTCCTACGGGTTTAGCACTCTCCAGGATAATAATATGTACACCTAGAGGTATGTATTTCTCAGTGTACATAAACCGTCTCTATCCAACTGGACTGTAATATCCTTATGAGTTTAGCGCTTAGTTTTGATTATAATAACATCAAACTGGAATTTCAGCATTTACAATTAATGTAATAGATCTGAGTATTTATCTTCACCACTATCCACAAATCATTAAATCAACCACTTTTTCCCCTTAAACACAGATAATGATAATTTTAGTCAAATAAACTGATCCAACTAGGAGTTGGAGATAAAGGGAAAGGAGTATTAGAAAAACATTATGAAATATACCATAAGGGTACAGTTTTCCAAAAATGATTCTGCAGTTCTTTGCTACACGGAATGTAATTCAAAATAGTCCTGTGAAATAAGACAGCCTCTGCTGTACTAGGAGATATAGTACAGCTGAGGCTAGAGGCAAAGATACTTGAGATACACGGACCAGTGGGCCCGGTGCAGTACTCCAAAATTTCAACTTCTATGTGATCGCGTTGTCCTGGTTTTTTTAAAATTAATTTGGCTAAGATTTCCAAGATAATAAGGCTGGCAGTGTTCTGTAATCAAAGTACTTTCGAGACACCGTCGTATGGTTAGTTCTCTGATGATGAGTTAGGCTTGGTCAAAATTCATAAGATGGCTGTGAGTATTACGATGGATGACGCAGCCATTGTATTGGTCATCCCTTCTACATGCGTTCCAGGGATCTCTTCTACGCTTCTCCAAGCCTTTAGATGTTTCTGCAACATAAAATTTCTTGCATCCTCCGCACCTGCTTTACAGTCGGTTGGTTTAATGGTTTCTACTTGACTAAATCGCGATACAAGGCTGTGTTGGACACAGTATTGGGTCTGAGTATCAGCGTTTCGTACGTGAGAATCAACACCAGAAATGAGAGTAAATATCACAACTCGCCTCTCTCTGTTTGTATGCAACACCAACATGGAGTACATATCTAGTCAGGCACATTACTAAGCTAGAAAAGTTATGATATTTGCCATGAGGCAGATATGAGAGCTGAGAAACATGATTTACAAGTTAAAATTAAAAGAGACGAAACTTGCTTCACTGGAAAAGCGAGGAACCATACTGACTAGATGGATAATGAGTTAAATGCAGTATAATGTAATTATTTATTGACATCGTTTCGCCCCCACAAGGATACTAGATGTCATTGGCAGGGAAGACAGGGGAAGATTGACATAGGAGACCATAACAGAAATGGCAGGTAAAGACTTACCTTCATCTCCCTTTGATCCCCAAATACAACGTGGTATGTAGACTGTATTTTGGTGTTTTCCCTTAATAGAGTTCTTGAATTTCCTTCTATGCAAACGTTGACTGTAGTAATGTTTTAACGATATATGGTACTCTTTACGAGGTAGTTATCAACACCTTCAGTGGAGAGTCATTTTGTTATTAAAATTAAAGTTTCAGGGGAATCAACGAAATATTTGCACAATCAGGAAAATGATACCCTACTGTTTCCTCAGGTAAACTATACACACGAACAATTTTGTATTTATCGTGGTATTCAAATTTAAATGAGTTTTTATCTTTAAAAATATTAGTGAGTTTAGATAACGAAGCGTTATGCCAACCATAGTTCTGTGCGATATAAAGTGAACTTATAACACAGTTATTGAATCTGTGTAGCGATAATTTGCGCACGATGGGTGTCAAGAACCATCTCACCACGATAAATTTGACAGAACGGTACGCTATGTACGGAATTTGGTACGGTACACTCGATTTTTTTTGTTAAAATGTATGGTACGAAATTACGGTACGATATTTTCCTTAAGGTACAGTACAGCACTTCAGGTATGAAAGTCAGAAAAAACACCCTATCGTACCGTACCGAGCTGTCAGTCTGTGACATAGAGTAAAATGTGCCACTAGTTTTCAGAAATTAGTGAAATTTCTAATCGCCTGGTAACAGGGAATAAATGATATCGTTGATGCAGTTAAGTTTCGCCGGTACTCTCCCGGCCCGGGTCTTTTCCAAGAGTGGTGACCCGGTCTTGGCTCCCTATCTGGGGAGTGTCTCGAGACCTAAGTCTCCCATGGGTGGAGGTACAAGTACCCCCTCGTCTTTGGGACCAAGTGTCCCCAGGCCTAGCCACAGTCCCCGCCCTCACGGGGCTCGTAGGGAGAAGCTAGGCCTCTGGTCTGCAAAATGTTTCAGTTTTTTCTTATTAGATATTTTTAAATATGTTTTCAAGTAAAAATAAAAGATTGAAAGAAAAATTTTTTTTTTTCTTTTTCAATTTTTGTATTAATCATAAAAGAACAGTGTAATCTGTGTCATAGGAAAAGCGGCTACTGTTTGTTTTCCCCCTTTCTGTATATCAGTTTTAAATTTATAGGCTAATTCATCAAACTTATCCATCACACTGTGTAACTATGTTTCATTATTTATGCTATATATATGAGCTCTGAATACATCGTGGAGCTAAAGGTGGAGAGGGTAACAGGAGTAGAATGGGAAAAGCTAAACTATAAAAGGGGGGACTACACAGGAATGAGGATCTTCTTGCAGGAGGTTCAGTGGGAACAGGAGTTGGTAGGAAAATCAGTAAACGAAATGATGGACTTTGTAACAACAAAATGCGAGGCGGCATAGGAAAGGTTTGTTCCCAAGGGTAACAGAAATAATGGGAAGGACAGAACATACAAGTAGTTCCCTACTTGTATGTCTCATAACAATAAAAATGCTTTCAAATGAGCTGATGTAGGTAACAGCTCTTAGCTTGTCAATAAAGTTAGGAATCCTTAACCTGTAATATAGCTGTCAATAAAGCTAGGGATCCTTAACCTTGTCAAACCCTGTGTAAAAAAAAAAAAAAAAAAAAAAGTGTATGGTAGAGTTGTTATTGAAAGAATTAAGAGTAAGACGGAGAATAGGATAGCAGATGAACAAGGAGGCTTTAGGAAAGGTAGGGGGTGTGTGGACCAGGTGTTTACAGTGAAACATATAAGTGAACAGTATTTAGATAAGGTTAAAGAGGTTTTTGTGGCATTTATGGATTTGGAAAAGGCGTATGACAGGGTGGATAGGGGGGCAATGTGGCAGATGTTGCAGATGTATGGTATAGGAGGTAGGTTGCTGAAAGCAGTGAAGAGTTTTTATGAGGATAGTGAGGCTCAAGTTAGAGTGCGTAGGAAAGGGGGAGATTATTTCCCAGTAAAAGTAGGCCTTAGACAAGGATGTGTGATGTCACCATAGTTGTTCAATATATTTATAGATGCTGTAAGAGAAGTAAATGTGAGGGTCTTGGCAAGAGGTGTAGAGTTAACAGATAAAGAATCACACATAAAGTGGGAGTTGTCACAGTTGCTCTTTGCTGATGACACTGTGCTCTTGGGTGATTCTGAAGAGAAGTTGCAGAGGTTGGTGGATGAATTTGGTAGGGTGTGTAAAAGAAGAAAATTGAAAGTGAATACAGGAAAGAGTACGGTTATGAGGATAAAAATATTAGGTGATGAAAGATTGGATATCAGATTGGAGGGAGAGAGTATGGAAGAGGTGAACGTATTCAGATATTTGGAAGTGGACGTGTCAGCAGATGGGTCTATGAAAGATGAGGTGAATCATAGAATTGATGAGGGGAAAAGGGTGAGTGGCACACTTTGGAGTCTGTGGAGACAAAGAACTTTGTCCTTGGAACCAAAGAGGGGAATGTATGAGAGTATAGTTTTAACAACGCTCCTGTATGGGTGTGAAGCATGGGTGATGAATGTTGCAGCGAGGAGAAGGCTGGAGGCAGTGGAGATGTCATGTCTGAGGGCAAAGTGAGGTGTGAATATAATGCAGAGAATTCGTAGTTTGGAAGATAGCAGGAGGTGTGGGATTGCCAAAACTGTTGTCCAGAGGGCTGATGAAGGGTTGTTGAGGTGGTTCGGACATGTAGAGAGAATGGAGCGAAACAGAATGACTTCAAGAGTGTATCAGTCTGTAGTGGAAGGAAGGCGGGGTAGGGGTCGGCCTAGGAAAGGTTGTAGGGAGCGGGGAAAAGGAGGTTTTGTGTGCGAGGGGCTTGGACTTCCAGCGGGCATGCGTGAATGTGTTTGATAGGAGTGAATGGAGACAAATGGTTTTTAATACTTGACGTTCTGTTGGAGTGTGAGCAAAGTAACATTTATGAAGGGATTCAGGGAAACCGGCAGGCCGGACTTGAGTCCTGGAGATGGGAAGTACAGTGCCTGCACTCTAAAGGAGGTGTGTTAATGTTGCAGTTTAAAAACTCTAGTGTAAAGCACCCTTCTGGCAAGACAGTGATTGAGTGAATGATGGTGAAAGTTTTTCTTTTTCGGGCCACCCTGCCTTGGTGGGAATCGGCCAGTGTTTTAATAAAAAAATATAATGGGCATAGTGAAAGCTGTACTTGGTACATGACAAACACACACATTTTGAAATATGAGCAGAAACATCCTAAACAAATCTTACGCCTTTTACTGCGTTACGTAAATAAATATGTCCTGCATCCTAGGGGTTAACAACCTGCCTATTCTAGGGGCATTTAAAATATTAAACCACATAAACCAACCTAGGGCCAAGTTTGTTACTTCACATAATTTATTAAGTGTTAATTGAGTGGTCACTACTTATAATTAATATAAGGAAGGACATAAACATTAACGTAAAAAAATAACAATATTAACAGTAAATTTACATATATAACATAAAACCTACCCACTACATACAAAAAAAAAAAAACACCAGTACACCTTTACCGAGTACTCACATTAGTTCACTAGCACACTGCTACTAGTGATTATAAAACAAACATCTGCAAACAGTGATGTTCCATGTCCCTCATTATTTCTGCCGGCCTCTTTGCCTGCAATCAAAACACTAAGAGAGTACTCTCCCAAAACATAAACAGGCCTCTCCTCATACAGATATATCAGGAGGTTAATTACATAATATTAAAGCAACCTGGAGGTTACCTGGCATAACTTGTGGCATAAACTGTGGCATAAACTTACCCAGAATCACCATCCCTACTCACACAAACACCAAAACATGACGTCTTTAGCTGCCGCTGTTCTCATACTCGCCCAAAAACACACCACACTTGCTCCTGTCCTGTCCTGACTACACTTCAGGTCTATTTCACTTGCCGAATAGATAAAACTTACCATTTTGTGTTAAATAGCAACCCTCCTCTTGCCGAATACGGCAAGGGAAAATCTGTGAATGCAATAATTTCGCAAAAATCATTCTAAACCTAACGAAAATATATATTTCATTGTAAAAAAAATGCCAATGGCGGGGTTAGAACCCACCATTGTGTTTGGTTATTATTAAATTATTTTAAACTTCACTAAAATATATTAGTTGAATTGGGCTAAATTAAATTGCGTTTATAATGTGTTAATAATAATATTTGTTAATAATATTTATTAACACATGGGCCGTCTCCCACCCAGGCAGGGAGGCCTGAAAAAGAAAAACTTTCATAACCATTCACTCCGTCACTGTCTTGCCGCAGGTGTGCTTTACACTACAGTTATAAAACTGCAACATTAACAACCTTCCTTCAGAGTGTAGACACTGTACTTCCCATTTCCAGGACTCAAGTCCGGCCTGCCGGTTTCCCTGAATCCCTTCATAAATGTTACTTTGCTCACACTCCAACAGCATGTCAAGTATTAAAAAACATTCGTCTGCATTCACTATCAAATACGCTCACGCATGCTTGCTGGAAGTCCAAGCCCCTCGCACACAAAACCTCCTTTACCCCTTCCCTCCAAAATTTTCTAGGCCGACCCCTACCCCTCTTACCCTCCACTACAGATTTATTCACTCTCGAAGTCATTCTGTATCGCTCTATTCTCTCTACATGCCCGAACCACCTCAATAACCCTTCCTCAGCTCTCTGGACAACAGTTTTGGCAATCCTGCACCTCCTCTTAACTTCCTAACTACGAATTCTGTGCATTATATTCACACCACACATTGCCCTCAGACATGACATCTTCACTGCCTCCAGCCTTCTCCTCGCTGCAACATTCATCACCCATGCTTCACACCCATATAAGAGCGTTGGTAAAACTATACACTCATACATTCCCCTCCTTGCTTCCAAGGACAAAGTTACGTATTTGTCTCCCCAGACTCCTAAGTGCACCGCTCACCCTTTTCCCCCTCATCAATTCTTTCACCTCCTCCAAACTCTCTCCCTCCAATCTGATATCCAATCTTTTGTCACCAATCTTTTTATCCTCATCACCTTACTCTTTCCTATATTCACTTTTAATTTTCTTCTTTTACATACCCTACCAAATTCATCAACTAACCTCTGCAAGTTCTCTTCAGAATCTCCCAAAAGCACAGTGTCATCAGCAAATAGAAATTGTAACAACTCTCACTATGTGTTTGATTTTTTATCTTTTAACTCCACACCTCTTGCCAAAGACCTAGCCTTCACTTCCCTTACAACCCCATCTATAAATATATTGAACAACCACGGTGACATCACACATTCTTGTCTAAGGCCTACTTTCTAGGAAATAATCCCCCTCTTTCCTACATACTCTAACCTGAGCTTCACTATCCTCGTGATAACTCTTCACTGCTTTCAGTAACCTACCTCCCATACCTTACACCTGCAACATCTGTCACATTGCCCCCCTATCCACCCTGTCATACACCTTTTCCAAATCCATAAATGCCACAAAAACCAATTTAGCTTTATCTAAATACTGTTCACCTATATATTTCACTGTAAACACCTGGTCCACACACCCCCTACCTTTCCTAAAGCCTCCTTGTTCATCTGCTATCCTATTCTCCGTCTTACTTTTAATTCTTACAATAATAACTCTACCATATACTTTACCAGACTTATCCCCCTATAATTTTTGCACTCTCTTTTGTCCCCTTTGCCTTTATACACAGGAACTATGCATGCTCTCTGCTAATCCCTAGGTACTTGACCCTCTTTCATATATATATATATATATATATATATATGTCGTGCCGAATATGTAAAACTGGTCAATTAGCAAGAACTCATTTAAAATTAAGTCCTTTCTAAAATTTTCTCTTATACGTTTAAAGATATATTTTTTTCATTAATGTTAATGTAAAAAAAATTAATTTTGCACCAAAAGAATCTTAGAAAACTTACCTAACCTTATTATAACAAGCTCAATTTATTTTAGCCTAACACAACTAAATATATTTTAGATACGCTTACAATAATTTAATACTAAACAAACACAGTGAAATATATTTTTTTCGTTAGGTTCAGAATAAATTTGACGAAATTATTGTATACACAAATTTTCGCTTGTCCTATATGGCAAGATGAGCGTTGCTATTTAAGCCAAGATCGCAAGTTCTGCCTATTCGGCACGACATATATTATATATATATATACATATAATATATATATATATATATATATATAATATTATATATATATATATATATATATAAATATATATATATATATATATATATATATATATATATGAATGATAGTCGTTCATTTCATGGCAGAAACCAACAAAGAAGGAAACAGATTGATTGTCATTTTGTCATTTAACAGAGTTATGAAACAGCTGCCACAATTTATTTTGCTTGGACAGCTCAATGTGTATAAAGGAACAACATAAAAAATGGAAATGTTTATATTTATTTTTTTTCGCCGATGCGTGTTGCAAATTGAATAGTTGTAATTAAACAAAGAAATAGATTTGATGAATAACTAAAAATGCTAAAACGTAAATTTCACACTACCACAAAAGTAATCTTATGAAAGGGAATTAATGTGTAGCATGCAGGTTTAGTGCAACAAGCAAATGTCAGAGCCATATGGCATGCAGCCATATGGCATGCAGCCATATGGCATGCAGCCATATGGCATGCAGCCATATGGCATGCAGCCATATGGCATGCAGCCATATGGCATGCAGCCATATGGCATGCAGCCATATGGCATGCAGCCATATGGCATGCAGCCATATGGCATGCAGCCATATGGCTTATCATGGATAATGGATGTTGCAACATCGTCTTTCAGTACTATAAATGTTCACTAATTGAATTTATGTATACATGAGAAATTCCTGGGGTTGCGTTTTTATATATTATAAAGATGAACTCAGGAGTAAACGCGGAAATGCATAGGTAATAAAATATTAAACTAGAGAGGCAGGCAACAGTAAGGAAGGAGCCAGTGAAAAGGTCAAGGAAAGTTGGTGGGTCAAACGTTGGTTATCTTGCCATTATAAATACCAAGAACTTGACTCATGGCCTCGAGTGGTTTAAGTTGTTACGGACTCTGTACCATGCCTGACTGAGGTAACACAAGAAGTTAAGGACCCATGGAGAGATGTTGTCTGGTCCCACCGCCTTTGAGGTGTCAAGTTCGCATTGCAGCTTCTTCACCTCCTCCTTAAGAACATAAGAACGAAGGAACACTGCAGAAGGCCTACTGGCCCATGCGAGGCAGGTCCAAGTCTCCTACCGGCTTAAGCCAATGCACCCAACCTAGTCAGGTCAGGTCACATTGACTTAAGGGAGGAACACGGCAACCGACCTGGTAGCACAAGCTATCAGGTCTAACTCACACCCACCCACATCCACTCATGTATTTATCCAACCTATTTTTAAAGCTACACAACGTTCTGGCCTCTATAACGGTACTTGGGAGTTTGTTCCACTCATCCACAACTCTATTACCAAACCAGTACTTTCCTATATCCTTCCTGAATCTGAATTTTTCCAACTTAAAACCATTGCTGCGAGTCCTGTCTAGGCTAGATATTTTCAGCACACTATTTACATCCCCTTTATTTATTCCTGTTTTCCATTTATACACCTCAATCATATCCCCCCTAATTCTACGTCTTTCTAGAGAGTGCAGTTTCAGGGCCCTTAGTCTATCCTCATAGGTTGGGTGCATTGGCTTAAGCCGGTAGGAGACTTGGACCTGCCTCGCATGGGCCAGTAGGCCTTCTGCAGTGTTCCTTCGTTCTTATGTTCTTATAGGGAAGGTTTCTGATACATGGGATCAACTTTGTCATCCTCCTTTGTACATTTTCCAGAGCATTTATATCCATTCTGTAATACGGTGACCAAAACTGTGCAGCATAATCTAAATGAGGCCTAACCAAGGATGTATAGAGTTGAAGAACAACCTGAGGACTCCTATTATTTATACTTCTTCATATGAAGCCAAGGATTCTATTAGCTTTATTGCGAACACTTATGCACTGTTGTCTTGGTTATATGTATCTCATCCAGCACTTGCTGGTGTGCCCCCCAGTTCTGATTTCTTGGGGCCCTACTGGTTTCCACTGTAAATACCTCTTTAAACCTTGTGTTGAGCTCCTGACAAACCTCTCGGTCGTTTCTTGAGAATTCCCCATCACCCTTCCTCAGTCTGATTACCTGGTCCTTGACTGTTGTTTTCCTCCTGATGTGGCTGTACAACAGCTTCGGGTCAGTCTTTACTTTTGATGCTATGTCATTTTCATATTGTCTCTGAGCCTCCCTTCTTATCTGTGCATATTCGTTTCTGGCTCTTCGGCTGATTTCTTTATTTTCCTGATTTCTCTGTCTTCTGTACCTTTTCCATTCTCTAGCACACCTAGTTTTTGCCTCCCTACACCTTTGGGTGAACCAAGGACTCGTTGTGTTCTTCCCATTATTTCTGTTTCCCTTGGGAACAAATCTCTCCTCTGCCTCCTTGCATTTTGTTGCTACATAGTCCATCATTTCTTGTACTGGTTTTCCTGTCAGTTCCCTCTCCCACTGAATGTCTTGAAGGAAGTTCCTCATGCCTGAGTAGTTCCCCCTTATGTAGTTTGGTTTTTCCCAGCCTATTCCTGCTACTCTCTCCACTTGGAGCTCAACTATGTAGTCGAAGCACAGAACCACATGATCACTAGCTCCCAGGGGCCTTCATACATGATACCCTCGATGTCCGAACTACTCATGGTGAATACAAGGTCCAACCTTGCTGGTTCATCCTCTCCTCTCTCTCTGGTAGTGTCTCTAACGTGTTGATGCATGAGGTTTTCCAGTACCACATCCATCATCTTGGCTCTCCACGTTTCGGGACCCCCATGGGGCTCCAGGTTTTCCCAGTCAATCTCCTTGTGATTGAAATCACCCATAACTAGTAACTTTGCTCCCCCCATGTGTGCTCTCCTGGCCACCTCGGCTAGTGTGTCGATCATTGCTCTGTTGCTCTCATCGTATTCTTCTCTTGGCCTCCTGCAGTTCTGTGGTGGGTTGTACATTACTGCAATTATCACCTTATGTCCCTCAGACTGGAGTGTTCCTACTAAGTAGTCCCTTTCGCCCATGCCATCCATTCCTTCCATTTTCTCAAAACCCCACTGGTTTTTAATGAGCAGTGCAACTCCTCCTCCCCCTCTCCTCCCTCTGTCTTTCCTGAGGATTTGATATCCGGATGGAAAGATTGAATCTGGAGTTTACCTGGAGAGAGTTCCGGGGGTCAACGCCCCCGCGGCCCGGTCTGTGACCAGGCCTCCTGGTGAATCAGAGCCTGATCAACCAGGCTGTTACTGCTGGCTGCACGCAAACCAACGTACGAGCCACAGCCCGACTGATCAGGAACCGACTTTAGGTGCTTGTCCAGTGCCAGCTTGAAGACTGCCAGGGGTCTGTTGGTAATCCCCCTTATGTGTGCTGGAAGGCAGTTGAACAGTCTCGGGCCCCTGACACTTATTGTATGGTCTCTTAACGTACTAGTGACACCCCTGCTTTTCATTGGGGGGATGTTGCATCGTCTGCCAAGTCTTTTGCTTTCGTAGTGAGTGATTTTCGTGTGCAAGTTCGGTACTAGTCCCTCTAGGATTTTCCAGGTGTATGTAATCATGTATCTCTCCCGCCTGTGTTCCAGGGAATACAGGTTTAGGAACCTCAAGCGCTCCCAGTAATGTGCGCCGTGAAGGTTCTCTGTACATTTTCTAGGTCAGCAATTTCACTTGCCTTGAAAGGTGCTCATAGTGTGCAGCAATATTCCAGCCCAGATAGAACAAGTGACCTGAAGGGTGTCATCATGGGCTTGGCATCAACAGTTTTGAAGGTTCTCATTATCCATCCTGTCATTTTTCTAGCAGATGCGATTGATACGATGTTATGGTCCTTGAAGGTGAGATCCTCCGACATGATCACTCCCGGGTCTTTGACGTTGGTGTTTCGCTCTATTTTGTGCCCAGAATTTGTTTTGTACTCTGATGAAGATTTAATTTCCTAGTGTTTACCATATCTGAGTAATTGAAATTTCTCATCGTTGAACTTCATATTGTTTTCTGCAGCCCACTGAAAGATTTGGTTGATGTCCGCCTGGAGCCTTGCAGTGTCTGCAATGGAAGACACTGTCATGCAGATTCGGGTGTCATCTGCAAAGGAAGACACGGTGCTGTGGCTGACATCCTTGTCTATGTCAGATATGAGGATGAGGAACAAGATGGGAGAGAGTACTGTGCCTTGTGGAACAGAGCTTTTCACCGTAGCTACCTCGGACTTTACTCTGTTGACTACTACTCTCTGTGTTCTGTTAGTGAGGAAATTATAGATCCATCGACCGACTTTTCCTGTCATTCCTTTAGCACGCATTTTGTGCGCTATTATGCCATGGTCACATTTGTCGAAGGCTTTTGCAAAGTCTGTTTATATTACATCTGCATTCTTTTTGTCTTCTAGTGCATCTAGGACCTTGTTGTAGTGATCCAATAGTTGAGACAGACAGGAGCGACCTGTTCTAAACCCATGTTGCCCTGGGTTGTGTAATTATGGGTTTCTAGATGGGTGGTGATCTTGCTTCTTAGGACCCTTTCAAAGATTTTTATGATATGGGATGTTACTGCTATCGGTCTGTAGTTCTTTGCTGTTGCTTTACTGCCCTCTTTGTGGAGTGGGGCTATGTCTGTTGTTTTTAGTAACTGTGGGACGACCCCCGTGTCTATGCTTCATCTCCACAGGATGGAAAAGGCTCGTGATAGGGGCTTCTTGCAGTTCTTGATGAACACGGAGTTCCATGAGTCTGACCCTGGGGCAGAGTGCATGGGCATGTCATTTATCGCCTGTTCGAAGTCATTTGGCGTCAGGATAACATCAGATAGGCTTGTGTTAACCAAATTCTGTGGCTCTCTCATGAAAAAATAATTTTGATCTTCGACTCTCTGTCTGGTTAGCGGCTTGCTAAAAACTGAGTCATATTGGGACTTAAGTAGCTCACTCATTTCCTTGCTGTCATCTGTGAAGGACCCATCTTGTTTAAGTAAGGGCCCAATACTGGACGTTGTTCTCGACTTTGATTTGGCATAGGAGAAGAAATACTTTGGGTTTCTTTCAATTTCATTTATGGCTTTTAGTTCTTCCCGCGATTCCTGACTCCTAGAAGATTCCTTTAGCTTAAGTTCGATGCTTGCTATTTCTCTGACCAGTGTCTCCCCACGCATTTCAGATATATTGACGTCTTTTAGCCGCTCTGTTATTCTTTTCCGTCGCCTGTAAAGGGAGCGCCTGTCTCTTTCTATTTTACATCTACTCCTCCTTTTTCTTAGAGGAATAAGCCTTGTGCATACATCGAGTGCCACCAAGTTAATCTGTTCTAGGCATAAGTTGGGGTCTGTGTTGCTTAGTATATCTTCCCAGCTTATATCGGTTAGGACTTGGTTTACTTGGTCCCACTTTATGTTTTTGTTATTGAAGTTGAATTTGGTGAATGCTCCCTCGTGACTAATTTCATTATGTCGGTCTGGGGCTCCGCACATACATGTCTGAACCTCAATTATGTTGTGATCTGAGTATATTGTTTTTGATATGGTGACATTTCTCATCAGATCATCAATGTTAGTGAAGATGAGGTCTCGTGTATTCTCCAGTCTAGTAGGCTCTATTATTTGCTGGTTTAAATTGAATTTTGTGCAGAGATTTAAAAGCTCGTGTGAGTGTGAGTTTTCGTCAGAGCTGCCTCCTGGTGTTATTACTGCAACAATATTATTTGCTATATTCCTCCATTAGGTACCTTAAGTTGAAATCCCCCAGGAGCAAGATGTTGGGGGCAGGAGCTGGAAGATTTTCCAGACAGTGGTCAATTTTTAACAGTTGTTCCTGGAATTGCTGGGATGTTGCATCCGGAGGCTTGGAGACTACCACAATGACTAGGTTTTGGTTCTCGACCTTTACTGCTAAAACTTCCACTACATCATTTGAGGCATTAAGCAGTTCTGTGCAAACAAGTGACTCTGTGATATACAGGCCAACAACCCCCAACCTAGTAGCGATCAGTGAAGAGGCGGGGCCAGGAGCTGAGTCTCGACCCCTGCAACCACAATTAGGTGAGTACATACATACATACATACATACATACATACATACATACATACATACATACATACATATATACATACATACGTACATACATACATACATACATACATACACACATACATATATACATACATATATATGCATACATACATACATACATACATACATACCCACAGTGGGCGCCTGTGACAAGCGGGTTCCCACAGGGGTCAGTCCTAGGACCAGTGCTATTTTTGGTATATGTGAATGACATGATGGAAAGGATAGACTCAGAAGTGTCCCTGTTTGCAGATGATGTGAAGTTAATGAGGAGAATTAAATCAGATGAGGACCAGACAGGACTACAAAGAGACCTGGACAGACTGGACACCTGGTTCAGCAACTGGCTTCTCGAATTTAACCCTGCCAAGTGCAAAGTCAAGAAGATTGGGGAAGGGCACAGAAGACCGCAGACGGAGTATAGACTAGGTGGCCCAAAATAACAAAAAGGCACAATACCGTGACTGGAACGATACACAAATAACCCGCCACAATAAAAGAAAGAAGCTTACGACGACGTTTCGGTCCGACTTGGACCATTGACAAAGTCACACTAACAGAGGTGGAGCAGGACGGCATATATAGGCAGGAAGAGGTGGAGGTAGTAGTAGTAGTAGTAGTAGTAGTACAAGAATGTATACAATACCGACAAGATGAAATTAAGACACATGCACAACACCGGGCATCCCCATCGTAGACGCTTCACCATCCAGCCAGCCACTGGATGGCGAATCGTCCACAACAAAGACAACCAGACGCCGCACATGTGTCTTAATTTCATCAGTATTGTAGTATTTTGTAGAAGAAGAGGGTTAGTAGTAGTAGTGTGGTAGAAGTGGGAAATAAGGATGACGAGCCAGTCAAAAAAAAAAAAACAAAGGAAGGGGAGCACTGCAAGAGAGCTAGATGCCCACAGAGGGAGA
Organism: Cherax quadricarinatus; assembly: GCF_026875155.1. Classification (NCBI taxonomy): domain Eukaryota; kingdom Metazoa; phylum Arthropoda; class Malacostraca; order Decapoda; family Parastacidae; genus Cherax; species Cherax quadricarinatus. Next base: position 28,594,198 of record NC_069437.1, read on the forward strand.
GCAAGCGCACAGAGATGCGTGAAAGGGGAAGTGGTGAAATAAAATAAATGAAGAAGGAACAGAAACACGAGACAGGAGAGAGAAAGACAGCCCAGAGGAGAAAAGGAAAGAGGAAAGGGGAAGAGGAAGAAGAAAAAGAAAGAAAAAATGAGGATTCAGGTTAAGTCACGGGTGTTCTGAAGTTTGGAGCATTTTACAATGTAGTGGGAGAGGAAGGCATCTACAGAGACGAAGCCAGGGCTAAGGTTCATACAAGGAAAGTTGTGTATTAGAGAGGATTCAACTAGACGGCGACTGTTCGAGTTGGAAGTAGAGAAGACAGTTTTAGCAGAAGACCAGTCAATAGGAGTAGCAAGATATCCCTGTTATCTAGCGTGTTTATGAGACAGAAAGAGACACCAGCAATCCTACCATCATGTACAACAGTTACAGGTTTCTGTTTCACAGTCATCTGGCAGGACGGTAGTACTTCCCTGGGTGGTTGCTGTCTACCAACCTACTACCTTAATTTTATATTCGTTTAAAAGACTGATTTTGTTTTGGGCATTGAGAATGTGTCAAGTTCGTAGTGTCAAGTTCGGAGACTAATGAGTTAAGATGTGGCGCTCGTAGTGTCAAGTTCGGAGACTCCTGAGTTAAGATGTTTGGGGCTCGTAGTGTCAAGTTCGGAGACTCCTGAGGGTTTAAAATGTTGGCGCTCGTAGTGTCAAGTTCGGAGACTCCTGAGTTAAGAAGTGGCGCTCGTAGTGTCAAGTTCGGAGACTCCTGAGTTAAGAAGTGGCGCTCGTAGTGTCAAGTTCGGAGACTCCTGAGTTAAGATGTAGCGCTCGTAGTGTCAAGTTCGGGACCGAGTTAGATGTGGCGCTGGTGTCAAGTTCGGAGACCCTGAGTTAAGAAGTGGCGCTCGTAGTGTCAGTTCGGAGACTCCTGAGTTAAGAATGTAGCGCTCGTAGTGTCAAGTTCGGAGACTCCTGAGTTAAGATGTGGCGCTCGTAGTGTCAAGTTCGGAGACTCCTGAGTTAAGATGTGGCGCTCGTAGTGTCAAGTTCGGAGACTCCTGAGTTAAGATGTGGCGCTCGTAGTGTCAAGTTCGGAGACTCCTGAGTTAAGATGTGGCGCCGTAGTGTCAAGTTCGGAGACTCCTGAGTTAAGAGTGGCGCTCGTAGTGTCAAGTTCGGAGACTCCTGAGTTAAGATGTAGCGCTCGTAGTGTCCAAGTTCGGAGACTCCTTTGGTTAAGATGTGGGGCTCGTAGTGTCAGTTCGGAGACTCCTGAGTTAAGAATGGGCGCTCGTAGTGTCAAGTTCGGAGGAAATCCCTGAGTTAAGATGTGGCGCTCGAAATGTCAAGTTCGGGGACTCCGAGTAAGAAGTGGCGCTCGTAGTGTCAAGTTCGGAGACTCCTGAGTTAAATGTGGCGCTCGTAGTGTCAAGTTTGGAGACTCCCGAGTTAAGATGTGGCGCTCGTAGTGTCAAGTTCGGAGACTCCCGAGTTAAGATGTGGCGCTCGTAGTGTCAAGTTCGGAGACTCCTGAGTTAAGATGGGGGCGCTCGTAGTGTCAAGTTCGGAGACTCCTGAGTTAAGATGTGGCGCTCGTAGTGTCAAGTTCGGAGACCCCCTGAGTTAAGAAGTGGCGCTCGTAGTGTCAAGTTCGGAGACTCCTGAGTTAAGAAGTGGCGCTCGTAGTGTCAAGTTCGGGAGACTCCTGAGTTAAGAGTGGCGCTCGTAGTGTCAAGTTCGGAACTCCTGAGTTTTAAAATGTGGCGCTCGTAGTGTCAAGTACGGGGACTCCTGAGTTAAGAAGTGGCGCTCGTAGTGTCAAGTTCGGGGGACTCCTGAGTTAAGAAGTGGCGTCGTATGTCAAGTTCGGAGACTCCTGAGTTAAGAAGTGGCGCTCGTAGTGTCAAGTTCGGAGACTCCTGAGTTAAGAAGTGGCGCTCGTAGTGTCAAGTTCGGAGACTCCTGAGTTAAGATGTGGCGCTCGTAGTGTCAAGTTCGAGATCCTGAGTTAAGATGTGCGCTCGTAGTGTCAAGTTCGGAGACTCCTGAGTTAAGAAGTGGCGCTCGTAGTGTCAAGTTCGGAGACTCCTGAGTTAAGAAGTGGCGCTCGTAGTGTCAAGTTCGGAGACTCCTGAGTTAAGAAGTGGCGCTCGTAGTGTCAAGTTCGGAGGGCTCCTGAGTTAAGATGTGGCGCTCGTAGTGTTCAAGTTCGGGGATCCTGAGTTAAGATGTGGCGCTCGTAGTGTCAAGTCGGAGACTCCTAGTTAAGAAGTGGCGTCGTAGTGTCAAGTTTGGAGACTCCTGAGTTAAGAAGTGGCGCTCGTAGTGTCAAGTTCGGAGACTCCTGAGTTAAGAAGTAGCGCTCGTAGTGTCAAGTTCGGAGACCTGAGTTAAGATGTGGCGCTCGTAGTGTCAAGTTCGGAGACCCTGAGTTAAGATGGGCGCTCGTAGGTCAAGTTCGGAGCTCCTGAGTTAAGAAGTGGCGCTCGTAGTGTCAAGTTCGGAGACTCCGAGTTAAGATGTAGCGCTCGTAGTGTCAAGTTCGGAGAACTCCTGATAAGATGTGGCGCTCGTAGTGTCAAGTTCGGAGACTCCTGAGTTAAGATGTGGCGCTCGTTTGTGTCAAGTTTTGGAGACTCCTGAGTTAAGATGTGGCGCTCGTAGTGTCAAGTTCGGAGACTCCTGAGTTAAGAAGTGGCGCTCGTAGTGTCAAGTTCGGAGACTCCTGAGTTAAGATGTGGCGCTCGTAGTGTTCAAGTTCGGAGACTCCTGAGGTTAAGAAGTGGCGCTGTAGTGTCAAGTTCGGAGACTCCTGAGTTAAGATGTGGCGCTCGTAGTGTCAAGTTCGGAGACTCCTGAGTTAAGATGTGGCGCTCGTAGTGTCAAGTTCGGAGACTCCTGAGTTAAGATGTGGCGCTCGTAGTGTCAAGTTCGGAGACTTTCCCGAGTTAAGAAGTGGCGCTCGTAGTGTCAAGTTCGGAGACTCCTGAGTTAAGATGTGGCGCTCGTAGTGTCAAGTTCGGAGACTCCTGAGTTAAGATGTGGCGCTCGTAGTGTCAAGTTCGGAGACTCCTGAGTTAAGATGTGGCGCTCGTAGTGTCAAGTTCGGAGACTCCTGAGTTAAGAAGTGGCGCTCGTAGTGTCAAGTTCGGAGACTCCTGAGTTAAGATGTGGCGCTCGTAGTGTCAAGTTCGGAGACTCCTGAGTTAAGAGTAACGCTGTAGTGTCAAGTTCGGAGACTCCTGATTAAGATGTGGCGCTCGGTATTTTCAAAATCGGAGACTCCTGAGTTAAGATGTGGCGCTCGTAGTGTCAAGTTCGGAGACTCCTGAGTTAAGAAGTGGCGCTCGTAGTGTCAAGTTCGGAGACTCCTGAGTTAAGAGTGGCGCTCGTTTTGGGGTTTAAGTTCGGGGACTCCCGAGTTAAAAATGTGGCGCTCGTAGTGTCAATTCGGAGACTCTGAGTAAGAAGTGGCGCGTATGTCAAGTTCGGAGACCTGAGTAAGAAGGCGCTCGTAGTGTCAGTTCGGAGACTCCAGAAAAGAAGTGGCGCTCGTAGTGTCAAATTGGAGACTCCTGATTTTAAGATTTGCGCTCGTATAGTCAAGTTCGGAAGGACTCCTGAGTTAAAATGTGGCGCCGTTTGTGTCAAGTTCGGAGACTCCTGAGTTAAGAAGTGGCGCTCGTAGTGTCAAGTTCGGAGACTCCTGAGTTAAGAAGTGGCGCTCGTAGTGTCAAGTTCGGAGACTCCTGAGTTAAGATTGGCGCTCGTAGTGTCAAGTTCGGAGACTCCTGAGTTAAGAAGTGGGGCTTGTAGTGTCAAGTTCGGGGGACCCTGAGTTAAAAGTGGCGCTCGTAGTGTCAAGTTCGGAGACTCCTGAGTAAGGGGTGGCGCTCGTAGTGTCAAGTTCGGAGACTCCTGAGTTAAGATGTGGCGCTCGTAGTGTCAAGTTCGGAGACTCCTGAGTTAAGAAGTGGCGCTCGTAGTGTCAAGTTCGGAGACTCCTGAGTTAAGATGTGGCGCTCGTAGTGTCAAGTTCGGAGACTCCTGAGTTAAGATGTGGCGCTCGTAGTGTCAAGTTCGGGGACCCTGAGTTAAGATGTGGCGCTTTGTAGTGTCAAGTTCGGAGACTCCTGAGTTAAGAGTGGCGCTCGTAGTGTCAAGTTCGGAGACTCCTGAGTTAAGAATGTAGCGCTCGTGTGTCAAGTTCGGAGACTCCTGAGTTAAGATGTAGCGCTGGTAGTGCAAGTTCGGAGACTCCTGAGTTAAGATGTGGCGCTCGTAGTGTCAAGTTCGGAGACTCCTGAGTTAAGATGTGGCGCTCGTAGTGTCAAGTTCGGAGGAAATCCTGAGTTAAGAAGTGGCGCTCGTAGTGTCAAGTTCGGAGACTCCTGAGTTTTAAAATGTTGGGGCTCGTAGTGTCAAGTTCGGAGACTCCTGAGTTAAGATGTGGCGCTCGAGTGTCAATTCGGAGACTCCCGAGTTAAGATGTGGCGCTCGTAGTGTCAAATTCGGTGACTCCTGATTAAGATGTGGCGCTCGAGTGTCAAGTTCGGAGACTTTCCCGAGTTTAAAATGTGGCGTCGTAGTGTCAAGTTCGGAGACTCCTAGTTAAGATGTGCCTCGTAGTGTCAAGTTCGGAGACTCCTGAGTTAAGATGTGGCGCTCGTAGTGTCAAGTTCGGAGACCCTGAGTTAAGATGTGGCGCTCGTAGTGTCAAGTTCGAGGGCTCCTGAGTTAATGTGGCGCTCGTAGTGTCAAGTTCGGAGACTCCTGAGTTAAGATGTGGCGCTCGAAGTGTCAAGTTCGGAGACTCCTGAGTTAAGATGTGGCGCTCGTAGTGTCAAGTTCGGAGACTCCTGAGTTAAGATGTGGCGCTCGTAGTGTCAAGTTCGGAGACTCCTGAGTTAAAGATGTGGCGCTCGTAGTGTCAAGTTCGGGACTCCTGAGTTAAGATGTGGCGCTCGTAAGTGTCAAGTTCGGAGACTCTGAGTTAAGATGTGGGGCTTTGTGTGTCAAGTTCGGAGACTCCTGAGTTAAAGGTGGCGCTCGTAGTGTCAAGTTCGGAGACTCCTGAGTTAAAATGTGGCGCTCGAAATGTCAAGTTCGGAGACTCCTGAGTTAAGATGTGGCGCTCGTAGTGTCAAATTTGGAGACTCCTGAGTTAAATGTGGGCGCTCGTAGTGTCAAGTTCGGAGACTCCTGAGTTAAGATGTGGCGCTGTAGTGTCAGTTGGAGACTCCTGATTAAGATGTGGCGCTCGAAATGTCAAGTTTCGGAGACTTCCTGAGTTAAGATGTGGCGCTCGAAATGTCAAGTTCGAGACTCCTGAGTTAAGATTTTGGCGCTCGTAGTGTCAAGTTCGGAGATCCTGAGTTAAGATGTTTGGCGCCCCGTAGTGGTCAAGTTCGGAGATCCTGAGTTAAGATGTGGCGCCGAAGTGTCAAGTTCGGAGACTCCTGAGTTAAGATGTGGCGCTCGTAGTGTCAAGTTCGGAGACTCCTGAGTTAAGATGTGGCTCGTAGTGTCAATTCGGAGACTCCTGAGTTAAGATGTGGGGCTCGTAGTGGTCAAGTTCGGAGACTCCTGAAATTAAGATGTGGCGCTCGTAGTGTCAAGTTCGGAGACTCCTGAGTTAAGAAGTGCGTCGTAGTGTCAAGTTCGGAGACCCTGAGTTAAGATGTGCGCTCGTAGTGTCAAGTTCGGAGACTCCTGAGTTTAAATTGGCGCTCGTAGTGTCAAGTTCGGAGACTCCTGAGTTAAGAAGTGGGGGCTCGTAGTGTCAAGTTCGGAGACTCCTGAGTTAAGATGTGGCGTCGTAGTGTCAAGTTCGGAGACTCCGAGTTAAGATGTGGCGCTCGTAGTGTCAAGTTCGGAGCCTTGAGTTAAAATGTGGGGCTCGTAGTGTCAAGTTCGGAGACTCCTGAGTTAAGATGTGGGGCTCGTAGTGTCAAGTCGGAGGGCTCCTGAGTTAAAAATGTGGCGCTCGTAGTGTCAAGTTTGGAGAAATCCTGAGTTAAGATGTGGCGCTCGTAGTGTCAAGTTCGGAGACTCCTGAGTTAGATGTGGTGCTCGAAGTGTCAAGTCGGAGACTCCTGAGTTAAGATGTGGCGCTCGTAGTGTCAAGTTCGGGGACTCCTGAGTTAAGATGTGGCGCTCGTTTGTGTCAAGTTCGGAGATCCTGAGTTAAGATTGGCGCTCGTAGTGTCAAGTTCGGAGACTCTGAGTTAAGTGTGGCGTCGTAGTGTCAAGTTCGGAGACTCCTGAGTTAAGATGTGGCGCTCGTAGTGTCAAGTTCGGAGACTCCTGAGTTAAGATGTGGCGCTCGTAGTGTCAAGTTCGGAGACTTGAGTTAAGATGGGCGCTGTAAATGTCAAGTTCGGAGAATCCTGAGTTAAGATGTGGCGCTCGTAGTGTCAAGTTTGGAGACTCCTGAGTTAAGATGTGGCGCTCGTAGTGTCAAGTTCGGAGACTTGAGTTAAGATGTGGCCCCTCGTAAGTGTCAAGTTCGGAGACTCCTGAGGTTAAGATGTGCGCTCGTAGTGTCAAGTTCGGAGACTCCTGAGTTAAGATGTGGCGCTTTGTAGTGTCAAGTTCGGAGACTCCTGAGTTAAGATGGGCGCTCGTAGTGTCAAGTTCGGAGACTCCTGAGTTAAGATGTGCGCTCGTAGTGTCAAGTTCGGAGACTCCTGAGTTAAGATGTGGCGCTCGTAGTGTCAAGTTTTGGGGACTCCTGAGTTAAGATGTGGCGCCCCGTAGTGTCAAGTTCGGAGACTCCTGAGTTAGGTGGCGCTCGTAGTGTCAAGTTCGGAGACTTGAGTTAAGATGTTTGGGCCCCGTAGTGTCAAGTTCGGAGACTCCTGATTAAGATGTGGCGCTCGTAGTGTCAAGGTTCGGAGACTCCTGAGTTAAGATGTGGCGTCGTAGTGTCAAGTTCGGAGACTTGAGTTAAGATGTGGGGCCTCGTAGTGTCAAGTTTCGGAGACTCCTGATTTTAAAATGTGGCGCTCGTAGGTCAAGTTCGGAACTCCTGATTAAGATTTGGCGCTCGTAGTGTCAAGTTCGGGAAAACTCCTGAGTTAAGATGTGGGGCCCCGTAGTGTCAAGTTCGGAGAATCCTGAGTTAGATTGGGGGCTCGTAGTGTCAAGTTCGGAGACTCCTGAGTTAAGATGTGGCGCTCGTAGTGTCAAGTTCGGAGACTCCTGAGTTAAGATGTGGCGCTCGTAGTGTCAAGTTCGGAGACTCTGAGTTAAGATGTGCGCTCGTAGTGTCAAGTTCGGAGACTCCCGAGTTAAGATGTGGCGCCGTAGTGTCAAGTTCGGAGACTCCCGAGTTAAGATGTGGGCGTCGTAGTGTCAAGTTCGGAGACTCCCGAGTTAAGATGTGGCGCTCGTAGTGGTCAAGTTCGGAGACTCCTGAGTTAAGATGTGGCGCTCGTAGTGTCAAGTTCGGAGACTCCTGAGTTAAGATGTGGCGCTCGTAGTGTCAAGTTCGGAGACTCCTGAGTTAAGATGTGGCGCTCGTAGTGTCAAGTTCGGAGACTCCTGAGTTAAGATGTGGCGCTCGTAGTGTCAAGTTCGGAGACTCCTGAGTTAAGAAGTGGCGCTCGTGTGTCAAGTTGGAGACTCCTGAGTTAAGATGTGGCGCTCGTAGTGTCAAGTTCGGAGACTCCTGAGTTAAGATGTGGCGCTCGTAGTGTCAAGTTCGGAGACTCCTGAGTTAAGATGTGGCGCTCGTAGTGTCAAGTTCGGAGACTCCTGAGTTTAAGATGTGCGCTCGTAGTGTCAAGTTCGGAGACTCCTGAGTTAAGATGTGGGGCTCGTAGTGTCAAGTTCGGAGACTCCTGAGTTAAGTGTGGCGCTCGTAGTGTCAAGTTTCGGAGACACCTGAGTTAAGATGGGCGCCTGTAGTGTCAAGTTCGGGGACTCCTGAGTTAAGATGTGGGGCTCGAGTGTCAAGTTCGGAGACTCCGGTTAAGATGTGGCGCTCGTAGTTTTCAAGTTCGGAGACTCTGATTAAGATGTGGCCGCTGTAGTGTCAAGCGGGCTCCTGAGTTAAAATTATTAATTATAACCAGAGAGGGCGCTAAATGGGAGGTTAACACCGGGTTGTTGGGGTGGGTGTGGAGTTCCTGTTTATTAAACCCGGAGCCAACTCCAATTCCCTAGTAAGAGTTTTCCAGATTAAGTAACCTCCTGAGTAGGGGTGGTTAAGTAACCTTCCTGTTAGGGGTGGGTTTAGTACCCTTTTTTGGGTAGGGGTGGGTTAAGTAAACCCCTTTCCCGGGTGGGTGGGTTTAAATAAGCTCCTTTGGGGAGGGGTGGGTTAAGACCCTTCCTTGGTAGGGGTGGGGTTTAAATAACCCTTCCTGGGTAGGGGGGGGTTAAAGTAAGCTTCCTTGGGGTAGGAGTGGGTTAAGTAAGCTTCCTGGGTGGGGGGTGGTTAAGTAACCTCCTTGGGTAGGGAATGGTTTAAGTACCTTTTTTGAGTAGGGTGGGGTTAAGAAGCTTCCTGGGTAGGGTTGTTAAGTAAGCTTCCTTGGGAAGGGGTGGGTTATATAAACTTCCTTGGGGTGGGGTTGGGTTTAAATACCCTTCCCTTTGGGGAGGGATGGGTTTAGTACCTTCTTGGGTAGGGGTGGGTTAAGGTGAAGCTTCCTTGGGTTGGGGGGGTTAAGTAGTTTTCCTTGATAGGGGTGGGTAAGTAAACCTCTTTGGGTAGGGGTGGGTTAATACCCTTTCCCTTGGGGAGGGGGGTAAATAACCTCCTTGGGTAGAGGGGGGTTATGAAGCCTCGGTAGGGGGGGTTAAGTAAGCTTCCTTGGGTAGGGGTGGGTAAGTAAGCTTCCTTGGGTAGGGGGGATAAGTAAGCTTCCTTGGGTTAGGGGTGGGTTAAGTGAGCTTTCTTGGTAGGGGTGGGTTAAGTAAGCTTCCTTGGTAGGGGTGGGTAAGTAACCTTCCTTGGGTGTGTGGGTTAAGTAAGCTTCCTGGGTAGGGGTGGGGGGTTAAGTAAGGCTTCCTTGGTAGGGGTGGGTTAAGTAAGCTTCCTTTGGGTGGGGTGGGTTAAGTAAGCTCTTTGGGTAGGGGTAGGTTAGTAAGCTTCCTGGGTAGGGGGGGTTAAGGTAACCTTCTTTGGAGGGGTGGGTTAAGTAACCTTCCTTGGGTAGGGGGGTTTTAAAGGGAACCTTTAGGTAGGGGTGGTAAGTAACCTTCTTTGGGTAGGGGGGTTAAGTACCTTCCTTGGGTAGGGGGGGTTAAGTAACCTTCCTTGGGTAGGGTGGGTTAAATGCCTCTTGGGTAGGGGTGGGGGTTTAAATAGCTTCCTTGGGTAGGGGGGGTTAAGTAAGCTTCCCTTGGGGAGGGGTTGGTTAGTAAGCTTCCTTGGGTGGGGTGGGTTTAAGTAAGCTTCCTGGGTAGGGGGTGGGTTAAATAATTTCTGGGGTAGGGTTGGGTAAGTAACTTCCTTGGTATGGTGGGTTAAGTAAGCTCCTTGGGTAGGGTTGGGTTAAGTAAGCTCCTGGGTAGGTGGGTTAAGTAAGCTCCTTGGGGAGGGGTGGGTTAAGTAACCTTCCTTGGTTAGGGTGGGTTAAGTAACCTTCCTTGGGTAGAGGTGGGTTAAGTAAACCCTTTCCCTTTGGGTAGGGTGGGTTAAGTTACCTTCCTTGGGTATGGGTGGTTTAAGTACCTTTCCTTGGAGGGATGGGTTAAGTAACCTTCCCTTTTTGGGAGGGAGGGTTAAGTAACCTCCTTGGGTAGGGGGGGGTTAAGTAACCTTCCTTGGGTAGGGGGTGGGTTAAGTAACCCTTCCTTGGTTAGGGGTGGGTTAATAACCTTCCTTGAGTAGGGAGGGGTGGGTTAAGTAACCTCGTTGGGTAGGGGTGGTAAGTAAGCTTCCTTGGGTAGGGGTGGGTTAAGTAAGCTTCCTTGGGGAGGGGGGGGTTTAAGTACTTCCTTGGGGAGGGGTGGGTTAAGTAAGGGTTCTTGGTAGGGTGGGATAAGTAAGTTCCTTGAGTAGGGGGGGTTAAGTGAGCTTTCTTGTAGGGGGTGGGTTAAGTAAGCTTCCTTGGGTAAGGGGTGGTTAAGAAAACTTCCTTGGGTTAGTGGTTTAGTTAAGTAAGGCTTCCTTGGCTGGGGGGGTTAAGTAAGCTTCCTTGGGTAGGGGTGGGTTTAAGTAACCTATTTTTGTAGGGGTGGGGTTAAGTAACCTTCCTTGGGGTAGGGGTGGGTTAGTAACCTTTCCTTGGTAGGGGTGGGGGTTTAAAAACTCCTTGGGTAGGGGTGGGTTAAGTAACCTTCCTTGAGTAGGGGTGGGTTAAGTAACCTTCTTTGGGTAGGGGTGGGTAAAGTAACCTTCCTTGGGTAGGGGTGGGTTAAGTAACCTTCCTTGGGTAGGGGTGGGTTAAGTAACCTTCCTTGGTACTCTGGTTAATGACCTTCCTTGGGTAGGGTTTGTTAATAAGATTCCTTGGTAGGGGGGTTTTAAATAAGCTTCCTTGGGGTTTGGGCTGGGTTAAGTAAGCTTCCTTGGGTAGGGGTGGATTAAGTAAGCTTCCTTGGGTAGGGGTGGGTTAAATAAGCTTCCTTGGGTAGGGTTGGGTTAAGTAACCTTCCTTGGGTAGTGGTGGGTTAAGTAAGCTTCCTTGGGTAGGGGTGGGTTAAGTAAGCTTCCTTGGGTAGGGTGGGTTAAGTAAGCTTCCTTGGGTAGGGGTGGGTTAAGTAAGCTTCCTTGGGTAGGGGTGGGTTAAGTAAGCTTCCTTGGGTAGGGGAGGGTTAAGTAACCTTCCTTGGGTAGGGAGGGTTAAGTAACCTTCTTTGGTAGGGGTGGGTTAAAGTAACCTTCCTTGGGTAGGGTGGGTTAATAACCTTCCTTGGGTTTAAGGGGGGGTTAAGTAACCTTCCTGGTAGGGGTGGGTTAAGTAACCCTTTGTTGTGTAGGGGGGTTAAGTAAGCTTCCTTGGGTAGGGGTGGGTTAAGTAAGCTTCCTTGGGTAGGGGTGGGTTAAGTAAGCTTCCTTGGGTAGGGGTGGGTTAAGTAAGCTTCCTTGGGTAGGGGTGGGTTAAATAAGCTTTTCCCTTTGGGGACGGTGGGTTAAGTAACCTTCCTTGGGAAATGGTGGGTTAAGTAAGCTCCTTGGGTAGGGGGTGTTTAAATAAGCTTCCTTGGGTAGGGGGTGGGTTAAGTAAGCTTCCTTGGGTAGGGGTGGTTAAATAAACCCTTTCCCTTTGGGTAGGCGTGGGGTTTAAATAACCTTCCTTGGGTAGGGGTGGGTTAAGTAACCTTCCTTGGATAGGGGTGGGTTAAGTAACCTTCCTTGGGTAGGGGTGGGTTAAGTAACCTTTCCCTTTGGGTAGGGGGGGGGTTAAGTACCTTCCTTGGGTAGGGGGGGGTTAAGTAACCTTCCTTGGGTAGGGGTGGGTTAAGTAAAACCTTCCTTGGGTAAGGGGTGGGGTTTAAATAACCCTTCCTTGGTAGGGGGGGTTAAGTAAGCTTCCCTTGGTAGGGGTGGGGGTTTAAGTAAGCTTCCTTGGGTAGGGGTGGGTAAATAAAACTTCCTTGGGTAGGGGTGGGTTAAGTAACCTTCCTTGGGTAGTGGTGGGTTAAGTAAGCTTCCTTGGGTAGGGGTGGGTTAAGTAAGCTTCCTTGGGTAGGGGTGGGTTAAGTAAGCTTCCTTGGGTAGGGGTGGGTTAAGTAACCTTCTTTGGGTAGGGGTGGGTTAAGTAACCTTCCTTGGGTTTGGGGTGGTTAAGTAACCTTCCTTGGGTAGGGGTGGGTTAAGTAAACCCTTTCCCTTTGGGGAATGGGTGGGTTTTTAAGTAACCTTCCTTGGGTAGGGGTGGGTTAAGTAACCTTCCTTGGGTAGGGGAGGATTAAGTATCCTTCCTTGGGTAGGGGTGGGTTAAGTAACCTTCGTTGGGTAGGGGTGGGTTAAGTAACCTTCCTTGGGTAGGGGAGGGTTAAGTAACCTTCCTTGGGTAGGGGTGGGTTAAGTAACCTTCCTTGGGTAGGGGTGGGTTAAGTAACCTTCCTTGGGTAGGGGTGGGTTAAGTAACCTTCCTTGGGTAGGGGTGGGTTAAGTAACCTTCCTTGAGTAGGGGTGGGTTAAGTAACCTTCGTTGGGTAGGGGTGGGTTAAGTAACCTTCCTTGGGTAGGGGAGGGTTAAGTAACCTTCCTTGAGCGGGGTGGGTTAAGTAACCTTCCTTGGGTAAAGGGGGGGGTTAAGTAACCTTCCTTGGGTAGGGGTGGGTTAAGTAACCTTCCTTGGGTAGGGGTGGGGGTTTAAATAACCTTCCTTGAGTAGGGGTGGGTTTTAAATAACCCTTTGTTTGGTAGGGGTGGGTTAAGTAACCTTCCTTGGGTAGGGGAGGGTTAAGTAACCTTCCTTGGGTAGGGGTGGGTTAAGTAACCTTCCTTGGGTAGGGGTGGGTTAAGTAACCTTCCTTGAGTAGGGGTGGGTTAAGTAACCTTCCTTGGGTAGGGGTGGGTTAAGTAACCTTCCTTGGGTAGGGGTGGGTTAAGTAACCTTCCTTGAGTAGGGGTGGGTTAAGTAACCTTCCTTGGGTAGGGGTGGGTTAAGTAACCAGGCGACGGAAAAGAATAACAGAGCGGCTAAAAGAGGTCAATATATCTGAAATGCGTAGGGAGCACTGGGTCAGAGAAATTGAAGCTCGAACTTAAGCTAAAGAATCCTTTTGGATAAGGATCGCAGGAAGAATGAAAGCCATAAATGAAATCGAAAGAAACCCAAATATTTCTTCCTATCCAATCAAAATTTGAGAACAACGTCCAGTCTTGGGCCCCTACTTAACAAGATGGGTCCTTCACAGATGACAGCCGGAAATGGTGAGTACTCAAGTCCCAATTAACTCAGTTTTTTTAGCAAGCCAAATAACCAGACTGAGGTCGAAGATTTAAAATGAATTTTTATGAAGAGACCCACAAAATTTGTTAAAACAACCTATCCGATGTTTTTCCTGACGCAATGACTTCGAACAGGCGATAATTTGACATCCCATTGCACTCTGCTCCAGGGCCAGACTCATGGAACTCCATGTTATCTTCCGGAACGCAAGAAGCCTTATCATGAGCCTTTTCCATTCTATGGGAGGGGAGCATGGACACGGGGTCGTCCCCTTACTAAAAACATCCAGGGCTTAGCCCACTCCACAAGGGGGCAGTAAAGCAACAGCAAAGAACTACAGACCAATAGAAATAAACACCCATATCATAAAATCTTTGAAAGGGTCTAAGAAGCAAGATCACCACCCATTCTAGAAACCATCAGTTACACAACCCAGGCAACATGTGTTTTGAAAGGTCGCTCCTGTCTGTCTAACTTTATTGGATCACTACGACAAGGTCCAATGGCACTGGAAAACAAAAAGATGCAGATGTAATATATACAGACTTTTGCAAAAGCCTTCGACAAGTGTGACCATGGCGTAATAGCGCACAAAATGCGTGCTAAAGGAATAACAGGAAAGTTGGTCGATGGATCTAAAATTTTTCCTCACTAACAGAACACAGAGAGTAGTCGTCAACAGAGTAAAGTCCGAGGCAGCTACGGTAAAAAGCTCTGTTCCACAAGGCACAGTACTCGCTCCCATCTTGTTCCTCATTCAAAATCCGACATAGACAAGGATGTCAGTCACAGCACCGTGTCTTCCTTTGCAGATGACCCCCGAATCTGCATGACAGGTCTTCCATTGCAGACACTGCAAGGCTCCAGGCGGACATCAACCCAAATCTTTCAGTGGGCTGCCAGAAAACAATATGAAGTTCAACGAGGGAAAATTTCAATTTACTCAGATATGGTAAACAGGGAGGAAATTAAATCTTCATCAGAGTACAAAACAAATTCTGGGCACAAATTAGAGCGAAACACCAACGTCAAAGACCTGGGAGTGATCATGTCGGAGGATGTCACCTTCAAGGACCATAACATTGTATCAATCGCATCTGCTAGAAAAATGACAGGATGGATAATGAGAACCTTCAAAACTAGGGGGGCCAAGCCCATGATGACACTCTTCAGGTCACTTGTTCTATCTAGGCTGGAATATTGCTGCACACTAACAGCACCTTTCAAGGCAGGTGAAATTGCCGAACCTAGAAAATGTAACAGAGAACTTTCACGGCGCGCATAACGGAGAAAAAAACACCTCAATTACTGGGAGCGCTTGGGGTTTCCTAAACCTGTATTCCCTGGAACGCAGGAGGGGGGAAAATACATGATTTATACACCTGGAAATTCTAGAGGGACTAGTACCGAACTTGCACACGAAATCACTCACTACGAAAGCAAAAGACTTGCAGACGATGCACCATCCCCCAATGAAAAGCAGGGGTGTCACTAGCACGTTAAGAGATCATACAATAAGTGTCAGGGGCCCGAGACTGTTCAACTGCCTCCCAGCACACATAAGGGGGATTACCAACAGACCCCTGGCAGTCTTCAAGCTGGCACTGGACAAGCACCTAAAGTCAGTTCCTGATCAGCCGGGCTGTGGCTCGTACGTTGGTTTGCGTGCAGCCAGCAGCAACAGCCTGGTTGATCAGGCTCTGATCCACCAGGAGGCCTGGTCACAGACCGGGCCGCGGGGGCGTTGACCCCCGGAACTCTCTCCAGGTAAACTCCAGGTGAGTAGGGGTGTGTTAAGTAACCTTCCTTGGGTAGGGGTGGGTTAAGTAACCTTCCTTGAGTAGGGGTGGGTTAAGTAACCTTCGTTGGGTAGGGGTGGGTTAAGTAACCTTCCTTGGGTAGGGGTGGGTTAAGTAACCTTCCTTGAGTAGGGGTGGGTTAAGTAACCTTCGTTGGGTAGGGGTGGGTTAAGTAACCTTCCTTGAGTAGGGGTGGGTTAAGTAACCTTCGTTGGGTAGGGGTGGGTTAAGTAACCTTCCTTGGGTAGGGGTGGGTTAAGTAACCTTCCTTGGGTAGGGGTGGGTTAAGTAACCTTCCTTGGGTAGGGGTGGGTTAAGTAACCTTCCTTGGGTAGGGGTGGGTTAAGTAACCTTCCTTGGGTAGGGGTGGGTTAAGTAACCTTTCTTGGGTAGGGGTGGGTTAAGTAACCTTTCTTGGGTAGGGGTGGGTTAAGTAACCTTTCTTGGGTAGGGGTGGGTTAAGCAATTGACTGAAACAACTCATTGATCAAAAGAGACACATTTGCAGGTGAATCAAAAGAGGGAAGTGATTTACATATCAACTGGTTTATCTGCTGAGTGGTTTACCTAGTAACTGGTGTGCCAGCTGAATGGTTTACCTAGTAACTGGTGTGCCAGCTGAATGGTTTACCTAGTAACTGGTGTGCCAGCTGAATGGTTTACCTAGTAACTGGTGTGCCAGCTGAATGGTTTACCTAGTAACTGGTGTGCCAGCTGAATGGTTTACCTAGTAACTGGTATGCCAGCTGAGTAGTTTACCTATCAACTAACACACTGGTAGTACTTGGTTTTCCAGCTCATTAATCAAATAATCACCACACAGTATCTTTAAAAAAAATTCATACACCAATTTAGTTCATTTATAGGAACAAGTGTCAAATAAACGTATTGATGTTGCTGGAGTGACGTCGCTGCACCTGGCAGCTAGACGAGGTCGCTCGACCTCTGCCAGAGCCCTGATCGACGCCGGAGCAAACCTGGACGCCCAAGACAATGCTCTACGGACGCCTCTACATGTCTCTGTCCTGGGGGAGTCCACAGAAGTTATGAAACTACTACTGGAAGCAGGTTGCAACTACAATGCCCTCAAAAAAAACCACCCTTCAACGGCTATGCATGTGGCGGCCTTGTCTGTAATGAAAGGGCTATTTCAGGGAACTGTGGCGGCAGGCTGGTCCTGAGCCCTAAGAGAGGGAGGAGTTAGTTCCTCCTGCCAGAGGAATTGCTAAGCATGGTGGCAAACATAACACCGCTTGGCTCTCTACGTAATAGAAGCCTAAAAGCGACGACAATATCGTGCCTAAGCCTATCCGACAAATGTTGGAGAACTGCTCCTGACTCACCAAATCGTAAAATAGAACACGAATGTAAAACAAATTACGGATTATTATTATGTTATAGATCAAGGGAAAGCGCTAAACCCGGAAGGATTATAAAACGCCAGGTGGGATGTGGAAGGTAATCAGGCATTTATTCGGGTAACTGGAGCACTAGATTCCAATCCCTAAATCAAGAGCCCCTCACACGCATCAATGAACCTTCCCTGAGGTGAACAAATAATGGAAATGGGTTGGGTTTTTAAACCTTAATAGGTGAGCTCTATACACCTTCTGTGTGATAAATAGACACATGTGCGACTCTTAGGTATCTATATTGAGGAAACTTTTCGCCACACAGTGGCTGACAACAGTCCATACGTAGGAGAAACTTGAAGAACAGGAGAGATGAGTAAGCATCCCTCAACTTGAGACGATGTGTTTCAGTCCAACAATCTTTTAATATAACACGGCATATGATCGGAGATGCAGCTTATAACCCGTGGCAGGGCAGGAGAGGTGTGGCGAGCAGTCAAAGGTATTGACATATGTGATCAGTGTGGAAGTAAGTTCGTGCCCACGAATTAGGCAGCGTAAGAAATTCCCAAGTATTAAGATCCCAATAAGTTGCAGTGGTCCTGACAGGTTTGTAGATAATGGTCAGAGAACCGACATGTTGATAAATTAGACAACTGGTAGTTCTCTGAACCATTCATCTACAAACCTTCTGGGAGTATGGAAATATATCTATAGTAGAATCATATTATGAGGCAGCAGGCTAATGGTTTGGTGCTGCACAGACCTCTGACTTTATACTTATCCCTGGGCAATTGAGTTCAAGACCCACCCTCTTCGTGAATTGTTACGGAAGCTTGCCACTAACTGGTTATGTAACTAAGAATATATACTAGCCTATATGCAATTAATTATAAACAAGTGCCAGTAGTGACAGTGTGAAATGGTCAGTAATGATCAAAGCCTCCTTCCTCTTACCTGACCACCGCCATTTTATTTGTTGATTGTCTGTTAAGCAGGTGATGTTGTAACCTACAATATATATTCTTGAATCTGGACCGAGCGCTTCCTTTCGTGAATCAAACCTGATTGTTCTTCGCATTGGCCAGGAATTGTATATTAGTTCCTCACCATCCTACGCTTTCCTCCTCATCACGTAATACAATGTACTTGGTTAGGTTATATTTGTATAGTCCTGACCTTGTCTTACTACACAGCGTACCTGTGGTGTTTTAGGCCACACTGTACCTGAGGTGTTAGCCACCCTCTGTACCAGGTGGTGTAAGCCACACACTCTGTACCTGTAGTGTTAGCCACACACAGTACCTGTGGTGTTTAGCCACACTCTGTACCTGTGTGTTAGCCATACACTGTATCCTGTGGTTTAGCCACACTCAGTACTGTGGTGATAGCCACACTCTGAACATGTGGTGTTAGCCACAGCTCGTACCTGTGCGTGGTTAGCCATGACGCAGTCCAGTGGTGTTTAGCCACACTCTGTACCAGTGGTGTTAGCCACACACTGTCCTTTGGTGTTTGAGGCCACACACAGTTCCTGTGGTGTTAGCCACATACTCTGTAACCTGTGGTGTTAAGCCATACTGCTTTACCTGTGGGTGTAGCCACACCTTTTCCTGTGGTGTTAGCCACACACTTCCTTTTGGTGTTAGCCACACAACTCTGTCCTTTGGTGTTAGCCACACTCTTTACCTGTGGAGTTGAGCCACAAAACCTTACCTGTGTGTTACCTCACACTGTTCCAGATGTGTTAGCCACACACTGTTCCTGTGGTAGTTTAGCCGACAGCTCTGTACCTGGGTATTAGCCCAAATTGTGCTTGTGGTGTTAGCCAAACCTTCATGTGGTGTTAGCCACAGTTAGGGTGGTGGGTAAAAAAACCTGTGGTGTTTAGCCACAGTGTGTACCTGTGGGTTAGCCACACATACCAGTGTGTATACACTGAAAGCAGCACTGTTTAATACATATTTAGTAATATGGTTGTTTCTAAGTAATTACAAAGCTTGGAGTTTACTACTAACACTGCTGTTAATTTTAAAACCTGTTGATGTTCTACAGGTGAAAATCAGTCGTAAAATCTTCACATTAATACTAAAAATTGTCTCGGAATAAATGATAGCCCATATAACTCATCCTTGTTTAAAACAGGACGAGTATCAATACTTACTTACTTACTTACTTACTTACTATTACTACATAAACATGTTTTGTGTTTGTTTGATATAAAAGACTAAGTGATTTATTCAATAAATGTTCTTATTTGTATAATAATAATGATATAAAATATCTATTGTTAATAATAATAATATGTGATCTAAAAAACACCTAATGAAAAAATACGTTTTATATATATAGTTTTCGTGGTTATTGTGAAGTCATAAGAAATATTAATACTAATATTTACAGAGAAGAAGCCGTGAGGAATATGAATCAGAAGTGAGTGATAAAACATACTCATTGGTGTACATCAAGAAAACCTTGGTCATTTTAAAGAAAGACATCTCCTGAGAACTCGGAAGACATTACCAGAAACCCCTGAAGGGTTAGAAACGGGCCCTCCCCGTGTCTGCCAAGTAGTGCCACAACAGCTATAGCAAGGGTGTTAATGATGGACACGGGTGTTGCCCTACTTTGGAGTGCTGACCTATAGACAGCCAGACTCCTGCAGAACCTGTGCAACGGCAGTTCATGTCACAGTTACCCTGTGCCAAAATTATCACGGATGCTGAACAGCCTCATTGTACATAATGTTAGGTCCCTTCTTATATCAGGAGACATCAATTTATAGAGGGGATGTTGGGAAAGGGTGGTGGAGTAGAAGGTGCGGAGGTGTGGATTGGGAGTGGGTGATACTAAAAGTCAATATAGCAAGTATAACGCCCCCCGCCTTCATCAAGTTCAGGTAGTGTACTTCCACCCACGCTCCACCCCTTCATCCAAGTTCAGGTAGTGTACATCCCCACCTCCACCCCTTCATCATAAGAGCAGGTAGTGGTACTTCCTGAGCCTCCACTCCCTTCATCAGAGAGCAGGTAGTGTACTTCCCACCTTCCACTCCCTGTCATTCAGAGTGCAGGTAGTGTACTTCCGCACCTGCCCCCCCTTCCATCAAGTGCAAGGTATTTTACTTTCTTCCCACCTCCACCCCTCCATCAGGAGTGCAAGTCATGTACTTCCACCTCCACGCCCTTCATCAGAGTGCAGGAAGTGTACTTCCCCCACCCCCCACCATCAGAGTGTCAAGTGAGTGTAACTTTCTACCCACCTCCACCCCTTCAACAGAGTGGCAAGTAGTGTACTTTCCCACCACCACCCCCATCCGATCAGAGAGCAGAGTATTGTACTACCCACCTCCACCATGCCAACATCAGATGAGTGTCAAGTAGTGTACTTCCTTCCCACCTTCCACCCCTCCCATCAGAGTTCAGGATGAACTTCGCCACCATCCACCCCCTCCATCAGAGTGCAGAGAATGTACATCCCACCGTCTCACGCTTCCCACCTCCAACCCCTTCATCCAGTCAAGTAAGTGAACTTTTACTTCCCACCTCCACCCCACCATCAGATAGCAAGTAAGTTTACTTCCCACCGGTATTCCAACCCCTCCATCAGAGTTCAAGTAGATTACTACCCACCTCCACCCCTCCAGTCCAGAATTGGGCAAGTAGTGTACTTCCACGCTCCACCCCACCATCAAGTGGCAAGTAGTGTATCTTTCCCACCATCCACCCCCCATCAGAGTCAGGTAGTGTACTTCCCACGCTCCACCCCTCCATCAAGTGCAGGTAGTGTACTTCCCACCAACTCACCCCTCCATCGAGAGTGCAGTAACTGTACTTCCCACCTCCACGCCCTCCATCAGAGTGCAGTACTTTGTACTATCCCTACGTCCCAACTCTACCGACCGCCTGCCATCAAGTTGCAAGTACTGTACTTCTCCAACCTCCACCCCTCCAACAGGAAGAGCAGGTATTTCTGTTACTTGCCCACCTCTCACCCCTCCATCCGAGTGCAGGTATATTTAACTTCCCACCGACGTGCACGCGGGTTTGAGGTCCTGGGGGTTGAGGGCCATCAAGTGCAGGTACTGTATCAATTCCCACCTGGGCTCCACCCCCTGGGCCATCAGAGTTCGTACTTGAACTCCCACAGCGTCCACCCCTCCATCAGAGAGCAAGTACTGAACTTCCCACCTGACCACCCCGTCCATCAGAGGCAGGAACTTGTACTGACCCACCTCCACCCATCCATCAGAGGGTTGCAGTAACTGTACTTTTCCCACCGTACCTCCACCCCTCCATCAGGAGTGCGAAGAACTGTAACGTTCCCACCTCCACCCCTAATAGTTATTTATAAAATTTTATTATAATTTTTTTATGATTAATTCCATCAGAGTGCAGGTTACTGTACTACCACACCGGTCCACCCCCCATCCAGAGTGCAGGTACTGTACTTCCCACCTCCACTGCCCTCCATCAGAGTAGGGCAGTAACAGTATTTCCCACCCTCCACCCCCTCCATTCAGAGTGCAGGGTAATGTACTTCGCCCACCTCCACGCTCTCCTGTCAGATTGGCAGGTACTGTAACTTCCCACCGTCCCACGCCCTCCATCAGAGTGCAGGTACTGTACATTCCCACCTTCACGACCTCTCCTTCAGAGAGCAGGCATCTGTACTGGCTCAAATCCGAGCTAACCCGACTTTCTCTGAGAATGTCCCTTTCATAAATGTTAACTTGCTCACACTCCAAGACAGTCATATTATGGGTCAAAAAAGCCATTTACGCTCCACTCACTATCTAACATGTTTCCACGTACGCTTGCAGGATGTCTAAGCCCCTCACACCCGAACCTTCCACACCCTCCCCAACCTTCCCAATACGACTTCCTAGTTGCTAAACCCCGCCGCCTTCCTCCGTCTACGTCTGATTATACGATCTCCAAATCATTTAATTCTTCCATCGTCTCTAAATGCCGCGAGCCCTTCAACAACTTCTCCTATCCAGTTCTAATAGAAAGATACCTTTACTAATCTCACACCGCGTCGCTCCTAATCTCTCAGGGTACCTCTGCACAATATTCACAGCCTAAACAATGCCAGAGACACGACTTCCCCACTGCCTCAACCTTTCACATTTCTTGCAGCATAGCCACCCATACTTTAACACTCAAATAACAGCATTGGCAACCATTATGCCCTCATAGAGTCCCCTTTTGTCCTCCATGGATAACGTTCTTATGCCTCCACAGATCTTCAAAAGCACCAACGTCAAACAGCCTTCCTTCCTCGTCATTATCTACAGGTTCACCTCGTCTTTCAGTAGACGCCATTTGATGTATAAGTTTCAATCCAAAATATCTGATCACATTTTAATTCCTCCAATGACTCCCTCCCTTGAATCTGATCAACCACACAATCGTTCATTACCTAAATTTTTGTTAACGGGCTCATACACTTTGCTCTATCCAATATGTCACTTTGAATTACTTTGTACACACCCTCACCAAATTTGCCACCAACCTTTGCAATTTCTCTTCAATAATCTACCAAAGGCACCGGTCATCAGCAGAAACCAATGGTAACAGCTCCCACTTTGAGTTAGATTCTTTATTCTTCCATACCAGGCACCGTCACTTTCCCCACACCCCTGCCTTCACTTCTTCGTAACTTAGCAACCCAATACTATAAAAATATTAAACAACCAATGGAACATCAGCACATCCTTGTCAAAGCCTACATATTTACCGGGAAATAATCTCCCACCTTTTTCTAACATTACTTCTAACCGTGTGCCTCACAATTTCCTCATACAAACTCTTAACTGCTTTAAGAGCCTACCACCTATTCCATTAGTTCTTTTCTTTCTGCATCGCAAATTTTCCACAGTTCCTCTCCTATCTAACCCTATCATATGCGCATTTTTTCAAATCACTTGTCTTTCAATAATAACTCTATCATTAAACACATTACCAGGTAGCTGAACATGCTTCGTGCCCTATAATTCTTAACACCCCTCCTTTTATTCCACATTGCACTTTATGCAAAGGAATTATGACTCCTACCCTCTCTTCCTGCCAAGCCCTATTTACCGTCCCGCATTCATACAATTCCATCAGTGACGAGACATCAGTTTACGATAACATGCTACACGGTTCTAAACGACGAATTGTATTATCATGTCAGGCTCGTGCAGTCTCTGTTTAACCTTGTGGATGAACGGATCATTTACTATTTAGAGGTCAGCCTCTAGTAATTCATTGTTTTTCCGCCATTGCTGCTTTCCCAAGACTCATTATCTCTGTATGTTTATGGAAATTTTCCTACAGATACATGCACTAGATACTTTTTAGACAATAAATTGAAAGTCATATATAATGATATGATACGATGGCAGTTATAGATATACATCATGTCATCAAAGTTGTTGAAGCTATGCAAGTGCAGCATAAATATTTAATGTCAATGGGGCTTTTATTATGCATCTCAACTTCTAACTGTTTTTAAATACTTCAATACCTTCGAACTTTCTGGTACGGGCTGACACATAGGTCTTCAATGATACCAGACCACATTCGAACTTAGGAGTGATTTCCGCTATAATGGATCTACTTGGACATCCTACATTATATCTGTTCTGCAACATTGTAAGTTCTCTGATTAAGCATATTGTAGTATTGCACCACAAAAAGGCCTAGAAAGGCTATCATCCAACTCCCCCATTTTGTTCCAACCTACGACTAATATGTCCACAACCACGACAACAAAATGTTCCCTCTAACCCACTCTGAATAATAATTTACAAACCTCCCCGACACCGGGTACTCTAGTCACGAAGCTAAAACGGAATCTCACATGTATATTCACTCCACACAATGCCTTCAGACACAAACAACTCGCACTCCGGATCAGCCTTCTGCCTTAGTAACAATCACCACCCATGAGTGGTCACAGCCCAAGGTACAAAGAGCAATGGTACGACTATATGCTCTCAATCGGTATCCATCGCTTTGACTCAATGGGTTTAAAGATTCTTTTATCTCCACATAAGACACCCTCCGTGCGCCCAAGCACCTTTTTATCCCCCCATCATATCTGATACACCTCATCTTCCAAAGACGTCACATCTGCTGACAGGGTTCCAGGCTTCCCAAAGAATCTGAGTACATATCACTATTTCCCAGCCAGAACTCCCCCCACCAAACTCCCTTAGACCAAACTCCATACTGAACATGCCTGCTCGGCAATACATCGCTCCTCCGATTGCATTCAATCTTATAACCAATCTTCATTAACATTTTTTTGTTTTGAGTAAATCTCATCACCTTTCTTTTTTCCTATGCTTTGCACATTTAATTTCTTCTTTACATACACCTTCCAAAATCTGTTTCCCTATCAACCTCTGCAACATCTCGTTCAGAATCCGCTCCCAAATGCACAGAGTGACAAGTTTCAGCAAAAAGCACGGTGTCCTCAAAGCAAAAAAAGCGTCAGTGTCAACACAAAAGAAGCACATTGTCGATCAGCAAAAAATCACAGTGTCATCAGCAACGCATGTGCAAACTTCAACTTTGGTGCAAAATCTTTATCACATAATGCTAGCACCGCGCTTACCAACACCTAGATTCGCATCCTCCCCACGGTGTGAGCAATCTCGCAACCTTGTTTATGTGGAACACTTATGTCATAAGACAAAATACATTAGCAAAGACACAATGGGAAGGTGAGAGCAAACGAGAATGTCAACCTGCAGCCCTACATCTGCAAATACAATCATAAAGCTCCGCCCCCAGGCATGGTTCGTGTTGCCCAGAATGCCAGGCAGGCAGATTTCGCCACTGGATCCAGGAACTGTCTCTGAAACAGTGATGGCTGGTTTGCTCTTGGGTTTCCTTGTATAATCGGCAGTGTGTGATTTTTTCACCCTAAGCCTTTCAGGAATTCTAATGATTCACAATAAACGCCATGCCTCAAAGTTCTCAGACCCTACTAAAAAAATTTTAGCAAGGTGCCAGTGCCACTGTCTTCTGGTTCTCTCTGTGGTCTCAGTGAGACTGTGGCCCCAACGCTCTTGCAACTTCAAGTATGCGCAATAATGGAGTCAGTCACCACGCATAGGCACAGGTGTAGTCCTATGCAATCTGCTAATCCATCCTTCCAGATGTAGCATATTGACTCCATTTGGACCACGTTTTCTTCCGACAGACCACAAGCCCAATACCCAGTGGAGCCTGTCTTGGGTGAATGTGCTGTGGCGAGAAACGTAAGGCTTGAAGTATCAATGACGCTCCTTCATGTATGGTATACTTCCCTTTCTGATGATGACAGAATGAGACCTTGTATGAGTCCAAATTTAACATTTAGAAAAAGAGCCTTGCCCCAGAAGCACGTCTATGTTTTTGAATTTGAGGTGGCGTATAGGATATCAACACCAGTCCTCCAATTTCCTATTGGACCCCGAGTCGAATTGCTAAAAGGAAATTATTCCTGAAAAAGTAGTTGCCATCGAGTCTCTAGGAGACAAGCTTAGTGTTCCTTTCTGAAGTCTGAATTTTGAGCACTGCGTAGGCGGATTTATTTTCTCAATATTTCTTTGTCCCAGTGGTACGCTTGTTTATGCTCCCTAGGAAGGAGCTGGTCTGCTTCAAGTCAGACAAGGCTCTCCCATATTGTGCGTGTCTGCTTCGATGTAACATTTGGTTCTTGTGAGGCTCCAAATCAACCTCAAGCGTTCGAGGACAATCTTCTATAGGCAAACTCACTTCAGGCCATATCAGTAAGAGCCAGAATTGGCAGGTAGTTGCTGACGCGTGTTGCCTTGTCTCCCCCTATACCGGTCCTAGATGGCAACTGGTGAAGTTGCTTGATCCCATTGGGTAATCCTCGCAGTTGACTGAGTTAATGCCTAAATAAAGAGACAGGCACTCAGATTGCGTTGTCATGAGTGCACAAAGTGATTGGTTTGTCAGAAGTAGGGTGGCACACCTGCATCGGCTCGTCATGAACGGAGAATATAAAGCACCTCAATTTACTGGAGCACGTTGAGGTTGTCCTGAACCTGTTATTTCCCGAGTAAAACGCAGGCTGTAGATGATTACATTGTTATATAAACACCGGACAGGAAAATCCTAGAAGGGATCTAGAACCGAACTTGTACACAAAATCACTGCACAGACGAAACTAGAAGACTTGGCAAACGGTTTCAAACATCCCCCCCAATGAAAAGCATGGGTTCACGTAGCAAATACGTTAAGGGTATACCAAACAAAAATGGGTCGAGTGGGCCCCGAGACTTGTTCAACTGCCCCCGCATGACAAGAGAGTGGGATAACAACAGACCTCCTGTGCAGATCTTGCCAAGCTGGCACGGGGACAGAGCACCTAAAAGGGGTGTCGGTTATCCTGACCACGTATGGGCCGGTTCCTGTGGCTTCGTACGAGTGGATGATGCGTTCAGCCAGCAGTAGACGAGCCTGGTGATCAGGCTCTGGATCCACCGATGGAGGCCTTGGTCATCGGAGACCGGGCCCGGCGCGGGGGGCGTTGACTCCCCCAGGAACTCTCTGCTCCAGTTAAAGACTTCAGGTAAACCTAAGAGATTTAGTCTTGGCAGAGTTAGACCTCATGTGAGAAGAGATGACAGTGGCCGATCAAGGGGCATGCCATAACATTTAAATGTTCTCCACCCTCCTCTTCAGTTAGATTCAGTTAGTCCCATGGTGGATTGGGACTACAAGCGTGTGTGAACTGTCCAGATAAAAATCAGGCAGGAAGCTCACCAAATTGATGCTCTAGTGAACGATTGTATTGAGTTTCAGGAAGGTATTGTATCACACAACGAGAAATTATTTTCAGTTAGGTTGTGTATGAGATTCAGCACTTGTGACTATCATCCGGTTTTAGGTACCACAATATAGGATACTCTTCCGTACCCTTCCAGAGAAGGAAAGTAGTTTATCTTACCTGCTATGCAGAAAGAGATAAATGAGCAAGTGTGTCACACCTACTGAACCCCATATATGAGGGAATGTCATGCTCACAAAAAAAAGAATTGAAGAAATGCTGTAGCCGAACTCTGAAATGAATGGAGAAAAGACTTGGGAAGATGCTCTCAAACTGCTGCACATAGATCAAATATATTCATTCACCCAAATAATAGGCGAGTTCCAATAAGACTAAGTTGACGATAATTCCTTGCTTCTGGGAAGGACCCAGATTTATTCGCCTTTTCTGCAAGAGCTGCAGGGGCCGCTCTCATATGCCTTGAGAGGACCACAAAGCGCCAGCTTTGTGTGTGGCAGGAGTAGAACTGCCGGCTTTTTTTGCAAATGTTTCTAGACTGCTTCTTTGGCAAATGAGGCGGTGAAGGTGTTATAAACCGACAGCAATGGTCTTATTGCCCCCATCAGCATAGCGTTGGAGGTGGTAGGTTAGTCTTTGTTTAATAAATTTATGACAAGAGGGGGAAGGTTAGCCTAGGGATTGTGAGAAAGAGAGCAGTAAATAGGACATTCCTTATAATATAAAAGGAAGTGTTGACAAATGAATACTATAAAACAATGATAGGGAATAAGTTTATTGAAGTAAGTCCAGTTAAAGTATGCACTGCAGGGTTATATTTATTTGAACAGAATAAGAGTATAGCGACGGAGGTTTCAGAGTTGGTAGGTATGTGTAATCAAGTGATTACATTGAGCACATATTTGAACAGTATTTATGATAAAGGCAAAGGGAATTTATAATGGCATTAATGGAGTTAGGAAAGTGCGGCATAAGAGTAGAGAAGGATAGGCAACAAATGTGGCAGAGTTGCAAGTATATGTAATAGGTGGTAAGTTCCTAAATGCTGTAAAGAGTTATTAATGAGGATAGTGAGGGCTCATAGTTAGGGTGTTTAGAAGAGAGGGAGGACTACATCCCAGTAAAATTAGGTCTTAGAACAGGGATGTGTATGTCACCGATGGTTTGTTTTAATGATATTTATAGTATGGGGGCTGTAAAAGAAGTAATGCTAGGGGTCAGGGAGAGGGGTGGGATTAAATTATGTGTGAATCAAATACACAATGGAATTGGTTAGTTACTTTTCTGCTGAGATACTGTGTCTTATGGGGATATTCTAAAAAAAAATGCAAAGGTTTTAGTGGGAATGAGTTTGGGAATAGTGTGTAAATGAAGAAAGTTGAAAGTGAACATAGAATAAGAGTAAGGTGATGGGGTATCAAAAGATTTAGATAAGAAAAATTGGATATCGAAATTGTGTTGATTAGGAGATGGTGAAGAAGAGAATTTTTTGTCAATACATGGTGGAGGTTGATTTTCGGCGGGATGAATTTATGAAGGAATGGAGTAAAACATAGAGATAGATGGAGGAAAAAAGCGAGTGTGTGCATTGAGGTAAAGAGTGTAGGCAAAAAAACGTTATCGTATGTGAGGCAAAGAAAGAGAATGATGAAAGTATAGTAGTACTCAAACACCCTTACATTGGAGTGAAGCTTGGGTTGTAAATGCTTGCAGTGTAGATGGCAGGATTGTATGGCAGTGGAGAAGTCCTGTCTAAGGGTCAATGTTTGTGGTGTATATATAATGCAGAAAATTCGTAGTGTTGGAAACTTAGGAGAAGTGTGTAGTTTAATAAAAGAATTAGTCAGAGGGCCAGAAGATGAGTGATTGTTTGAGGTGTTTTGTCATTTAGAGAGAATTGATCAAAGTAGTAATGACACGTGAATAGTGGTGGTATGAAATCTGTAGGGTGAAGGAAGGAGGGGTTAGGGGGCTGTTCATCGAAAAGGTTGGAGGGAGTATGGGTTAAAGTGGTTATGTCGGTGAGGGGCTTGGACGTTCCCAGCAATGTGCAAGAGTCATGTTAGGATATTAATGGAGATTAATGGAATTTGGGACCCTGAGCGCTGTTGGAGTGAAAAGCAAGGTAATATTTAGTGAAGTATAACGGGGGAAACCAGTATTTTTATATAGCCGTACCTTGAGTCCTGGAAATGGTAATACAATTCCTGGCACTATAAAGGAGGGGTTTGGGATATTGGCAGTTTTGGAGGGATATAAATGAGTATCTTATATGTTATATACTACTAAACTGTTGTTATATCTGAGCACCTCCTGCAAAAACAGTGATTATGTGTTATTTAGTTAAAGTGTTGAATGATGATGAAAGTATTTTCTTTTGGGTGGATTTTTTTTTTGTCTTTTGGGTCAACACCTGCCTCCGGTGGGATATGGCCGACTGTGTTAATATATATAATATAATAGTTAAATAAATATATATATATAATATATATATATATAAGTATTATATATATAAACAAGTATATATATATATATATATATTCTAATGTACTTTATATTATCACACTGGCCGATGTCCCTACCAAAAGGCAGTGTCCCGCCAAAAAAGAAATACTTTCACCATGCATTCCCCGGTCCATCACTGTTTCTTGCCAGAAGGGGGCTTTACACTACAGTTTTTAAACTGCAACATTACAACGCCCCCACCTTCAGAGTTGCAGGCACTGTAACTGTTCCCGCATCTCCAAGGAGACTCAAAGTACCGGCCATGCCGGTTTCCCACCCTGGAATCCCTTTCATAAACTGAGATTACTTATCTCATTGTCTCACACTCCACAGCAGCACGTCAATTATTAAAAACCCATTTGCGTCCTCCATTCACTCCTATCAAACACGCACACTCATTGCCTGCTGGAAGTGTCCAAGAGCCCCTCGCACCACCAAACCTCCTATACGACAACAACCCATCCCCCTTCCCCCCTCCAACCTTTCCTAGGCCGACCCCTAACCCCGCCCGTTCTTACCACTACAGACTGATGACAGCACTCTTGAAGTCAGGTCTGTTTCGCTCCATTTCTCACTACAAGTCCGAACCACCTCAACAACCCTTCCTCAGCCCTGTGGACAAACATTTTGTTAATCCCTGCACCTCTCCTAACTTCCAAACTAACGAGATTCCTGCATTATATTCACACCGACACAGTTGGCCCTCGATGACATGACATCTCCACTGCCTCCAGCCTTCTCCTCTTTGGCCCCTACTTAAACAAATGGGGCCTTCACAGATGAAGCAAGGAAAATGAAGTGAGCTACTCTCAAGTCCCAATATTAAGCTCAGTTTATGAGCAAAGCACTAACCAACTGAGAGTCGAAGAACAAAATGAAATTTTTTTTATGAGAGAGCCCAACAAAATTTTGAAAACCACAAGCCTTCCGAGTTATCCGACGCTCAAAAGACTTCGAACAGGCGATAATTGACAAGCCCATGCACTCTGCCCAGGGCCAGCCTCATTGAACTCCCATGTTCACAGGAACTGCAAGAAGCCCTTATCAAGAGCCTTTTTCCAATCTATGGGGAGAGGGAGCAAGACACGGGGGTCGTCCCACAGTTACTAAAACATCAACTTAGCCCCACTCCACAAAGGGGGCAGTAAAGCAAACACAAAGACTACAGAACCAATATCACTAACATCCCATATCATAAAAATCATGAAAGGGTCCTCGAGACGGGGGAAGAAAAGCAAGATCACACACACCCATCTGAGAAACCCATCATTTACACAACCCAGGCAACATGGGTTTAGAACAGGTCTCTTTCCTGTCTGACTCAACTAATGATCACTATTACACGAAGGTCCAAAATTGCACTGAGAAAACAAAAAGAAATCAGATGTAATATATACAGCTTTGCCAAAAGCCCTACGCAAGTGTGACCAAGCTGCGTAATAAGCGCAAACAAATGCGGCCTAAACGGCATAACAGGAAAAGTGGTCGATGGATCTATAATTTTCCTCACAAACAGAACACAGAGAGTAGATCGACAGCAGAGTAAAGTATCCGAGGCAGCTAACGGTGAAAAGGCTCTGTTCCACAAGGCACAGACTCGCTCCCATCATGTTCCTCATCCTCATATCCGACATAGACAAGATGTCAGTCACAGCACCGGTCTTCCTTTGCATGATGACACCCGAATCTGCATGACAGGTCTTCTCATTGCAGACACTGCCAGTCTCCAGGCGGACATCACCAAATCTTTCAGTGGCAGCAGAAAACAATGTATGAAGTTCACAACGCGTGAGAAATTTCATTACTCGATATGGAAAACAGAGGAAATTAAATCTTCATCAGAGTACAAAACAAATTCCTGGGCACACATTAGAGCGAAACAACCAACGTCAAAGACTGGGAGTGAACAAGTCGGAGGATGTCACCTTCAAGGACCATAACATTTGTATCGCAATCGCATCTGCTCTATCAAAATGACAGGATGGATTAATAGAAACCTTCAAAACTAGGGAGGCCAGATCCCATGATGACACTCCTTCAGGTCACATTGTTATGTATCTAGGCAGAAATATTGCTGACACACTAACAGCACCTTTCAAGGCAGGTGAACGATTGCCGACCCTAGAAAATGTAACAGAGAACTTTCAAAACGGCGCGCATAACGGAGATAAAACACCTCAATTTCTGGGACTGGGAGCGCTTGAGTTTCCTAAACCTGTTATTCCCTGGAACTCAGGAGGGAGAGATACATTATTATAATACACCAGGAAAAATCCTAGAGGACTAGTACCGAACTTGCACACGAAAATCACTCACTCCGAAAGCAAAAGACTTGGCAAACGATGCACTCCCCCCAATAAAAGCAGGGGTGTCAATTAGCACGGGGTTAAGAAATCAAACAAATAAGTGTCGGGCCCGAGACTGTTCAACTGCCTCCCAGCACACATAAGGGAGATTACCAACAACCCCTGGCAGTCTTCAAGCTGGCACTTACAAGCACCTAAAGTCAGTTCCTGATCAGGCGTGCTGTGGTCTCGTACTTGGTTTGCGTGCAGCCAGCAGCAAACCAGCAGTGTTGAATCAGGCATCTGTATAACCATCCAGTATTGGAGGCTTGTCAACAGACCGTCCCGGGGGCGTTGACCCCGCTGAACTCTCTCAGTAAACTCCAGTGAGTAGGGGTGTGTTAAGTAACCTTCCTTGGGTAGTTAGGGTTAAGAAACCATCCTTGAGTATGGGTTGGGTTAATGTAACCAACAGTTGGTAGGGGTGGGTAAAGTAACCATCCTTGGGTAGGGTAGGGTTAAAGAAACCTTCCTTGAGTATGGGTGGGTTTTAAGTACCTTCGTTGGTTAGTGGGGGTTTAAGTAAACCTACCTTGAGTATTGGTGGGTTAAGGTAGTAACCTTCGTTGGGTGGGGGTGGGTTAATTAACCTTCCTTGGGTAGGGTGGGTTAAGTAACCTTCCTTGGGTAGGGGTGGGTTAGAGTAACCTTTCATTGGGTAGGGGTGGGTTAAGTAACCTTTCTTGGGTAAGTTGTGGGTTAAGTAACACTTTCACTGGTAGTGGGGTGTGGTAAGTAACCTTGTCTTTGGGTAGGGTTGGGTTAAGTAACCTTTCTTGGGTAGGGGTGGGTTAAGTAACCTTTCTTGGTAAGTGGGTTGGTTTTAAGCGAATTGATATACTGAAACAACCATTGATCAAAAGAGACACATTTGCAGGTGAATCAAAAGAGGAAGTGATTTACATATCAACTGGTTTATCTGCTGAGTGGTTTTACCTTAGTAACTGGTGTGCCAGCTGAATGGTTATTACCTAGTAACTGGTGTGCCAGCTGAAAGGTTTACCTAGTTAATTTGTGCCAGCTGAATGGTTTACACACCCTAGTAATGTTGCCAGCTTTAATTTTTTACCTAGTAACTGTACGGTTGTGGCCAGCTGAATGGATACCCAAGTAACAGGTATTCCAGCCCCTGAGTAGTTTACCTTATCAACTAACTACACTGGTAGTACTTGTTTTCCAGCCTCATTAATCAAATACTCACCACACTGTATCTTTAAAAAAAATCATACACCAATTTATTTCAATAATAGGAACAATGAGTCAAATAAACGTATTGATTTGCTGGAGTGACGGTCGCTTGCACCTGGCAGCTAGACGAGACGCTCGACCTCTGCCAGAGCCCTGATCTACGCCGGAGCAAACCATGGACGCCCCAAGACAATGCACTCCGGACGCCTCAACATGCACTGTCCTGGGGAGTCCACAGAAGTTATGAAACTACTACATGAAGCAGGTTGGCAACAACAATGCCCATCAAAAAAAACCACCCTTCAACGGCTATGCATGTGGCGGCCTTGTCTGTAATGAAAGGGCTATTTCAGGGAACTGTGGCGGCAGGCTGGTCCTGAGCCCTAAGAGAGGGAGGAGTTAGTTCCTCCTGCCAGAGGAATTGCTAAGCATGGTGGCAAACATAACACCGCTTGGCTCTCTACGTAATAGAAGCCTAAAAGCGACGACAATATCGTGCCTAAGCCTATCCGACAAATGTTGGAGAACTGCTCCTGACTCACCAAATCGTAAAATAGAACACGAATGTAAAACAAATTACGGATTATTATTATGTTATAGATCAAGGGAAAGCGCTAAACCCGGAAGGATTATAAAACGCCAGGTGGGATGTGGAAGGTAATCAGGCATTTATTCGGGTAACTGGAGCACTAGATTCCAATCCCTAAATCAAGAGCCCCTCACACGCATCAATGAACCTTCCCTGAGGTGAACAAATAATGGAAATGGGTTGGGTTTTTAAACCTTAATAGGTGAGCTCTATACACCTTCTGTGTGATAAATAGACACATGTGCGACTCTTAGGTATCTATATTGAGGAAACTTTTCGCCACACAGTGGCTGACAACAGTCCATACGTAGGAGAAACTTGAAGAACAGGAGAGATGAGTAAGCATCCCTCAACTTGAGACGATGTGTTTCAGTCCAACAATCTTTTAATATAACACGGCATATGATCGGAGATGCAGCTTATAACCCGTGGCAGGGCAGGAGAGGTGTGGCGAGCAGTCAAAGGTATTGACATATGTGATCAGTGTGGAAGTAAGTTCGTGCCCACGAATTAGGCAGCGTAAGAAATTCCCAAGTATTAAGATCCCAATAAGTTGCAGTGGTCCTGACAGGTTTGTAGATAATGGTCAGAGAACCGACATGTTGATAAATTAGACAACTGGTAGTTCTCTGAACCATTCATCTACAAACCTTCTGGGAGTATGGAAATATATCTATAGTAGAATCATATTATGAGGCAGCAGGCTAATGGTTTGGTGCTGCACAGACCTCTGACTTTATACTTATCCCTGGGCAATTGAGTTCAAGACCCACCCTCTTCGTGAATTGTTACGGAAGCTTGCCACTAACTGGTTATGTAACTAAGAATATATACTAGCCTATATGCAATTAATTATAAACAAGTGCCAGTAGTGACAGTGTGAAATGGTCAGTAATGATCAAAGCCTCCTTCCTCTTACCTGACCACCGCCATTTTATTTGTTGATTGTCTGTTAAGCAGGTGATGTTGTAACCTACAATATATATTCTTGAATCTGGACCGAGCGCTTCCTTTCGTGAATCAAACCTGATTGTTCTTCGCATTGGCCAGGAATTGTATATTAGTTCCTCACCATCCTACGCTTTCCTCCTCATCACGTAATACAATGTACTTGGTTAGGTTATATTTGTATAGTCCTGACCTTGTCTTACTACACAGCGTACCTGTGGTGTTTTAGGCCACACTGTACCTGAGGTGTTAGCCACCCTCTGTACCAGGTGGTGTAAGCCACACACTCTGTACCTGTAGTGTTAGCCACACACAGTACCTGTGGTGTTTAGCCACACTCTGTACCTGTGTGTTAGCCATACACTGTATCCTGTGGTTTAGCCACACTCAGTACTGTGGTGATAGCCACACTCTGAACATGTGGTGTTAGCCACAGCTCGTACCTGTGCGTGGTTAGCCATGACGCAGTCCAGTGGTGTTTAGCCACACTCTGTACCAGTGGTGTTAGCCACACACTGTCCTTTGGTGTTTGAGGCCACACACAGTTCCTGTGGTGTTAGCCACATACTCTGTAACCTGTGGTGTTAAGCCATACTGCTTTACCTGTGGGTGTAGCCACACCTTTTCCTGTGGTGTTAGCCACACACTTCCTTTTGGTGTTAGCCACACAACTCTGTCCTTTGGTGTTAGCCACACTCTTTACCTGTGGAGTTGAGCCACAAAACCTTACCTGTGTGTTACCTCACACTGTTCCAGATGTGTTAGCCACACACTGTTCCTGTGGTAGTTTAGCCGACAGCTCTGTACCTGGGTATTAGCCCAAATTGTGCTTGTGGTGTTAGCCAAACCTTCATGTGGTGTTAGCCACAGTTAGGGTGGTGGGTAAAAAAACCTGTGGTGTTTAGCCACAGTGTGTACCTGTGGGTTAGCCACACATACCAGTGTGTATACACTGAAAGCAGCACTGTTTAATACATATTTAGTAATATGGTTGTTTCTAAGTAATTACAAAGCTTGGAGTTTACTACTAACACTGCTGTTAATTTTAAAACCTGTTGATGTTCTACAGGTGAAAATCAGTCGTAAAATCTTCACATTAATACTAAAAATTGTCTCGGAATAAATGATAGCCCATATAACTCATCCTTGTTTAAAACAGGACGAGTATCAATACTTACTTACTTACTTACTTACTTACTATTACTACATAAACATGTTTTGTGTTTGTTTGATATAAAAGACTAAGTGATTTATTCAATAAATGTTCTTATTTGTATAATAATAATGATATAAAATATCTATTGTTAATAATAATAATATGTGATCTAAAAAACACCTAATGAAAAAATACGTTTTATATATATAGTTTTCGTGGTTATTGTGAAGTCATAAGAAATATTAATACTAATATTTACAGAGAAGAAGCCGTGAGGAATATGAATCAGAAGTGAGTGATAAAACATACTCATTGGTGTACATCAAGAAAACCTTGGTCATTTTAAAGAAAGACATCTCCTGAGAACTCGGAAGACATTACCAGAAACCCCTGAAGGGTTAGAAACGGGCCCTCCCCGTGTCTGCCAAGTAGTGCCACAACAGCTATAGCAAGGGTGTTAATGATGGACACGGGTGTTGCCCTACTTTGGAGTGCTGACCTATAGACAGCCAGACTCCTGCAGAACCTGTGCAACGGCAGTTCATGTCACAGTTACCCTGTGCCAAAATTATCACGGATGCTGAACAGCCTCATTGTACATAATGTTAGGTCCCTTCTTATATCAGGAGACATCAATTTATAGAGGGGATGTTGGGAAAGGGTGGTGGAGTAGAAGGTGCGGAGGTGTGGATTGGGAGTGGGTGATACTAAAAGTCAATATAGCAAGTATAACGCCCCCCGCCTTCATCAAGTTCAGGTAGTGTACTTCCACCCACGCTCCACCCCTTCATCCAAGTTCAGGTAGTGTACATCCCCACCTCCACCCCTTCATCATAAGAGCAGGTAGTGGTACTTCCTGAGCCTCCACTCCCTTCATCAGAGAGCAGGTAGTGTACTTCCCACCTTCCACTCCCTGTCATTCAGAGTGCAGGTAGTGTACTTCCGCACCTGCCCCCCCTTCCATCAAGTGCAAGGTATTTTACTTTCTTCCCACCTCCACCCCTCCATCAGGAGTGCAAGTCATGTACTTCCACCTCCACGCCCTTCATCAGAGTGCAGGAAGTGTACTTCCCCCACCCCCCACCATCAGAGTGTCAAGTGAGTGTAACTTTCTACCCACCTCCACCCCTTCAACAGAGTGGCAAGTAGTGTACTTTCCCACCACCACCCCCATCCGATCAGAGAGCAGAGTATTGTACTACCCACCTCCACCATGCCAACATCAGATGAGTGTCAAGTAGTGTACTTCCTTCCCACCTTCCACCCCTCCCATCAGAGTTCAGGATGAACTTCGCCACCATCCACCCCCTCCATCAGAGTGCAGAGAATGTACATCCCACCGTCTCACGCTTCCCACCTCCAACCCCTTCATCCAGTCAAGTAAGTGAACTTTTACTTCCCACCTCCACCCCACCATCAGATAGCAAGTAAGTTTACTTCCCACCGGTATTCCAACCCCTCCATCAGAGTTCAAGTAGATTACTACCCACCTCCACCCCTCCAGTCCAGAATTGGGCAAGTAGTGTACTTCCACGCTCCACCCCACCATCAAGTGGCAAGTAGTGTATCTTTCCCACCATCCACCCCCCATCAGAGTCAGGTAGTGTACTTCCCACGCTCCACCCCTCCATCAAGTGCAGGTAGTGTACTTCCCACCAACTCACCCCTCCATCGAGAGTGCAGTAACTGTACTTCCCACCTCCACGCCCTCCATCAGAGTGCAGTACTTTGTACTATCCCTACGTCCCAACTCTACCGACCGCCTGCCATCAAGTTGCAAGTACTGTACTTCTCCAACCTCCACCCCTCCAACAGGAAGAGCAGGTATTTCTGTTACTTGCCCACCTCTCACCCCTCCATCCGAGTGCAGGTATATTTAACTTCCCACCGACGTGCACGCGGGTTTGAGGTCCTGGGGGTTGAGGGCCATCAAAGGAATTACGTACACTAGCTACCCCAGAGAGGGACTGGCTTCGCTCACTAGTAAATAAAAAATGGACATAAAAATGCAACAGGCAAAAAAAAACTCTCCCACCAGGGGAAGAGAAAACTGGTTTGCCCGCGCTGTTTCATCGAGGAGAGAGTCCGGAGACGTCAGCACTGGAACTAAAATCTTCTATATACAGGTTGTCCGCAGAGCTGAACATCAGTTGCCCACTCGTCTACGAACGGTGTTGCACCCTCACATCTGCAAACAATGACTGACAGTAGCATTTCCTAAGGTGTGACATGTGACTCAGAGGGCAGCACTGCCCTGACCGTAATACAGGCTTTGTTTTTCTTTTGTTATAAAAACACTGGTGCACATATGTACAATAATACTATATTCATGGAATTCATTACACTCTGGGTACCCTTCTAAAAGTATTTACATAATTGCATGATGTTGTCCACCCTGACTCTATTATCGACTAGCTATACAATGTGTGTGCATTTATACCCATTTCTGCAAGCAAACATTAGCATAACTAGCGTAGGAGTCAGACAAGTCAGTAGGTACGTCAATGTCACAGAAATGTACTGTTGTCCTGGGTCGCAGGCCATAAGTATGGAGCCTTACTGGGCCGTCTTCCGTACCAGTAGTAGTGGGAGAAGGGATAGACGGTTTGTCCCTAACATTAGTCTGATCGTGGCGTTGCAACGCACGCGCCTCCAGCTCTGCTTCGGCCTGCATATGGTCCACATACTTCATGTGATCAAGGTGGGCTTCCTTGATAGTTCCCGTAGCAATCTCCCTCACCTCGAACTTATTGCCACGGAGCTGTCGTAGGACACGGTAAGGACCCACAAACTTTGGGACAAGTTTGTGCATACCTGGGGTCTGCACTGGGTTGAGCAACATAACTTTGCAACCTGGTTCCACTTTGCTTTCCTTGGCGCGGGCATTGCGCTCAGTACGTGAACCTATCAGTAGCTTTCATAAGGTTCTCTCGTACCCGCTGGAAGACAAGCTGCGTTGTCCTCATCTTTACTACACTGGGGTTATCAGTATCGTAAGTAGGTCTAGGTGGAGCAAACAGAATTTCATAATATTTTGTGACATTATTTAACTGTCCTGCACCAATACAGTTACAGTTACTGAAGCCATACTTCAGTAAATTGTTCAGTGTCATCAGTGCACATTTTGCCACTTACCTACAGCTTCTTAAATTTTGTAAATTTATTTTTGCACTCCTACATTTTAAATTCCAGTATTTTATTCTGCATCCTTGCACCTCAGTTATTGATTTAAATTGTTCAGTGTTAACCATTTATACAATTTACCTCTCACATACAGTTACATGTAATCCCTGTGTGCTGTTATTTTGTTAGTTGCACCTGCAAGTTAGCCACAGATTGTTGACACCCCTGCACTGTTTTGTTTGTTAGTGTTTTTTTTTTTAATAAGTGTAATCTTCAAGTACTTAAGTATTAGTTTATTCTACCTGCAGTGATACAATCTGTGCCTAGCCCATTAAACTTTTCTTCTGTTTCCCCATTTATTTGCTCTACATATATTCTATGTTTTATCTGTGAATATTCACCTATGTGCATTGCATTTTGCTATTTTGTATACCCAAGTCATTGAGTGTATTTTTGGGAACCTGCTTATTTACCATTAATTACCAAAATTCCTTGTGAAGTTAATTAATTTTGACCTTGAGATTGTGCAATTTTTGTTTTGCCAGTGTACACCCTGCTAACACCAGTGTACACCCTGCTAACACCAGCTAACCTTTGCCATATTCTTGAATTTAATAATTTGCATTTTTATTAATTTTATTTTGTGTGCAATATAGCAATTCTGGATACAGTGTATTTTTTTTTTTCTGTGATTTTTGGCACTATTCCATACTCTGATATCTTTTCTGTGCCAACTTCCCTTGTGCAAGTGAATTACCCTTTTTTTTGCGTTTCAATTTGCAACTGCCAGCACCCGCAATCCCACCGCTGTCACCACTGTTATTTCTA
>NC_069437.1:28633184-28662027 GCF_026875155.1 Cherax quadricarinatus
AGTTAAAATTAATTAAGAAAAATTTGGCAGACAAGCGCCAGCCTCGTTTAAGAAACTTTTGTTTTTCATACAAATTCAATTGGCATTCCCCCAAACCTTTTTAATGTCCTGTTAAAAAGGGTTTCTCGTGGCGAAAATTTCAGATTTAACCCAATTTTTTGCATCCAAAATTTAATAAAGGGAAAATTTTTCAAGCGTTTTAAAAAAAAATAAAACACATAAAAATGACCGATTTTTTAAGGTAAATTATTGTAAGGTGAAAAACAAGGATAAATTTAATAGTTAATTTCGCAACCTACTTTTTAGCTCCCAAAAAAAACCCTTTTTTTTTAAGATTTTTTTTAGCTTATCTGTGTTATTTTTATCGCTGTCCCGTGTTTAAAAACAAAATTTTTTAAAAAACAGAATATTATAGTCATACTTAAATTTTTGAAAATGGATGGTAAAAAATTAATATAATTTGGAAAGTTCATGATATTTTTTATAAAAAAACATTTCGTCAGGAGTGACTTCATCAGCCCCCTAATGATGCTTCTTGTTTCCTCGTATATATAACAGCAACCTTAGGACTGCGTATACATTCACGGTTCGCCTGATCAGCTGTTCCAACCGAAGTTTACAAAGTATCCGGGAGAATGATAAACTACTTTTATTTTTTCTTAAACTTGCAACAAGTTCAGTGATATGTTTTGGGCGTCTGCCGCTGACAAGCCCTTATATCAATAAAAACTCCAACAATCCTCCTGTACACTCTTTATCTAAAACAAAATCAGTTAATTCTAAAACTTTGTTGCTGGTTTAGTCCCCTTCACTTTCATGTTTAACTTGTCGCTTTTAATTGGTTCACCTGGTCACTGACCGCTTGATGCTTTTTCCTGTCACTGATTAGCCTGGTTTTCCTCTTGTTACTGACATGTCAATTACTCTTCATATTACTGGGCTAGTAACCCCTTCTCCTGTAGACATTTACTAAAAAAGAGAAGAAAAACTTTATAAAACGGGATGCTTAAATGTGCGTGGATTTTAGTGCGGATGACAAGAAACAGATGTTGCTGATGTTAGAATGAAAAAAAGTTGGATGTCCTGGCCCTAAGCGAAACAAAGCTGAAGGGGTGGAGAGTTTTCAGTGGGGGGAAATAAATGGGATTAAATCTGGAGTATCTGAGAGAGTTAGAGCAAGTGAAGGGGTAGCAGTAAAGTTAAATGATCAGTTATGGAAGGAGAAAAGAGAATATGAAAGTGTAAATTCAAGAATTATGTGGATTAAGTAAAGGTTGGATGTGACAAGGGGTCATAATAAGCATGTATGCACCTGGAGAAGAGAGGAATGCAGAGGAGAGAGAGAGATTTTGGGAGATGTTAATGAATGTATAGGAGCCTTTGAACCAAGTGAGAGAGTAATTGTGGTAGGGGGCCTGAATGCTAAACTAGGAGAAACTTTTAAAGAGGGTGTGGTAGGTAAGTTTTGGGGGGCCAGGTGTAAATGATAAAGGGAGCCCTTTGATTGAACTTGTATAGAAAGGGGTTTAGTTATAGGTAATACATTTTTTAAGAAAAAAGAGGATAAATAAGTATACAAGATATGATGTAGGGCGAAATGACAGTAGTTTTTTGGGATTATGTATTGTAGATAAAAGACTGTTGAGAAGACTTCAGGATGTACATGTTTATAGAGGGCCACAGATATATCAGATCACTTCTAGTTGTAGCTAACTGAGAGTAAAAGGTAGAGGGGATACAAGGAGAATAAAGCATCAGGGAAGAGAGAGGTGAAGGTTTAAAAACAAAAAAGAGAGGCAGTTAGGGTAAGATATAAACAGCTATTGGAGGATAGATGGGCTAATGAGAGCATAGGCAATGGGGTCGAAGAGTATGGGGTAGGTTTAAAAATTTTAGTGTTAGAGTGTTCAGCAGAAGTTTGTGGTTACAGGAAAGTGGGTGCAGGAGGGAAGAGGAGCGATTGGTGGAATGATGATGTAAAGAGAGTAGTAAGGGAGAAAAAGTTAGCATATGAGAAGTTTTTACAAAGTAGAAGTGATGCAAGGAGGGAAGAGTATAAAGGAGAAAATGAGAGAGGTTAGGAGAGTGGTGAAACAATGTTAACAGAGAGCAAATGAGAGAGTGGGTGAGATGTTAAACAACCCAAATTTGTTGAAAATAAGAAAAAGTTTTGGAGTGAGATTAACAAGTTAAGAAAGCCTAGAGAAAAATGAATTTGTCAGTTAAAAATAGGAGAGGAAGTTTATTAAATGGAGAGTTAGAGGGATTGGAAGATGGAGGGAATATTTTGAGGAATTGTTAAATGTTAATGAAGATAGGGAAGCTGTGATTTCGTGTATAGGGCAAGGAGGATAACATCTTTAGGAGTGAGGAAGGGAGAGCCGTGTGAGTGTGGGGGAAGTTCGTGAGGCAGTAGGTAAAATGAAAGGGGGGAAGCCAGCCGGATTGATGGATAAAGATAGAAATGTTAAAAGCAGGTGGGGATATAGTTTTGGAGTGGTTGGTGCAATTTTTTTATAAATGTAAGAAGAGGGAAGGTACCTAGGGATTGGCAGAGAGCATGCAAGTTCCTTTGTATAAAGGCAAAGGGGATAAAAAGAGAGTGCAAAAATTATGGGGGGATAAGTCTGTTGAGTATACCTGGTAAAGTGTATGGTAGAGTTATAATTGAAAGAATTAAGAGTAAGACGGAGAATAGGATAGCAGATAAAACAAGGAGGCTTTAGAAAGGTAGGGGGTGTGTGGACCAGGTGTTTACAGTGAAACATATAAGTGAACAGTATTTAGATAAGGCTAAAGAGGTCTTTGTGGCATTTATGGATTTGGAAAAAGGCGTATGACAGGGTGGATAGGGGGGCAATGTGGCGATTTGCAAGTGTATGGTGTAGGAGTAGGTTACTGAAAGCAGTGAAGAGTTTTTACGAGGATAGTGGGCTCAAGTTAGAGTATGTAGGAAAGAGGGAAATTTTTCCCAGTAAAAGTAGGCCTTAGACAAGGATGTGTGATGTCACCGTGGTTGTTTAATATATTTATAGATGGGGTTGTAAGAGAAGTAAATGCGAGGGTCTTGGCAAGAGGCGTGGAGTTAAAGATAAAAAATCACACCAAAGTGGGAGTTGTCACAGTGCTCTTTGCTGAAAGACACTGTGCTCTTGGGAGATTCTGAAGAGAAGTTGCAGAGATTGGTGGATGAATTTGGTAGGGTGTGCAAAAGGAAAAAAATTTAAAAGGGGAAAAACAGGAAAGAGTAGGTTATGAGGATAACAAAAAGATTAGGTGATGAAAGATTGGATATCAGATTGGAGGGAGAGAGTATGGAGGAGGTGAACGTATTCAGATATTTGGGAGTGGACGTGTCAGCGGTGGGTCTATGAAAGATGAGGTGAATCATAGAATTGATGAGGGAAAAGGAGTGAGTGGTGCACTTAGGAGTCTGTGGAGACAAAGAACTTTGTCCTTGGAGGCAAAGAGGGGAATGTATGAGAGTATAGTTTTACCAACGCTCTTATATGGGTGTGAAGCGTGGGTGATGAATGTTGCAGCGAGGAGAAGGCTGGAGGCAGTGGAGATGTCATGTCTGAGGGCAATGTGTGGTGTGAATATAATGCAGAGAATTTCGTAGTTTGGAAGTTAGGAGGAGGTGCGGGATTACAAAACTGTTGTCCAGAGGGCTGAGGAAGGGTTGTTGAGGTGGTTCGGACATGTAGAGAGAATGGAGCGAAACAGAATGACTTCAAGAGTGTATCAGTCTGTAGGGGAAAGGGAAGGCGGGGTAGGGGTCGGCCTAGGAAAGGTTGGAGGGAGGGGGTAAAGGAGGTTTTGTGTGCGAGGGGCTTGGACTTCAAGCAGGCATGCGTGAGCGTGTTTGATAGGAGTGAATGGAGACAAATGGTTTTTAATACTTGACGTGCTGTTGGAGTTGAGCAAAGTAACATTTATGAAGGGGTTCGGGGAAACCGGCAGGCCGGACTTGAGTCCGGAGATGGGAAGTACAGTGCCTGCACTCTAAAGGGAGGGGTGTTAATGTTGCAGTTTAAAAACTGTAGTGTAAAGCACCTTCTGGCAAGACTGATGGAGTGAATGATGGTGAAAGTTTTTTTTTTTTCGGGCCACCCTGCCTTGGGGGGAATCGGCCAGTGTGATAACAATAAAAAATATTTCTGATTATACTATGGCTCTCCCTCATGATTGTTAGATAGTTCTGTCTCACCCCTTTAATGTCTTTATTGTTACAACTAGTCACTGTCTGACATCTATACTCTTCGTCATCACTCCTGGAGAAGCAAATAAAGGGATTCTGTTTACCGCTCAGCCGACTGAGCATCGAGCCTCCGCCACCCCTGGAACTGAATGATCCACAGGGGTTTAAGAGCTCCATACATACAATCAATTTCTCCTTACTAAGTGTCTGAAAAAAAAAAACGATCGATGTTTTCAAGACAGGAGTTAATGATCTGCATCCTGGGTATGAGCATGTTGAACAGGTGTTTGAATAGTAGGTGTACAGCCGGTGGATAGTTGATAAAAAACGGCGAATATTTATTGACCGATGACAATGGATTTGAGGATAGTGTGGATATCTAGTGACTGTTACGTTTGTGAGTAGCTGCCAGGTTGCTAATGTATAGCTTGGACTATTGAGACGATTGATTTACGGTGGAGGAATAGTTTAAAAATAAGGATAGTTGGGTTTTAAATGTCTGACGGGATTAAAAATTGCTGACATATTACTCAAAAATGTTTGACATGGCTTGGCAAAGGACTGACAAATTGCTAGTGACGGCCAACAAATGGATTTTGGATGGCTGACAGATGGTTCGTAAACGGTGACTAGGAGCTGTAGATGGAGATATATGTCTAATAACCTAATAACTGCAAAATGGTTTATAGATTCGAATAAACTGTGGATGGCAGGTGAATGCCAGCTGAGTAGAATTAGGTAGAATGGCTGGATGATTGACAAACAGATGACTGACATTAGGAAGACTTTTGATGAGTAGCAGATAACTGTTGATCATTTAAAGGGATCACTTATGACAATATCTTGTAACAAAGAGGCATATTAGTTGGAAAACTTTAATTCCCTTAACATAATGTGGAAAAATCTACAAGGGATCAGGAGGAAACCCAAAGACTTAACGTGATTGAGGATTTCCCTTTAATGAAAGGGCTGTTACATCGGCTACTCGTGGTAACAATATATTTGATCTTGTTCTGATCATATATTGTACTGTGTCCTTATTCATGTGAGGCAGATGAGAGACTAGGAAACAGTGACCACAACGACATTCGTTTCAAAATAAACACAGAATCTGAGGCCCAAAATAACACTCTGTTCCAAATTACTGGCAGCTAACTTTGATCAGATACCCGTGATATCAATAAAACAACGGGAAATCGATCTTCTAAAATATGGATAATGTAGAGGAAAATTTTAATGCAAATTCAAAAATAAAAATTCTAAATATTAAGAGGATACCAGGTCATGATTAAAGATAAAACGTGAAAAAGATATAGCAAATCCAGTCTGGAGGACGAAGGAAAATAGATAAAACAAAGACAAAAAGAGTAAACGCATACAAGAAATTTAAATTCAATGGAAACTCCAAAGATAATGAGAATTATATACAGTTACAGGGAGAAAGTAAGAGAAAAATCCGTCAAGTCAAGCAGAGTTTTAAAGACGAATAGTACAAAACAAAAGCGTAAACCCAAAAGAGCTCTTAAAATACGTCGGGAAGAAGTTGGTAAAAGTAACGATAAGCCATTAATTAGCGATAATGGAAAAAAAAATAAAACAAATACTCAACGCTGCCTTCTGGGCTGTACTTAACTGAACGAATCAAAGTTCCCAAGCTACAACACACGTTATTAAGACCTGAATCTGGCACACAAAGTATGGACGATATTAGAAACCTGACGCAATAAAATACTTTGAGAAGCTAAATACAACGAATCAGGAAGACCAGATGATTTCCCTGTCAGGGTTATAAAAGGATGTATATACCAAAT
Organism: Cherax quadricarinatus; assembly: GCF_026875155.1. Classification (NCBI taxonomy): domain Eukaryota; kingdom Metazoa; phylum Arthropoda; class Malacostraca; order Decapoda; family Parastacidae; genus Cherax; species Cherax quadricarinatus. Next base: position 28,639,197 of record NC_069437.1, read on the forward strand.
TTCTTACCTAGTAAATTTAAAAATTTAACAAATCATTGAGGAAGGTAAGGTTTCCCAAAAGAACAATATAATGGGAAATGTCACCCAAATTTTTTAAAAAAAATGACAATGTTTCTGTGCTCCACTATCATTGCCATCACCTTAACATTATTTCAGATAGATAAATGGAGACTATTTTAAGGGACAAGGTGTTTATTTTCTGGAAGATAATAACCGAATAGCAGGAAATCAGCAGGGATTCAGCAACAAAAAAACATGCCTGACTTACTCGAATTTCTAAAGTTAACTATACAAAAACTGAGATGGAGAGTCCCAACAGATGTAGTATATCTATATTTCTGAAAGAAAATTCGACAGATTCAAAGATTGCTGGCCTAAAATAAAAGCACTCAAATATAAAAGACAACAGGTACGAAGGTGCCTGGTGGCTGGACATAATGAAAGGAGTCCCTCAGGATTCAATTTTTTGGACCAATCTTCTGTACATAAATGATCTCGGGGTAGGGCTAATATCTAAGATAGCAAAATTTACTCATGATATCAAATCGGGAAAAGTACATCATTCACAGCAGAATTTTAAGTATTCAAATAATCGGACGTAGGCAAATGCAAAGTAATGCATTTTGAGTATAATATCAACCTTTAAAATATAAAATGCATAGCAACAACACAATCAAAACGAGAGAAAAAAAAAAAGGGTCATCGAGTAATTATAAACAACGACCACAAAAGCACCAAGCAATACCTATCTACGAGCAGAAAAGCTAGCATATAGGTACCATGGCTTGAAGTTTAAGCTTCGAGTCCCAAAACATCAGATATCATACTGACTAAAATATAGAGTACTTGCCAGATCGCATCTTGACTATGCCGTCCAGTTTTGTTGACTAAATTACGGAAAAGACGAAGATATACTGGAGAAGGTAACCAGGTACCGAGAACAGCTCCCAAGCTTGTACTAGTATTCAGAAAAACCAGGGACCTAATTTTTCCTCTCTTAGAAAACGAAATTATGAGATCTCAGTCAGACCTTTAAAATGTAAATGGTTTTCATACAATCAAACAGGAAGAACTATTTCAAGCGCAAAATGAGTCCCTAACTTGAAACAACGATAGGAAACTTTAGAACAGAAGATTAAAATTTAAACGTATGAGTTTTTTTGTAAGAAGAATTTCATCATAATGCAACAAACACACTTCCCGCTGAAGCTATAAGCATATAGATATTACAGAACTTTTAAGAACCAGATGTACAAGTACTTTGTAGTATAAGAATCAACTAGATACTACGCAAAGGGCAAAAATTTAATCAACGGACTCCCGGCGTTATTCAGCAACTGCATCAGGGCGATCAGTTGACAATTAGCCCGTCAAGTTATATTAGTAGTGGCGAAAGTAGAAAGTTATGTTAGTCACAGCAGATAGACGCAGACGAGTGAAGAGTAATTGCGATAGAAGCAGTACATATTGGTACAGGGGGGTTGTAGCCTATCATTCCATCCCCTTCCATCTCCTCTTCATGCACTCTTTTCAAAATGGGATTGTATACTTCACCCCCCCCAATCCCTGTTTTCCCCGCCTGCAGTGGCAGGGGGGGGAAATGGGTGAGGAGAGAGACTTCTACTTTACTTCATTGCCTAAATACCACGATTTAGGGCTTTATTTGATTAAAAATAATAATAAAAGCCTAAATACCTGATAATACACAATATCATTAATCTAATCAGAAGTGACAGTTTCATAATAATCTCAGTGTTAACTCCAAAGTTCTCTGCTGTTTATCCCCTGTACTGAATAAACGACATGCCCTCTGAAGTAATCAACATGCCTGCAAGTAATTGCACGCCCCCTAATAATCGAATTCCCGCTAAAGCAAGGACATTCCCGCTGAAATAATTGACATTCCCCTAAAGTAATCGACAGCCCGTTGAAAAAAATCAATAGCCCACTGAAGTAACGCATTCCCGCTGAAGAATAGACATGCCCGCTGGGTAACGACATGCCCGCTGAGTAATCGACATTCCCGGTAAAGTAACGAATTCCCGTGAAGTAATCGACATTCACACTGAAGTAATCGACATTCCCACGAAGTAATCGGGCTTTTTTTGCGAAGTAATCGACTTCCCGTGAAGTAATAGACATGCCCGCGAGGGAATCGACATTTCCGCTAAGTAATCGACATGCCCTTGGGGGGATGATTCGGTGTCCCTCTTTTATGTCTTTTAGATCGGGGGAAAAATAAACATTCCTGATATGCAAATCCGGAGAGTTTGCCCCGTCCTTGACACCCAAATCGTGGAACTAATTGGCCAAAGGTGATTCCGTAATGAGTTTGGGAGGCATCCACGTCTCTTTTGGGATCTGAAGGGAAATTACGGCTGCCTTGATGAAAATTGCCTCCGTCCTTTTTTATGCGTTTGGGGTACAATTATTTATTATTTTTTATGTTTGTTTATTTATCACGGGGGATCACTGCCCGTTTGCAACCATAATAAAGGTTGAAATGAAAAGAAAAAACAAGGGCAGTAACGTGGCTTGAGCAAATAGAAAATACCCACACTTATGAAAAAAGTTAAGTCAAGTTTCTGTCCCTTCCCGCACCAACGACAAGACGAAAAAGTCTTTTTAAAAATGTTTTTTGTGATTAAGACAATGTGTAAATCTGGGGGGGGGGTGTCTAGAGAAAAAACATTCCTTTTACAAAACTTTTGGAAATCCTGGCAAGCGCTGGCGTGTGAAAGAAACAGGTGTGTTGACGTTAGAGCAACGCATAAAAAACCCCAAATTTGTCTCCCTTATATTAGGCATTTCTCCTGCATTTAACTCCGAGCAAGCAAACCATGGAACCCTGAGGGCGCAATTTTTCTCCAATAAAAATATATTAGTGTTCAGTAACAAGGAAAACTTTTGTGCATACAGTTTGCAAAAATTGTAGAATCACATCAACACAACACACACCCCACACACACACACACAAAACACACACACACACACCAAAACACACACACACCAAAACACACACACACACACACACACACAAAAACACACACCAAAACACACAAACACACACACACACCACACACACCCCACACACACACACAAAACACACAACCACACACACACAACACACACACACAATATATATAATATATATATAATATAAAATATATATATATATAATATATATATAAATGTCGTGCCGAATAGGCAGAACTTGCGATCTTGGCTTAAATGCAACGTCATCTTGCCATTTTGGGACAAGTAAAAATTTTTTGTATGCAATAATTTCGCCAAAATCATTCTGAACCTAACGAAAAAAATTTATTCACTGCGTTTGTTTAGTATTAAATTACTGTAAACAAATCTAAATATATTTAGTTGGGTTAGGCTAAATAAATTGTTCTTGTTATAAAAAGGGTTAGGTAAGTTTTCTAAAGATCCTTTGGTTTGCAAAATTATAAACTTTTACATCAACTTTAATGAAAAAAATATATCTTTAAACGTATAAGAAAATTTTAGAAAGGACTTAATTTTAAATGAGTTCTTGCTAATTGACCAGTTTACATATTGGGCACGACTATATATAAATATATATATATATATATTAATATATATATATATATATTATATATATATATATTATATATATATATATATATACATATATATATATATATTTTAATTATATTTTATATATGTGTGTGTGGGGGGAGGGGATGCCGAATAAGTAAAACCCGGCTATTTAAGTTAAGCAAGGGTCTCTTCTTCCGAATTAGCAGCGAAGTCAAAGTATGTTTATGCCATAAATGTGAGAAATCAAAGTGAATGTAACGAAAGAAAAAATATATAATTTATTTTAGAAAATATTAAAATAAATTTAAACTGACCTCATGATAATATTTTGTAGAATTTGGTTAAAAAAATGCGTTAGTTTAGGTTAGGTTAGGTGAGGTTTCTAAGTTAGTTTTGGGTCAAAACATAATAGTGTCTACATCACTGTCAATTACAAAATTATGTATCAATCTGTAAAAAAATTTTTTTTAGAAAAATCCAATTTTTAAATTATACGAGTTTCTGCCTATTTAGCAAGTTCAGTTTGTTAGGAACGACACACACACACACACACACACACACACACACACACACACACACACAAAACACACACACACACACACACACACCACTCACTCACACACACACACACACACACACACACAAAACACACACCCCACACACACACACACACACACTCACTCACCACACACACACACACACACACACACACACACACACACACACACACACACACACCCCACTCACACCACACCACACACACACACACACAACACACACACACACTTTACACACACACACACACACTCACTCACACACACCACACACACAAAACACCACACACACACCACACACACACACACACACACACACACACACACACACAGCCACAGAGTAGTCAGGAAGTGGAATAGTTTGGGAAGCGATGTAGTGGAGGCAGGATCCATACATAGTTTCAAGCAGAGGTATGATAAAGCTCAGGGTTTCCCGGGAGGTGACCTAGTAGCGACCAGTGAAGAGGCGGGGCCAGGAGCTTGGACTCGACCCCTGCAACCTCAAACTAGGTGAGTACAACAAGGTGAGTACACACACACACACCCCACACACACACACACCACACACACACACACACACACAAACACAGTTTCGATCCCTTAATAAGGAGCCGTTCAAGACACGTACACCGTGTAACGTCAGGTCCATACTGGATATGCAGCACCTGTTTGGAACCCCACACTTGATCAAGCACGTCAAGGTTAGTTCCAAGCTAAGGGGAATGTACTATGAAGAAAGGGTTTAAGGGGAAAACGGCCTGACGAACACTGGAGGACAGGAGGGTTAGGGAGACATGAATAACGACTTACAAAAACTGCGTGGGGTAGACAAGGTGGAGAGGTGGAGAGAGACAGGATGTTCCAGAGATGGGACAAAAGAAAAAAGGTCACAATTGGAAGCTGAAGACCCAGATGAGTCAAAGGGATGTTAGGAAGTATTTCTTCAGCCATAGAGTATTCAGGAAGTGGAATAGCCTAGCAAGTGAGGTAGTGGAGGCAGAAACTATACAAAGCTTTAAAATGAGGCATGATAAAATCATGGAGCAGGGAGAGAGAGGACCTAGTAGCACTCAGTGAAAGAGGCGGGGCAGAAGCTGAGTCTCGACCCCCGCAACCACAATTTTGGTGAGTACAAACACGGACAGACATACACACACACACGCATGTACATACAACAGGCCTAGTGTTTTAATCGACATGTGCCAGGACCAAATGGTTAAAACACACACACACACACACAGGAGCTCGGACTCGACCCCCGCAACCCCAACTAGGTGAGTAACACACACACACACACACAAAACACACACACACACACACACACACACACCCAAAAACAGCGGTCTACTACGATGTCTTTGACAATTGATAGCTAGCTAACCTGCACGTGTACACACCAACACCTATACCGACACGAACACCCATTCCATCACAGCCACACCCACAGACCACACCCGCACACCTAGTGGGGAAGAACGACCTCATTAACCAGCGCACCCGCCCCTAAAACTTCATCCCGTCAAAATCATCATCATTGTGGTAAGAGTGACAACATTACCAGACTGTACACACAGGGGGCTCCAGGGGAAAACTTTCTTCAAACATGTTGCACGATACAAACTTTGCTGCTGCAACTTCCTCGGCTTGTTTTCCCTGCCGCCACCGCTTTTCACTGCCTTTAGCTGTCCCCGCTGTTGTTGCTGCACCACCGACATCACCACCACCACTACCATCACCGCCAACACCACCACCACCACCATAACCACCACTACTGATAAATACTACTAACACTACTACTACTACTGCTACTAACCACACCATCACCACTACCACCACCACAACCACTATCCCCCAGCAGCAGCACCACCACCACCATCCCATCACTACCCCCACCACCAATCACTGTCGCCGCCAGGCATAAGGATAACTTAGAACAACGAAATATCATACAACAAAATAACGTATGAACAAACAGATAACTTAAAACAACGGGGCAAATGAAAACAGATAATAAAAGACAACGAGATTACTTAGGAATACGGAATAACCGTTGACATACTGTTATCGGATACAATCTTGTTCAGTTGCAGTTCACTCGACAAAATGTTCTGCCAGTTATCTCCTCACATAACATATAACATTCGTGCCACGTCACGCTTCAAGAAAAGTGAGAAATGTTCTTGTCGAAAATACCTTCCAACACAACATATTCTACAAACATTTAGTGGGGGAAAATTCATGGGTGAGGCTGGCGGTTTATAGTAATACTACCTTGCTTGTATAAATGTTTATTCATGACCATTTGCCTGAATGTGTATTTGCATGCATGTGCGTATGTATGAGTGTGCGTATATATGTGCCTATGTATGAGTACATGTGCTGGATAAGTGCATATGTAAGTGCATATGTACTGGGGTGAATGCTTATGAATGAGTGTGAGTATATGTGCCGGGCTAAGTGGAGTATGTATGAGTACAAGTGCTAGTACACATGTAGGAGTGCATGTGTATGAGTACACTTGCTAGCATACGTATGAGTACATATGAATGCGCACAGGTGTTAGTATAATGTATGAATTCAAAATGTATTAGTATACGTGCTATTATACATATGTATAAGTACACGTGCCCAATATACATGTATGAGTACACGTGCTAGTATACATGCATGAGCACACGTGCTAGCATGTATGAGCACATATGTACGGGTACATATGCTAAGATGCATGAATGAGTACATATTTCTATCTGGTGATGACTCAGGAATCATCGCTCCCTTACCCTGGCTCCTGACTACGCTTCTTGGTTGACGGCCTGACCATTCAAGACTGTTGATGCTTGTACACGTAGTTCAATATATGCAGAAAACACTACACGGCTAATCATAAAAAAATCGCCACAAATCTACCATGTGCTGCGTCCTCGTGAGAAGTTGTCATTGTGCAAATTTGGAACTTGCATCTCCAGTTTTTGGAACTTGCATCTCCAGTATTTGGAACTAGCATCTCCCGTATTTTTCAAGTGTAAATAAAATCTTTTTCGCCAGAGCTCCAGAGAGGATAATGAATAATTTTAGAAATTACCAGTAATTTAAGAGTTTGTATAGATGCCCGGGATTTCCGATCATAATTCCATATATTTACCTTTCTCCTCTGCCCCTTTTAAAATATTCAGTAAGGGTGGGGACCCCAGTGCTATGGTCGACATTAATTCTATGAAAAGCCACTTTCCCCTTTGTGAAATGCTTCTAAAAGTTTTGGCCCTTTTTGTATTTAAAAACTTTATTTGTACTTGGGGTTTCCAAAACCCAATAGAACCCCTCCCAAAACAAAAACCCAAAGGTCTTCCTCTCATGCTACACCCCAAAGCCCCAACCCCAAAAGCACAAAACTTTCACCAACAATATTAACAGAAACAACACCCCGGGCCCCAAACCCAACAGCAAAACCCAACCCCCACCACCAACATAAAACCAGCACAACACACCCAGCCCAAACATCAAAAGCACAACACACCAGCCACCAAAAACAACAGCAAAAAACCCAACCAGCCCCCAAACATCAAAAACACAACCACAAGTCACCAACCCCCAACACAGGGGTCCCCAAAATCACAAAAAACAAGGCCCCAGCCAGCAACATCAAAAGAAACACACCCAAAACAGCATCAGTGGGAAAACCCACCCCCACCACCAAACCCTAAACAGAATAAACACACCAGTCACCAACAAAAAAACAAAACCAGCCCCAAGAAATCGGGGAAAAAACCCCCCCCCTCCATCAAAAAAACAAAAACAACCCCAAAAGGTCTTGACACATGAGCCCCCCCCCCAAACCCAGAACAGCACACCAGAACCAACATCAACAAAAACAATACACCACCCCCAAAACATCAAAAAACACAAAAAAACGCCCCCCAAAACAAACAAGACAACGCACCAGTTACCAACAACATCAGACAGCACACAAACCCCAACATCAACAGAACAACACACATCACCAACATAAACACCCCAAGCCCCAACATAAAACGAAAACAAAACCATTTCACCAGCATCAACAAGACAACGCCCCAAAGCACCAACTTCAAAAAGAAAAAGCCCCATTCCCCAAACATCAACAACACAACAAAAACGCCCCAGCATCAACAAGACAACGCCCCAGTCCCCAACATCAACAGAAAAAAACACCCCTCTCCCAACATCTTTTTGATCCCCACCAACCCCTGGGAAATTACTTCTAATGCTTCCCCCCTCACGTAAAATTTTTTAAAACCCTTTTTCCCGGGCCCCTTGACACATATTTCCCCCTTCCCCGCCCTCGCTTCCCTCTTGTAAAAAATATAAAATTTTCCCGAAAGAACCCAATTTGGTTCATGAATCTAACGTTTTTAAAGTGATGGAAAAATCTTACACGTGGGCAGTAAAAATTTTGGGCCCCCTTAAATAATTTTTTTTTTTTAGGTTTAATTCCCTTGTGCGGGACATGATATTTAGGGGTGGGCAAAAAACAATCATTTATGGGTGGGCTTTACAAGCTTATAATTTTTGTGGTCGTCTGCTGGTTCAAAGGGTGCTGACTCCACTTCTCTGTGTTTGGTTTTCCCTGGGTTCCCTCCATTTTGTCTGTCTGCCTTTCCCGGGTCCTCGGGTTGCAGGGGAATTTTCTCTATGTATTAAATTTATTATTTTTAATTTTGGGCCCATTCAAAAATGCTGTTTTAAAATTTTCACCTAGTTTTCCGCAATTAAATATTTTTTACGTCTTATTCCCTTTCCTTCGGGGTTTAAGGGACCCCTTCCCCACTGCTTTCTATACTCCCCCAACCCCTTAAAAAGTCTTTTAAAACACATTTTAAATTTTAACTGTTCTTAAAAAATTTTTTTCACCCAAAAATTTTTTATTCCATTTAGGGGTTTGGTTACCCTCTTCCCTGTTTTTTTTATTTTTTAACCCTTTGTTTTACCCCCTTTCTTTAACATTTTTAAAATTTTTTTTCCCTTTCCCCTATATGGGAAACCCTGATTTCAAAGCTTCAAAAAAAACCCCGTGTAGGGAAAATGCCTTTTTTCCCCTATTTTTTCCCTTTTAAAATTTAAAACCGAAAGGGTTTTGAAAAAAACACGCAAAAGGGACAAAACGGGGAGAATTGGGACCACACAGGGGAACAAAAGGCGAGACTTTTAGGGGCGCAGGGAAAAAAAACCAAAAGGGCCCTGGGGAAACCCCCACAAAAGGGGCAAAACCCACAAAGATTTTAGCCCGAGAGCAAAAACCCCACGATTTTTGGGGAACCCCAAGAAAACAAAACTAAAGAATACAGAAACTTTGAAGGGCGAAATAAAGAAAGTCAGTTGCAATATAAAATAACACCGAAACCAATACAGGATCTGGATTCGCATGAAAATGGACCATCCAAAAAAAACAATGATAAAAACGCCTTTCAGCGGGAGAAAACGGCCCGAAACCTCGCGGGGGCCCATTGAAAACCACCGTCAGATTTTTACGGAACACCATTAGGGTTTAAAAAGCTTTCATCGGGGTCTGGGGGAATTACCGTTTGGACTGTGGAACACCGTAAGTGTCTGGTAAAAATCATAAAGGGTTTATAAAAAAACCCACAAGGGTGTCAAAACTTTAAAAGGGTGTGTGGAACGAAGCCCTGGGAGCACCCTCAGGGTGGGGGAAACAAAAACCCTTTGGGGGGAAATCATGGGGGTGTGTGGAACAAAAGGGACCTTGGGGATCTTTAGGGGTTGGGGGAACAAAAGCCCGGGGGGGAAATCATCGGGGGTGTGTGGAACAAAAGGGACCTGGGACCCTCATCAGGGTGTGTGGAACAAAAGGGACCTGGGAAGCATCATCAGGGTTTTGGGGACGGGAAAAACCTGGGGAGCATCATTCAGGGTGTGGGGAAAACAGAAGACCTGGGGACATATCGGGGTCTGGGGGAAACCCAAAAAAGCCCTTTGGGGACATAAAAAGGGCCTGTGGAACACCATTAAAATTTATAAAAAGTATCGGGTGCGACTTTTTAAAAAACGTCAGGGTCTGGGGAAGGGCCAAAAGGGGGGCGAGAAAAACATCTTTGTGTGTAAAAACCATACGGGGATCTTTTTCAATATCTCAGGTTCTGTGAACATTTTTATGGGGGTCCGGGGAAAACACTGGGGTGTGCAAAAACCTTTAAAGGGCTGTGGAACAACGACACCCCTTTTAAAAATACCCTCAAGGGGGTGTGGAAACATTTTCGGGGCCCTGTAACACACCATTACAGCCGGTAGTTCGCCACCATTAGGCCTATGAAAACCCACCATCAGGGGCCTGTGAACCTCAGCCCATCAGGTTTAAAAGAACAGTCATCAGTACTTGTGGAAAAACCCCATCAGTGCCTGGGAATAAAACCATCGTACCTTTTGGAACACCATATCAGTGCCTGTGGAAAAAACCACCATCAGTTCCTGGGGGGAACACAACCATGGGTCCCTGTTGAACCCCACCATCAGTTTTTTTGAAAAAAACCCCATAAACCCTTTTGGGGAATACAACTATCAGTACATAGGGAAAATCCCCTTTTTGGGTGCACGAAACACAAATTAGGGGGGGCCGGGGGGGAACACAGTTGGGGAAATTTTTGGGGAAAACACCGCCGGGGAAGTACCGGGGTGGGCCACGTGTATGGGTTTTGTGAAAACCTCTGGAGGGGGGGCTGCTGAAGCTTTAGCAGCGGGTGGACCGGGCCTCTCCATATCATCATTCCCCATCCACAAACCCGCTCCAGGGGCCCATCAAAACTTAACGAGGAACGCTGGACGAGGGGGAGGAAAGAAGGGAGAGAGAGGGGAAGAGAGAGAGGGGGGAAATTAAAGGGGAGTTCGGGGAGAAAGAAGAGAAAGAGAGAGAGAGAGATTTGAGAGAGAAAAACCAGAAAGAGAGAGAAGAGAAAAGAGAGAGAGAAAAAGAGAGAGGAAAAAAGGGGAAAGGGGGGAAAAGAAAGAAGAAAAATTTTTTGAAAACCCTTTAAAACCCTAAGCGGGCCCCATCGGGGGGATCAAAAGGGACCAGTATGTGATAAACTAAGAAATACAGGGGCATTTTTTGGGCTTTTCTTAAAAATTTGGGCAAAACGCAAAGAAACATTCACTATAAATGTTTAAACTTTGGGAAACATAATAAATGATAAAAAAAATATCAGATCCCATCTGTCTAGATTCATTTTAAAACCCCAAAAATTAGCTACATTGTAATTATATCCCTCATTTAAAATTCCCAAAAAACGGGAAGTTAAAGTTTAAAAAAATTTCGATTATTTTACATTTTTTTTTTCTAATTTGAATTTTTGTGACCCAAAAAAAAAAGACTCCGATATTTTTAAATGTAAAAAAAAAATTTCCATTTTTCAGGGGTTTTTTCTAAAACGGGATGTCACGTATTCTAAATAATATCCGGGGGCGGGGAAAATCCCCGCATTAAAAAGAAGAATCGACTCAACACCCAACGGGCACCCTCTCAGGAAATAGGGTTAAAAATTGAATTTTTTTGGAAAAATTTAAAAATCAGATTGACGGGAAAAGTAGGTATTTTATTATCATGGAAGCGCAGGGAAAGCTTGTTCTTCCCAAAAAACATTTTACTCTTCTTTGGATTTACATGTTCTTCTAGTAGTTCCTCTTCCCCAGGATTACAGTTTGCCCCCGGGAATATAAAGTTCTCCAGAGAACATGCTCCCCAAAGAACATGTTGCCCCAGCAGTATATTTTAAATCCACAGGTATATTTTTCCTCGGGAGTACTGTTTTTCCCCTTAAAATACTTTTTCCCATTTAGTAAATTTTTTGGGAGACAACTTTCCCATTTGGAACATGTTCTCCCAGTCAAATTCTCTTAAATTTCTGGCCCTCTGGATTTACTTGTTCTTTTAGGAGGATATGTTTCTCAGGAATACCTTTTCTCTCGGGAGTACTGTTTTTTCCAGGTGCTTTGTTCTCCCAAAAGATTTACGTGTTTTTCTAAAGTACATATTCTTTGGGGGAATACAGGGTTTCTCCAGATCCCGGGTTCCCCCCCAAGAAAAAACCCTTCCCATAAATAAATGTTCTCCCAGGAGTACTAACCCTTCCAGGAAACAAGTTCCCCCAGATACATGTTCACCCCTGGAGAAACAGGGGTCACTAGAAGTACATTTTCCCCCCACGGGTGCATGTTCTATCAGGAGACATGTTCTCAAAGTTAAAATTCCAAAGGAGTACAATGTTCTCTACGTTACTTTTCGCTCCCACAGTCCCTTCTCTCCACGTAAAAACGTTTTCCCTCTTGAGTGCGGGTTTCCCCCCAACATTTTTCAAAACCCGGAAACTCGTTTACAGAGTACATTTTCCTTAGGATTTTTTCTCCCCCAAAAGAACTTTTTCCCTCCTAAAAAACACGTATCTTCACAGAGTAAAATTTTTCCCTCCCGGGGAAAATTACATGTTCCACAAAATTTGAAATGTTTCTAGGAAAAATTAATCCCCCTGGAAACTTGTTCTCCCCCGTAGTAATGTTTTTCCCCGGAGTACAAGTTTTTCCTTGGAATCCGTTTTCTCCCGGGTTTTACATTTTTCTCCCCGGGGAGTACTTTCCCCCACGGGTTTTACTATTCTCCTTGTAGCACATGATTTTTCTGGAAATTTCATTCTCAATGTAGCACAGTTCCCCCCCCAAAATACTTTCTTTCCCCAGAACACATGTTCTCCCAGTAGTCCCTGTTCTTCCCCGGGGGTTTTGTTCTTCCCCGTAGCACATGTTCCCTTTCCCGGAGTACATGTTTTTCCCCGAAACACATTTTTCTTCCTGGGGTTAAAAAAATGTTCTCCCCGTAGCACTTTTTCTTTCCCGGGAACATGTTCTTTCCCCGTAAAGCCATGTTCTTCCTGGAGTAAAATGTTCCCCCCAGTAGCACTTGGGTTTTTCCTGGAGTAAAATGTTTTTTCCCCAAGAAACACCTGTTTTTTCCTGGGTACATGTTCCCAGTAGCACATGGTTTTTCCTGGAGTACATGTTCTCCCGTAGCACAAATTTTTCCTGGAGTACATGTTCTCCCAGTTGGGACTTTTTTTCCTGGAGTACATGTTTTTTTTTCCCAGCACAAAGTTCAAGTCCTCGCTGTCTTCTATTTCCCCGGTAAAAAAAAAACCTACAAAAACTGAATTATGTATAATTTTTTCATGTTGCCCCGCCGCCTGGCCTTTTGGGGAATACCCTTTTTCCCCTTTTCAACAAAAACTTCAATTTTAAAATTTCACGTACAAAAGGTTTAAAACAATTAAAAATTTTTAAAGTTTTAAATGCTAGATGCCCGGGGGTTTCGGTTTATCGGTTTAAAAATTGCTGTGGCTTTTGTTCAAATCGTTTTTAAAATTTTGGGGGGTTTTGGCCCCCCCCCCCCCTTTGTTCTACCCCTTAAAAAAACATTTTGGCCTCTGTGGCCCCCGGTTTAAAAATCATGCCGCCCCCTGTGTTTTCCTTGTAAGAAATTTTGTATTGTTAATGGGGTGTAGGGGCCATGGCGCATCGTATAGTTTCATTTTGACGTATTTTCTAATTTTTCCTTGAATGAGAGGGGGGTCTTGAAACCAGGAAGTGAAACTATCCCCCCCTTAAATCGAAATTTTGGGGTTTTCACATTTCATAAAACGCTGTATGGAAAGGTTTTTGGGGCAAAAACCCGAGAAAAGCCTTTTCTGGGCAGCTTTAAACTTTTAGGCTGATGTGTTTTCCCCAATGGGAAACCTTTTTTCCTTTATTTTTAAATTGTTATTTTAGGGGTTAGTTTAAACCCAAAAGGAAAAACCAAGGTTAGTCTATATAATGTCATTTAAAAACATTTACCCTTTAAATTTCGACATACAAGCATCTTAAACCCCAAAAAGCTGTTAAAATTTTTATTTAGAGAAAGTTGTAATTTTATTTTGGGCCCAAAGTTTTGGCCCCCCAAATTTCCCCTTTTTTTTATAAGGAAACTAGCAAAACCGAAATACTTATTTTTATCAAAAAAAAAAAATTCGGGGGTGCCTCCAAACAATTACATTCATTCCCTTTATCTTATAACCCTTTATATTAAAATTCTGAAAAGGCTTCCCAATTGTGTTTTTGTGTATTTTAGAATATTGGTCCTCTGAGATTTAAAAATTTTGAGGTTAAAGTTCAAGAGAATCGAAGGGCTTTAAACCCCAAAAAGGGGTTTTTTCAGGGTAAAACAGAAGTAAATCAGGGGGCAAGATAGGCCCCCTCAAAAATCCCCGGGGCAGCCACTGGCAGGATAAGGAAAGTGTAGAATTTTTAACACATACTTCCTCCCCAGTTTTTTCCAGGAGGTAAACCCGCGATATTCCAAAAATTTTTAATTTTTGTAGAACGGCGTAATAAAAAATGTGTATATTAGGGGCAAAGTGGCTTTGGGCCTTAGGCAAAAAGATAAATTAAAAACCCAACAAATCCCCCGGCCCCGATGAAATGTATGCAAGGGGTTTTAAAGGAATGTAAAGAGGGGCTTTGCAAACCTTTTGGTAATCTTTTAAAAATAATCACTACCCAAATGCATGGTGCCAGAAAAAGTGGAAAAAAGGCTATGTGATACCTATTTTCAAAACGGTGACAGGTCCTTAGCTTCGAACTTTTGACCAATAAGCCTAACCTCCATAGGGGAAAAATTTATGGAATCAATAATTGGCCCAGGCCCGTTCGTAGCCACCTTGAAAACAAAAAAATTTAAACAACGAATTCACAGGGTTTTAAACCCCAAAAAGGGGTTTTCCCGCCTTTCGAATTTTTTTAAAATTTTTTCCTTAAAGGGATTTTGAGGGGGTTCATGGGAAAGAATATTTATTTTGTGTATATGGACTTCAGTAAGGGTTTTGACAGGGTCCCCCCATCAGAGAATATTGAGGAAAATTTAAGAAAATGGGGAAAAGGAGGAGGGAAAATTTTTTCCCGGATTTTGGGGGTGGTTGACAAATTTGGGAGCAGAGATTTGCTTTAAAAGGGGAAAAAATCAGAGTGGGGAAAATGTCACGAGCGGTTTCCACAAAAAGGGGCATTTTTGGGGCCCCCCGCTTTTTCACAAATTTCATAAACGACATAGATGAGGGGATAAAGGCCGGGCCCTCGGCAAGTTTGGGGATGACACCAAAAAAGGCCCTCGAATTCATTTTACGAGGGGGCATTTGAGCACTCCAGGAAGTTTTTAATAGACTATGCAGTGGTCGGAAAGTGGCAGATGCAGGGGGAATAAGACAAATGCAAAATTCTAAAGTTGGAAGGGCAATAACCCCCCACATATAAAATAAATAATGTTGATTAAAATTTCGGATTGCGAAAAAAATTTTGGAGTTTTTGGTTAGGGAGTAAAATTTAAAACCCAAAACAACAGTGCATAAATGTTTGCATAAAACTAATAAATCCTTGGCTTTCATATCAAGAAGCATAAAAAAATAGGAGTCCCAGTTTGTTTTTTTCAACTCTATACATCCTTGGGTTTGGCCCTTTAGTTTTTGTGCACAGTTTTTTTTCCCTTTTTTTACAAAGGATTTTAAAAAACCCTGGAAAAGTTTCAAAGGAGGATGAACCAAAATTGATCCCATGTATTTAGAAAAACCTTTCCCAAAGATTAAAAACTAAGGGCCCGAAACTGCACTCTCTAAAAAGACGTAGAATTTTGGGGGGTATGATTGAGGTGTTTGAAAAGGAAGACAGGAATTTAAAAAAAGGGGATGTAAAAATTGTGCTGAAAAAAATTTTGCCCAACAACCCCGCAGCAATGGTTTTTTAATTTGGGGAAAAAATTTAGATTCGGAAGGGAAAGGAAAAATACTGGGTTTTGGAATAGAGTTTTGGATGATGGAAAAAAACTCCCCAAATACCCCTTATAGAGCCAGAACGTTGTGTAGGGTTTAAAAAAGGGGGGATAAATACAAGAGTGGTTGTGGGGGGTGTGAGTTAGAAACCCGATAGCTTTTTGCTACCAGGGCGGGTTTTCCGGTTCCCCCCTTTAAGTCAATTTTGACTGACCTGACTAAATTTGGGGGCCCTTGGCTTAAACCGGTAGGGGGGACTTGGCCCCGCCCGCAGGGCCCGTAGGCCTTCTGCAGTGTTTCCTTTTGTTCTTATGTTTTTTATGTTTTTTTGTTCTTAAGGGAAATTTTGAAATTTAAAACACGGTGTTTTTCAGTGGAAGGTTTGCTTAGTTTAGGATTGTATATGTCCTAATTTGCCACTCTTTGGGGGAAAAAAAAAAGGGATTTTAGTGTTTCCCCTGTCCATGTTATAAAATTGTGAATACCCCAAAATTTTATTCACTTCAGATCTTCAACGTTAATATATTGGGCTGTATTTTAAACATTATTTCCAAAACCCGCGTTTAAACCCTTTCGCGTTTTTGACGTTAAGGGGGCCCAGGGGTTTTGCCAAAGGGGACACCTTTCTCGATCCCCCCAGCGACAGAAATTTTATCTAGGGTTGTTGTTATTATTAAATTTTTTATTTAACTTTCATTTTAAAAAAGGGGAACAAAATAGCTGGATACAGCCCCCGGGGAAAACTTTGGCAATTTTTTGAAAAATTCCCTTTGTCCCCAAAACACAATGTGTTTTCCAGTTTTAATAGGTTCCCCTGAATATTTTTTTGGTTCTCTTTCATGAAGTGGGCAGGATCATACAGAAAACCTTTTGACAAAAGACTCTAAAACGAAAAATACAATAAAACGGTACTTCCGGGTCAGTGGTAGAGGGGCTATAGACTCACAAACAAAATGACCCCGGGGTTTTGGGGATAACGGGAGAGATACGAATGGTCACTGGGCGAGGGTTTCCCAACACCTGCTGCCCTCGTTTACCTTTAGCTAAAACAGGGGAGCCCGGGGTTGTTTTGGGTGTTCGTTGTTTTCCCAAGAGATAGAAAACCAAAAGAAAATAAACCCCACAACTTGGCTTTCTGAAAATATATCAAAGGTTATTTAAACCCAAACCCATGAGGTTTAAAAAACTCGAAAAATTTTCCCTTTTTCAACCCCTTTGGGTAAATATATAAAAAATAATCGAAAAGTTTAAAATTTGGTTAATATCATAACAAATACTATCAGGCGTTGAAATGTTTGTTACCATCTGTGTTCCAGCATGAAGTATCACTGTACCATATTCTTTCAGCTAGATAATGTCATTGTAACATTCCTCCAGCCCGTGAGTGTCAGTCTGCCAACATTTTTTCAGTCCGATAGTGTTTCTCAAAATTAACCTTAAAAACTTAAAATTTAAGTCTGTGAATGGTTGTAGTAAGTTATGGGGAGAAACAAAACCAAGCGTCCCCCTTCCCTTGAACTGGTGGTTATTATGAGGGTTCCAGGGCATGAAACATGGATGGATATCGTGTTACCCTCTCTTGACTAGATTAGTTGTAAATCTGACCATGATCTCAGAATTCTGTCTCTTTCTCGGCATTTACAAGCCCGTGCAGACTGTAGTGGACTAGACTTTATCGGAGACATGGCTTTCGTTTGGAATGAGATTCTAGAGCTAGCAGTCACTCGTGGAAACTGCATGTCCTTACAGTTTCCGGGGATTAGAAGTGTCTCTGTGTCACCCACCGAAGACACTGATGTGTATTTTTTTTAGCTCTGTGAGAACTGATATATATATTTCTAAATATTAAGAGGAAATTATCTTTGTGACCAACAAATTATGCAGCCTTCACAATATTGTTTAAAATTAAAGCCACATTACAGGAATTTCTGCACTGCTACCAGAGGGACTCCCTACTCTTTCCTTAATATCATTTATCATTTCATTTTTTATTTTAATACCACCTGTTCTTATTACCTCATTTTTCGCTCTCCCTCACGAGAGAAAGTTCAAAGTTGTAGTGTTATGTCAATGACGGTGAGGAAAGATATAATGAAAATGTGTTTCGTTTGAAGGGGAGCGAATATTAATTGAACCTGCCTCACAGCAGAAAAAAATTGCTTGATTTAACTAGATATATCTCGATTTTCGCGAGATCAAGCATGGTATGAGTATGTCTTGGAGGAGTGCTGTAGTATACTGGAGGAGTGTGGGTATGTCCTGTGGCAGTAACTGAGGTGTGATGGTGGGGTATGGGTATTTCTTGGAGGCAGGTGTGGGAGTGAAGTGGATGTGTGTGGGAGTTAGTTCGACGAGTATGGTAGGGTTATGGGAGTGGAAATGAAAATCAGTTCTATTTGTCAGAATATTTGATTTTAGCAATGTATTATAAGAGTTGAGAGGAATTTTAAATTAGTTTGTGTCAACTTTGCTTTATGTCAGCAATCTTAAAGATTTCACTGTTTAGAGTATCTGTAAAAGATTTTGGGAAAAAATACATGTTTATGAAATGTTTCTGGGGGAGCAAAAAAAAAAATTAAAAAAAAAAAAAAAAAAAACCCTCAATAAAAATTTTTATGAAGGAAGGCAGAAAAAAAACAATAATTTTCAATTCTTTAAATAATAATGAAAACAGACATAAACTATCAAAATAAAAAAACTTAAAAAAAATTAATCTATCAATTTTTTCAAGCCAGAATTAAAGTACAATTTTTACTGTTTGATGTTACCATAAGACAAATAATGAAAATTTTTGAAAGATTCCCCCAAAATAAAAATTACGAATTATGAACGAATTACTGCCGTCACCTTCCCTGAAAAATATATGGAAGCAACAACTACAAAAATCACGTTTTAATATCAAGCAATTTTATCTTATGCAAATGTGGTAGAGCCTGGTGTGGTAGTCATGGTGTGGTAGTCATGGTGTGGTAGTCATGGTGTGGTAGTCATGGTGTGGTAGTCTGGTGTGGTAGTCATGGGTGAGTAGTCATGGTGTGGTAGAACCTGGTGTGGTTGTCATGGTGTGGTAGCCATGGTGTGATAGTCATGGTGTGGTAGTCATGGTGTGGTAGTCATGGTGTGGTAGTCATGGTGTGGTAGTCATGGTGTGGTAGTCATGGTGTGGTAGTCATGGTGTGGTAGAACCTGGTGTGGTAGTCATGGTGTGGTAGCCATGGTGTGATAGTCATGGTGTGGTAGTCATGGTGTGTGTAGAACCTATTGTGGTAGTCATGGTGTGGTAGTCATGGTGTGGTAGTCATGGTGTGTGGTAGTCATGGTGTGGTAGTCATGGTGTGGTTAGTCATGGTGTGGTAGTCATGGTGTGGTAGAACCTGGTGTGGTAGTCATGGTGTGGTAGCCATGGTGTGATAGTCATGGTGTGGTAGTCATGTGTGGTAGAACCTATTGTGGTAGTCATGGTGTGGTAGAACCTGGTGTGGTAGTCAAAGTGTGGTAGTCATGGTGTGGTAGTCTTGGTGTGGTAGTCATGGTGTGGTAGTCATGGTGTGGTAGAACCTGGTGTGGTAGTCATGGTGTGGTAGTCATGGTGTGGTAGTCATGGTGTGGTAGTCATGGTGTGGTAGTCGTGGGTGTGGTAGTCATGGTGTGGTAGTCAAAGTGTGGTAGTCATGGTGTGGTAGTCTTGGTGTGGTAGTCATGGTGTGGTGTCATGGTGTGGTAGAACCTGGTGTGGTAGTCATGTGTGGTAGTCATGGTGTGGTAGTCATGGTGTGGTAGTCATGGTGTGGTAGTCATGGTTTGGTAGTCATGGTGTGGTAGTCATGGTGTGGTAGTCATGGTGTGGTAGAACCTGGTGTGGTAGTCAATGGTGTGGTTAGTCATGAATGTGGTAGACATGGTGTGGTAGTCATGGTGTGGTAGTCATGGTGTGGTAGAACTTGGTGTGGTAGTCATGGTGTGGTAATCATGGTGTGGTAGAACCTATTGTGGTAGTCATGGTGTGGTGTCATGGTGTGGTAGAACCTGGTGTGGTAGTCATGGTGTGGTAGTCTGGTGTGGTAGTCATGGTGTGGTAGAACCTGGTGTGGTAGTCATGGTGTGGTAGTCATGGTGTGGTAGACCTGGTGGGTAGTCATGGTGTGGTAGTCATGGTGTGGTAGTCATTGAGTGGTAGTCAGGGTGTGGTAGTCATGGTGTGGTAGTCATAGTGTGGTAGTAATGGTGTGGTAGTCTTGGTGAGGTAGAACTGGTGTGGTAGTCATGGTGTGGTAGTCATGGTTTGGTAGTCATGGTGTGGTAGTCATGGTGTGGTAGTCATGGTGTGGTAGTCATGGTGTGGTTAGGATAACCTGGTGTGGTAGTCATGGTGTGGAGTCATGGTGTGGTAGTCATGGTTTGGTAGTCATGGTGTGGTAGTCATGGTGTGGTAGTCATGGTGTGGTAGTCATGGTGTGGTAGTCATGGTGTGGTAGTCATGGTGTGGTAGTCATAATGTGGTAGTCATGGTGTGGTAGTCATGGTGTTGGTAGTCATGGTGGTAGTCATGGTGTGGTACTCATGGTGTGGTAGTCATGGTTTGCTAGTCATATGGTGTGGTAGTCATGATGTGGTAGTCATGGTGCGGTAGTCATAGTGTGGTAGTCATGGTATGGTAGTCATGGTGTGGTAGTCATGGTGTGGTAGAACTGGTGTGGTAGTCATTGTTTGGTAGTCATGGTGTGGTAGTCATGATGTGGTAGTCATGGTGTGGTAGTCATAGTGTGCTAGTCATGGCATGGTAGTCATGGTGTGGTAGTCATGGTGTGGTAGTCATGATGTGGCAGTCATCGTGTGGTAGTCATCGTGTGGTAGTCATGGTGTGGGTAGTCGTGATGTGGTAGTCATGGTGTGGTAGTCAAGTTGTGGTAGTCATAGTGCGGTAGTCATGGTGTGGTAGTCATGGTGTGGTAGTCGTGATGTGGTAGTCATGGTGTTGTAGTCATCTTGTGGTAGTCAAGTTGTGGTAGTCATAGTGTGGTAGTCATGGTGTGGTAGTCATGATGTGGTAGTCATGGTGTGGTAGTCATAGTGTGGTAGTCATGGTGTGGTAGTCATGGTGTGGTAGTCGAGTTGTGATAGTCATGGTGTGGTAGTCATGGTGTGGTAGTCATGGTGTGGTAGTCGAGTTGTGATAGTCATGGTAAGGGTGTGGTAGTCGAGTTGTGAGTCATGGTGTGGTAGTCATAGTGTGGTAGTCAAGGTGTGGTAGTCATGGTGTGGTAGTCATGGTGTGGTAGTCATGGTGTGGTAGTCATGGTGTGGTAGTCGAGTTGTGATAGTCATGGTGTGGTAGTCATGGTGTGGTAGTCAAGTTGTGATAGTCATTGTGTGGTAGTCATTGTGTGGTAGTCATGGTGTGGTAATCATCAGTGTGGTAGTCATGGTGTGGCAGTCAAGTTGTGGTAGTCATGGTGTGGTAGTCATGATGTGGTAGTCATGGTGTAGTAGTCATGATGTGGTATTCATGATGTGGTCGTTACTGTGTGGTAGTCATGGTGTGGTAGTCATGGCGTTGTAGAAAGATGGTGTGGTAGTCATGGTGTTGTAGAAGGATGGTGTGGTAGTCATGGTGTTGTACAGAGATGCCATGGTACAAAGACGTGGTGGGGTCGTGCCTTACCTCCCCCCCCTCCACAGTGCCACATAATGAGACCATTAACGCGGGTAATAGAGAAAAACGGCCCGATTGATCCTGGCGACAACAGCTGTTTGCCTTTCCTCCGTCTCTCCTTCACTGCTGCCTTTACCCGTCTCTTTCTCATTTTCCTGATTTTCCTACTATTTTTTTTCCTTCTCAGCTTCCTTTTTTTTATCTACATTCTCTTCCACTTCATCATCTACCGCCTCCTTTAATCTCTCTCCCTTTCATTTCTGTCTCTTGGAATTAGTTGACGTCCTCAACCCTTTCACTTGCAATATCGTCGTTTTCACTGTCTTTCTATTTTGAACACGCACTCTTCCATGAGTAAATCTTTTAACCTACTTTGCTTCCTACTCTTCTTCCTTGTCCTCCCTCCTTTCCTTCTCTTTTTTTCTAAGCTTGTCATCTTCTCTCCCTCTGCCTCTCCCAGCTCCCACCCTCGCCCTGCCTTCCTATGTATCCCTCCTCCGGCATTTGTGACAGATAATCCAATAATCGGGTCTCAGTTAGTGTCCATTCGGCGCCCGCATTGAAAACTGGGAGAGTGCTGGGGGGGGGGGGGATCCAGGGAGGGAGTGATTCGTAGCATGGGAATCCAGGGAGGGAGGATGTGTAGTATTGGGAGTTCATGAAGGGAGGAGATGTGTAGTATGGGTGTTCATGAAGGAAGATATGTGTAGTACGGGTGTTCATAAAGGGAAATATGTGTAGTATGGGTGTTCATAAGGGAGATATGTGTAGTATGGGTGTTCATAAAGGGAGAGATGTGTAGTATGGGTGTTCATAAAGGGAGAGATGTGTAGTATGGGTGTTCATAAAGGGAGAGATGTGTAGTATGGGTGTTCATGAAGGGAGAGATGTGTAGTATGGGTGTTCATGAAGGGGAGAGATGTGTATATGGTCTTCATGCATTGAGAGATGTGTGCTGCGAGAGTCCAGGGTGTGATAATCGAATTCTGTAAATTGTTGACAGTCCACAGTCACTGAAAAACAACGGATATTAGCCCCACTCCATAAAGGTGGCAGCAAAGCAGTAGCTAAGAACTATCGGCCAATAGCTTTAACATCCATATCATAAATATCTTTGAAAGAGTTCTAGGAATCAGGATTTCAAATCACTTGGACTTCCGAAAAAATTGCACAATCCAGGTCAACATGGTTTCAGAGCAGGTCGCTCTGCTCTGCAACTG
>NC_069437.1:28662527-28697527 GCF_026875155.1 Cherax quadricarinatus
TCATTTCTGAAAAGTTCCCAAACCCTTAAAGAAAACTCATTCCTTTTGCTATATTTTCAGACTACGGGGCCGACAACATTTTTCCCTCCCATCAGTTGTTACATTAGGTCTAAATGGCACAGATTGGTCTGAAGCCGTACTAGCTCCCATCACTTCTTGCTCCGTACTAATAGGTAATGTAAAAGGTGCCATTCTTCCTTCTGACGTTGACCTTTCATCATCAAAGATGGACATAAGTGATTCAGATCCTCTCCCTTTAGAGTCAGAGAAGCCCCTAGAAAGTTCAGATGAGACAATGTCTCGTGAGATTCATGTGAGATTAAACACCAGTGATGCTACTCTCGAAAGCGAGGTAGTAGGATCACCGGTTCACTTGTTAGATGAAAGTGAAGATATCATCTCCGATACTATAAATGTCTTGACTAGGGCTCAGACCAAAGCCCAGGCTCCTCCTACTGTCCATCCTTTGATTTTCCCTGACTTCAAGCCTTTAGATATATCAAAGAACTCCTTTGTCAATTTACAAAGTAATTGCCCTTCTCTTCAGAATTGCCATAATGCCGCTAAACAAAATCAAGTTATTCAAAGGAAAAACTTTTCAATATAATTTGAATATATAAAAGGTACCTTGTACAAGTCTGTATTCAAATTAAATTCAAATGAGATAGACCATTCCATCTTAGTTGTTCCAAGTCAATGCAGAGAGACTGTTCTTAAAATGGCTCATGACCTGCCAGTGGCCGGACATTTCTCGCATCGTAAAACCTTAAATAAAATTAGGGAAACCTATTTTTGGCAAAAAATGTCCTCAGATGTCACTACCTATTGTAGATCGTGTAAAGTTTGCCAACTGTCATTCTCCCGAGGTACCAGGCGAGTACCTATGGTCAAAATGCCAGTCTTTACGGTACCCTTTGAAAGAGTAGCTATTGACATCGTTGGTCCTTTATCACCACTTTCATCTGGGGGACATATATATATATTAACATTAGTTGATTATGCTTCGAGTTTCCCTGAAGCCATACCCTTAAAGACCATAACTACTACAGAGGTGGCTGAATCCCTTTTGTCCATCTTCTGCAGAGTGGGCATCCCTAGAGAAATTTTGTCTGACCGTGGGACACAATTTACATCTGACTTAATGCAACTTCTGGGAGTGAAGCCTCTCTTCACCACACCCTATCATCCCAGCTGTAATGGGAGGATTGAGCTCCAGCATTCGATTCTCAAGTCCATTTTAAGGAAACTTTGCTCCCTTAAACCTAAGGAGTTGGCTTCGTTACCTACCCTGTGCTTTGTTTGCCATAAAAGGAATTTTCCCCAGGGACTCTTTGGGGTTTTCACCTTTTAAAACCTCTATGGTAGACGGGCCCAAAGGGGGCCATTTTTTCCACCCTTCAGGGAACCTTATGGATTTAATTTGAGGATTTTAAAATGCTGAGGTTCAGTCTTCTTACCATTTCCCCTTGGACCTTAGACCCAAACTTGAGGAGACCTCGGGGCCATAAAACCCAAAAAACCCCAAGCTTTTCAATGGACCAGTCCCAAAACCTTTTTTGTTTCCAAAAGTCAGAAAAAATTTATAAAAAAAAGGGGAAATAAGTTCGGTACTTTTGCCTATCAAGGTCAAATAAATTATTAGTAGCAGGGAAAAGGCCCAATATAAATAAAATTAAAAATTTTTGGGGGGAAATTTGGGAATACCTCATAGAAGTAAAAGGGAAAAACCAAGCTTTTTCATATCAACCCCCTTTTAAGAAATATTTACCGAAAAAATTTCCCTTTAAACCCCCTTTAAAAATTTTGGGATTTATTTTTTTTCCACACGAACTTAAATAGAAAATGAAGAATGAAAGGGTTTTGTGTAATTGACCCCTTTCTAACTTAGACTATGTGAAGTTTTTACAAAAACTTGGTAAATTTGACCATTTCGGGCCCCCAACCCAAACCCAATTAATATTAATTGTCTTAATTGCCCAATAAAAGAATGAACTATTTCAATGTGTGAGTAACTTTTCAGACCCCCCTTTATAAAATTTTCCGGGGTTTTAAACCTCCACGGTAGTCCAAAAGTTTGACTTTTTGCCCGGGACAGCCCGATCAAAGGGAAATTATCCCCATTCCAGTTCACCTTAGGGATGCTTTTTTGCCCCGGGGGTTGGGAAAAAATTTTAATTAAAACAAAAGATAAAATTAAAACCATCAGTTCTGCATTTTGTTTCCTGTAAGTCAGGGTTTAAAGAAGAAGGAAAATTTCCAAAATAGCCCCTTGCTATTGATTTCCCCAGACCCCTTTTGCTATAACTGGGGGGAAATGCTAAACCAAAATCCCCCTTAAAAGATATTTGATCTCCCACAAATTTTGCCCTTTCCTTCTTTTCAAAATATTGATATTGCGCGGGGTACATCAATTTAATTTGTTAGACCCTTTCTAAGAAAAATACACCCTTTTCCTCCCCCAAAGGGACTGATGCAGAAATAAAAGCTATCCCCTTCGGTTTGGAAAACGGGTTCTGTGCACCTACTTTAATAAATAAAAAAGGTTTGGGTAATTTTCCAAATGTTTCATTTTTTTTTGATAACTTTTACGTAATAAACATCTACGGGGGGGGAACATACCCCAAAACAAAAACATCAGTTTTGCGTAGGTTTATCCCTCACAGGGGCCTCACTCCCAAAGGGCCGAAAAAAATGTTTCCCCTTGGGTTTAAAAAAAAAATATTAAAATTTCTTGGACTGATACTTTCTAATAACCTTTTTGCAGCCTCCCCCCAGTAAGATAAAAGGTTTTTATTAAAATTTTTAAAATTTCCCAAAAAACCAAAAAAGCTCATGCTTTAGCTTTCTTGGTTCTGAAAATTTTTTTTGCATGGTTTACCCCAAACCCTTTAACGGATCTTACAGGCATTTTTTCCATTTCCCCTTAAAAAAGCCCTGTGAATAAACCCCTTTTGAACTTCCCGACATAGCTCAGGAAAATTTTTAATGTTTTTAAAAAATTATCTTTTCGAAAGCCCCCTATACTTAAAAAACCCAAGATTTTAAATAAAGCTTTTTGGGTTTAAAAACTGTTGCCTCCGTACGGGCTTAGGTGGGGTTTGCTATACAATACCATGTTTGGAAACCCCCCTTACCTTTTATCCCTTCCAAACCCGGGGAAAACCCCTTCCCCACAAAAACGAATACCCACCATAGAAAAGGAATTTTGGGGCTCTTGTGGGGGGTATCCCCAAAAGCTTAAATTTTATTTAGGGGAAAAAAAATTTCTTTTTTAAGAAAAGGGACCACAAACCTTGATTTACCTAGAAATTTTTTAAGGGGAACCCAAAACAGCGCCCCCTTGGGGTTTGGACTTTGGTACCCCCAGGTTTTTTAATTTCCCCCAAAATTTTTAAAAATTAAGGGTTTTCATCCAAATTTAAATTCTCTAAACGGGTTTTAAGTCGTGACGGGCCCAGAAAAAA
The DNA here is from genome assembly GCF_026875155.1 of Cherax quadricarinatus. Classification (NCBI taxonomy): domain Eukaryota; kingdom Metazoa; phylum Arthropoda; class Malacostraca; order Decapoda; family Parastacidae; genus Cherax; species Cherax quadricarinatus. The sequence goes on from NC_069437.1 coordinate 28,665,992, forward strand.
TTTTTTGGTTCCCTTTAAATTGGGGCTTTTAAAACTGTTAGAACTTTTTCCCTTTCCCCTTTATTTTTTTGTACTCCTTGACTATAAGCCCTTGGGAAAGTGGGATTGAAAGGGGGAAAAGTTCAAAAAAAAAGGAAAATAGCGATGGTGTGTAAGTAAACAATATTTTTTCATCCCGGGCTCCCCCCTTTTAAAAGGAAAGGGGAAAATTTTCCCAGCCCCCCGTTTTTTCCCCCCCTTCCCTTTTTTTTTCCCCCCCCCCAAAAAGGGGATATTTTTGTTTCCCCCGGGCCTGCTTTTTTAAGGAGGGTAAAGGTCAAAGCCCCCGGAAAAACCCCTTCCCCCCCCTCTTCCCCCTCCCCCCCGGAAAAGGGCTTTGGTGGGGCTCTGGTAAAAACAGTAAACACTCAACTCACAGCCCCAAAACATACTGAAAGTACACGCCTGATCATTTTTTAAGGGGAAATTTTTTTGGTTGAAAGCTTCACTTTTGCCCCAATAATTAACTTAGCCCCCTTTCAGTTTATCTTTTTAAAATGTTTTTAAAAATCAAACCCCATCTTTTAGGTAAATTTTACTTATAAAGGAGAAATGAATTTTTTTAAGCAGTGGGTAATCTGCCCCCTTTTTTCAGCTTGGAAACAGGGGAGGGTAAACCCGCCCCAAACCCAAAAGGAAAAATAGAAGGAGACGGACTAACATCCCGAAAACGTCCCATGTTTTAAATTTCTTTCCTGTTATGTAAGCCAAAAATTACCTAACCCCTCAACAAAGCCCGTGGTAAAAGGGAAACCTTTTGGTTTTTTTCCCGGGCATCGAAAATAAATTTTTTTTTACGGGTACGCTCTGTGAAAAACAAGCCCTTTGGGGGTCCCCCAAACCCGCTAACCCCCCCCCCCCCCACATCGCAACGGCTTTCGATTTCCAAAAACACAGTGTCACAAGTACCCGAAAACCCCCCCTTACCACGATATACCTAATTAACGTTTAGTTCAAAAAGTAATTTTTTTTTTAATTTTATTTTTTATTTTTTTTTTTTCAATTAAAAAACCCCTTATATTTTTTTGTTTTACAATTTTTCCCTTTTTTAAATAAAAAAAATGTTTAAAAATGTCTGTTATTTCTTTTTTTTCTTATTTTTAAATTTTTCCCGAGGGGAGCCCCCCTTGGAAAAAATGACTGAAATTTTTTACCAAGGGGGTGACTAAGCCTTCACAATAATAATAATAATAAAACTTTAAATTTTTCAAGACGTACAATGCATTAAGGCCTAGCCTAAAATCAATGACATACAAAATATATGAAAAACCACCTTAGGTTTTGCAGAACATTTCAGGGAAAATTTGGCCATTTTTTTTTCCCGGCTTTTGAAACCAAAACCAGCGACTAACACTCAAAGAGCCCCTTTTTTTCTGTTAGGGCAAAAAGGGGCAACAGGGGGTTCAAAGAAACACCTCCTAAAAGAATTTTTTGGGAAGGGAAAATTGTTTTGTTGGGGAAGCCAATTTTGGTTTTATGGAAAAGGGCCCTTTTGCTTGAAGGACAGGAGTTTTGGGGACCCAAAAGTTTCCTTTTTCCCCGGGGCTGGGATGGAGGAAATTGTTTTTGCCGTCCCCGGATAAAAATTTATGAAGGTTAAAGGGGTCAATCCAATATCTGTTTTCCCGTGCTGGAGGGGAACAGTTGGCAACATAGGATGAAGACCTTTTTAACAGGGATTTTGATCACAATAGAAAAAAAAATTGGATTAAAGGGTTTCCCAAAACCCCGTCATAAAGGGGGGTAATTTGGGCCCAAGGGAAAAGGGGGGTTGGGGATGAATGGTTTTCCAAAGGGGAATTGGTGCAATTTTTGGCTGAAAAAATACTGCAAGGGGAAAAAAACGGTAACATTCAAATTTACAATTGGGACCTTTCTATGGCAGAAATGACATGTATGCCAGGGATGGGGTTCACTTATCTAGGTCTGGGGTGGTAGCACTGGCAACTGCAGTGGAGGGAGCAGTTAGGACTTTAAACTAGGAATAGTTAGTGGTATGGGTTTTGGCAGGAAAACAGTGAAGTCCCAGTGTAGTAATATTACGAGTTCTAGGGGAACTAGTAATAAGCAGAACGAGGTAGATATTGAAAAGCCAGGACTTTGGGTGATAAGGACAGTAATAGGTTTAGTAGAGAAACAGAAATGAGCAGGAAGGGTAAAGAGAAAGGAGAGTCTTTCAATGTTTATTATGCTAATTGCCGTAGTGCTAGGAATAAGATGGACGAGTGGAGATTAGTTGCTAGTGCAGGTAACATTGATGTATTGCCTTAACTAAGACGTGGTTTAATTCAAAAAGTCGGGACATGCCTGCAGAATGTCATATTCAGGGTTTTAAATTGTTCCAAGTAGATATAAGTATCGGGAAGGGGGGTGGAGTGGCATTGTAGTTCCGAGATCGCTTGAACTGTTGCATAAAAAACGGTATTAAGTCTGAAGTAACACATACAGAGTCTGTTTGGATAGAATTTTCAAAAGGGCATGAAAAACTGATTTTAGGAGTGATATAACCGTCCCCCAAACTCAGATAGGGACCAAGGGAGACTACTATGGGAGGAAATTGTTAAGGCCACAAGGCTCGATAATGTAATTCTAGGAGACTTCAGCTTTAGTCATATTGATTGGAATTTCTTGACTGGGAATTTAGAATCATACGACTTCTTAGAAGTAGTTCAGGATTGTTTTTTGAAGCAGTTTGTGACAGAACCTACAAGGGGAAATAACCTGCTTGACTTAGTTATGGCAAACAATGAATACCTTGTTAATAATTTTGAAATTTCAGAGAACTGGTGCTAGCGACCACAAATCAATTACATTTAGCATTGAATGGAAGTACGATAGTAGCGATAACTCAGTAACAGTCCCAGATTTTCGCTTAGCAGATTACGATGGGCTTAGAGAACACTTATCATCTGTTGACTGGGGTAACGAAGAGAGCTATCAATATACAGTTTTCTGAACACTATACATGCTGCTCAAAGAACGTTTAATCCAATATAAAGAATTAGATCAAATAGAAATGACCCAAAATGGATGAATGATAGGCTCAAATATCTACTAGGGCATAAGAAAGGAATTTATAGGCGTATCAAAAGAGGTGAGGGTCATCTTATGAATCAGTAATATTGACATTAAGAGGGACATTAAAAAGGGGATAAGAAAAGCTAAAAGGGACTATGAAATAAAGTTGCTAGGGATTCTAAAACTAACCCAAAAATTTTTTTCCTGGTCTATAGAACAAAAGTTAGAGATAAGATAGGTCCCCTTAAAAATAGCTATGGGCACCTGCTGACAAAGAGAATGAAATGTGCTCGATTTTTAATAATTATTTTCTCTCGGTTTTTACACAGGAAGACACTAACAATATTCCAGGAATTAATTTTTCTAGTGGGCTAGAAGATAAATTATGTAATATCACAGTCACTAGTGAAATGGTTGTGAAGCAGATAGACAGACTGAAGCTAAATAAGTCGCCGGGTCCTGATGAGGTTTTTTCAAGGGTTCTTAAGGAATGCAAAATGGAACTCTGTGAACCATTAACTAACATTTTTAATTTATCTCTTCAAACAGGTGTAGTGTCTGATATGTGGAAGATGGCTAATGTAATTCCTATTTTTAAAACAGGGGACAATCGTTACCGTCAAATTACCGCCCAATAAGCCTGACCTCAATTGTAGGCAAATTACTAGAGTCAATTATAGCTGAGATATAAGAAGCCATCTCGATAAGCATAGCTTGATTAATGATACTCAGCATGGATTCACAAGAGGCCGGTCTTGTCTAACTAATTTATTAACTTTCTTCAGTAAAGCTTTTGAGGCTGTTGACCACGATAAAGAATTTGATATTATTTACTTAGATTTTAGTAAGGCATTGATAAAGTTCTGCACCAAAGACGTTGAAGAAAGTAGCAGTCATGGCGGGGGAAAGTGCTCTCGGGGATCGAGCATGGCTCACTGCAGGAAGCAGGGGTGCCCATTTAAATGGGGTTAAATCCGAGGGGGACTGTAAAAATGGCTTTTCCACAGGATCAGCTTGGGCCCCGTTTTGTTTATAATAATATCAATGATTTTGATGAGGGAATTACAGGTATGACAAATTCGCCGATGACCAAAGATAGTAGGAAAATTTGATTCAAACGGAGTTATGGAACTTCAGGGGATTTAAAAAAACTTATTCTTTTTCAGAAAAGTGGGGCAGTTCAACGAGAAAAATGTGGGGGTTCTGAAGCTTGGGATCCCCCTAACCCTAAATTATAAGTTAAATGTGTAGAACTTAGCCATACAGATTGCGAAAAGACCCGGGGGTTATGGGAAGAAACCCTTTAAACCAAGACGAAATGCCTAACGTACGAAAAAGGGGCAAATAGATTACGGGGATTTATATAAAGAAGTGTAAGCAACAGAAGTCCAGAGGTCGCTGCAGCTTTATACATCATTAGTAAGGGGTTCATTTTATGCAGCTCGTTCGGGTTTCCTTTAAGAATGGGACATAAAATTCGTTAGAAAACTTCACGTAGGATGACTAAATTAATACATAAGGGTTGAAATCTTCCCTTTTAAGAAAAATTGAAGACTCTTAAGTTTTCATCACTTTTTAACGAAGAATGAGGGGAGACCTGATCGAAATTATAAGTGGAAAATAGGTATTAAAAAGAGGATATTTTAAAAAGGTCTTGAGGGTGTCTCCCAAAGAAAACCGGGGGTAAGGTTTTTAAATTAGATAAGTTTAGATTTGAAAGGGCTAGGAAAGTATTGGTTTGGAAAAGGGGTAGTTGAGATGGAACGTCTACCTATTGGATTTTTGAGGCTGGGGCTTTTGGGATTTCAAATTTAGGTTTGGGTAAGTACATGGTGGGGGGGTTGGATTTTAGTGGGACTTTTCCCTCAGAGCTTATTTCTTTTGGTGGCATTTAAAAAAGGGTTTTGGCAAATGTTTTTTTTAGTGGGATGAAAAGAAAGGACCTCCTAGAAGGCCAAAAAGGCCTCCTCACTTCCCCTTTCTTTTTTTATGTTTTATATTTCGTTTTTTACACAAAATTCGAGCAAAACCACATCCGTATTCGGGCCCTGGGAAACGAATGAGACTTAACACAGATGACAGCAAAGAAAAGAGCGAGATAAAGAACCCCCTATGTCTCAGCCCTTTTTGTGGCCACTAACCAACTAAGAATCAACACTAAAGAAATTTCTTATGACCGAGAATCAAAAAATTTTGGGCAATTCAAGAAATTTCTGATATAACCGTAACACCTACAAGACTTTTAAAAAGCCTAAATATACGCCCATGGGCCCTGTCCAGGCTAAGATTTGGAACTCTTTGATCATAAAGAACTGCAAGAAACCCCTTCCCCTGCCTTAAATTTTATGGAAGGGAGCATATCACATGGGGTCATCCCCCCAGTCCCTTAAAACAACAACAAAATTCCCCCCCCAAAGGTGACAGCAAAGCAAATTTCAAAGAATTACAGATCTAACACTAACGCCCACTTCTAAAAATCTTGAAAGGGGTTTTATAAAAAATAATAATAATAATAATATAATAATAATAAAATAAAATAATAAATAAAAATAATAAAATAATAATAATAATAATAAAATAATATCTTTATTTCTACAAGAAAAGGTAACGGCCCAGCATATCAAGACATACTACATGGAAAGTCTAAATTAGGTCAGTTTTGTCCCAGGATGCGACCCCCACCGTCGACAACTCCCAGATACCCCTTTTAAAAACCGATGGGTGAAAAGACAACAGTGAAACACGCGCAATATTTCTACCCTCGCTGGGAATCGAACTCAGACCCTCGCCATGTGAAGCAAGAGCTTTAGCCATCAGCCACGGGGCACCGATCGCCAACTACTTGGATACCCAACAATTCACAACCCAGGGCAGCATGGGTTTTAGAGCAGGTGCTCCTGCCTCCTCACAGCTACTGGACCACTGAGACATGGCCTTGGATGCAATGGGCGACAGCCATTCTGCAGATGTAGTATACACAGACTTTGTAAAAGTCTTCGACAGATGCGATCATGGTGTAATAAGCACACAAAATGTGTGATAAAGGAACAACAGGAAGAGTGGGTAGGTGGATACAAAGCCTCTAAAGAAACAGAACACAAAGAGCAATAGTAAACAGAGTCAGTAAGGCGGCTACAGTGAGATGCTCGGATCAACAAGGTACAGTACCTTCTATTCTTTTCTTTATCCTCATGTCTTACATAGACAAGAGTGTCCTCTTTTGCTGATGATAACAGATTTTACATGATAGAGAGATCCACTGAGGACATTGCAAATCTCCAAGCGAACATTAACCAAGTTTTTAAATGGCTTCAAAACAATACGAAGTTCAATGAAGACAACTTTTAATTACTCCACTATGGAAATAGAGGAAATAAAAACTGGATTGGAATTTAAAACAAACTCCAACAACACAGCATAGCGACAAACAAATGTGAAGGCCATAGGAGTGATAATGTCAGAGAATTTCACTATGATCGCAGCAATGTCTGTACCACATCTGCTAGAAAAATGATAGCATGGCTAATAAGAACCTTCAGAACTAGGGATGCCAAGCCATTGATGATTGTTTTCAATTCGCTTGTTCTCTCAAATAATCCAACACATTCTACTAATCTTCAACCTACGAATCCTCTGTATAAAATTCATGCCAGACATTTCCCCTAGATATGACATCTCCACTGCCTCCAGCATCTTTCTTGTTGCAATATTCATAACACATGTTTCACACTCATGTAGGAATGCTGGTACCACTACACTCTCATACATTCCCCTTTTTATGCCTCTAAGGATAACGTTCTTTTTTTCTCTACACGAGCCTCAATGCATCACTCACCATTTTTTCCTTATTAATTCTATGGTTTACCTCGTCTTTCACAGACCTGTGTGGTGACAAGTCCACTCCCAGATATCTTAACACATTCACTTCCTCCGTGGACTGCTGCTGCCCAGCAACACAGAGAAGCCGGCAGTGAAATAAGTGGAGCGATAGTTAGACAAGGCCGTCAGCTACTTAACACTCACGAACTATGAGTACTGAATTATAATATAAAAGTTACATCCTACCTAATAATATAACTAAGTCAAATAATAATATAAAGCAATATATTTATGATTTAACTAATATCGCAGATATAAGCAACATAAAATTATATGAACAGGCAATACACATTATATACATTGTGGCCCATTCAGAGGTCACAATAGACTGCAAGAAGACTTTGACACAGTTCCACTTAAGAGACTAGTGCATAAGCTGGAGGACCAGGCAGGTCTAACATTGAAGGTAGTGCAATAGATCAGGAATACCGTCGGGAAGACTTCAGTGAGTCATGGTGCGTGATGAGGTGTCAGAGTGGGCGCCTGTGACGAGCGGAGTTCCACAGGGGTTAGTCCTAGGACCGGTGCTGTATCTGGTATATATAAACGACATGACGGAAAGAATAGACTCAGACGTATCCATGTTTGCAGATGTGAAGTTGGTGAGAATAATTTAATCGGACGAGGACCAGTAGAACTATAAAGGGATCTGATAGGCTGTGGGCCTGGTCCAGAAACTGGCTCCTAGAGTTCAACCCCACCAAGTGCAAAGTCATGAAAATTGGGAAGAACAAAGAAGACCACAGATGGAGTACAGTCTTGGGGGACCAGAGACTACAAACCTAACTCAGGGAAAAGGATATTGGGGTGAATATAACACCGGGTACATCTCCTGATGCGCACATCAACCAAATAACTGCTGCAGTTTATGGGCACCTACCAAACCTAAGAATTGCATTCCGATATCTCAATAACGAATCGTTCAGGACCATTTACACAGTGTATGTCAGGCCTATATTGAAGTATGCAGCACCAGTTTGGAACCCACACCTAGCCAAGCACGTAAGGAAATTACAGAAAGTGCAAAGGCTTGCGACATGACTAATCCCAGAGCTAAGGAGTAATGTCCTACGAGGAGAGGTTAATTAAGGGAAATCGACCTGACGACATTGGAGGACTAAGGGAGATGGGGATATGATAATGACATAAAATACTGTAGATGTAGTGCAGATGACAAGAAACAGATGATTGCTGATGTTATGAATGAAAAGAAGTAGGATGTCCTGGCCCTAAGCGAAACAAAGCTGAAGGGGTAGGGGAGTTTCGGTGGGAGGAAATAAATGGGATTAAATCCGGAGTATCTGAGAGAGTTAGAGCAAGGAAGGGGTAGCAAGTAATGTTGAAGGATCAGTTATGGAAGGAGAAAAGAGAATATGAATGTGTAAATTCAAGAATTATGTGGATTAAAGTAAAGGTTGGATGCGAAAAGTGGGTCATAAAAGCGTGTATGCACCTGGAGAAGAGAGGAATGTAGAGGAGAGAGAGAGAGATTTTGGAGATGTTAAGTGAGTGTATAGGAGCCTTTGAACCAAGTAAGAGAGTAATTGTGGTAGGGGACCTGAATGCTAAAGTAGGAGAAACTTTTAGAGAGGTGTGGTAGGTAAGTTTGGGGAGGCCAAGCGTAAATGATAATGGGAGCCCTTTGATTGAACTTTGTATAGAAAGGGGTTTAGTTATAGGTAATACATTATTTAAGAAAAAAGATAAATAAGAATACAAGATATGATGTAGGGCGAAATGACAGTAGTTTGTTCGATAATGTATTGGTAGATAAAAGACTATTGAGTAGACTTCAGGATGTAACAAGTTTATTAAAGGGTGCCACAGATGTATCAGATCACTTTCTATTTGTAGCTACACTGAGAGTAAAAGGTACATGGGATACAAGGAGAACAGAAGCATCAGGAAGAGAGAGGTGATAGGTTTAAAAACTAAAAGAGGAGGCAGTTAGGGTAAGACATAAACAGCTATTTGGAGGATAGATGGCTAATGAGAGCATAGGAAATGGGGTCGAAGAGGTATGGGGTAGGTTTAAAAATGTAGTGTTAGAGTGTTCAGCAGAAGTTTGTGGTTACAGGAAAGTGGGTGCGGGAGGGAAGAGGAGCGATTGGTGGAATGATGATGTAAAGAGAGTAGTAAGGGAGAAAAAGTTAGCATATGAGAAGTTTTCACAAAGTAGAAGTGATGCAAGGAGGGAAGAGTATAATGGAGAAAAAGAGATAGGTTAAGAGAGTGGTGAAGCAATTTAAAAAGAGAGCAAATGAGAGAGTGGGTGAGATGTTATCAACAAAATTTGTTGAAAAAAGAAAAAGTTTTTGGATGAGATTAACAAATTTAACAACCCTTGCTGACAAAGCGAAATGGAAATGTGCTCGATTTTTTAATAATTAAAAATTCTCCTCGGTGTTTTACACAGGAAACCGCAAACAATATTCCCAAGGAATATATTTTTCTAGTGGGCTAAAAGATAAATTATGTAAAATCAACAGTTCCACTAGTGAAATTGGTAGTGAAGCAGATAGACAGACAGCAGCTATATAAGTCTCCGGTCCAGATGAGGTTTTTTTTCAAGGGTTCTTAAGGAAATGCAAAATGGTAACTCTGTGAAACCAATAACTAAAACAATTTTTAATTTATCTCCTTCAAAACAGGTGTAGTGTCTGATGATGTGTAAGATTGCTAAATGGTAATTCCTATTTTTAAAACTGGGGACAATTCTTTTCCGTCCAAATTACCGCCCAATAAGCAGGACCTCAAATTGTAGGCCAAATTACTAAGTCAATAATAGCTGGAGATTATAAAGAAGCCATCTCGATAAGCCATAGGCTTTGAAATTTAATGATACTCAGCATGGATTCAACAAGAAGGCCGGTCCTTGCTAACATTTTATAAACTTTCTTTCCATAAAGCTTTTTGAGGCTGTTGACCACGATAAAGAATTTGATATTATTGACTTATGATTTTTAGTAATGCATTAGATAAGTTTCCTGCACCAAAGACTGTTGAAGAAAGTTAGCAGCTCATGGCATTGGGGGAAGAGTGCTCGTCGTGGATCGAGTCCATGTGCTCCCTGACAGAAGCCAGAGAGTGGATCCATAAATGGGGTTAAATCCGAGGTGGGGATCTGTAACAAGTGTCGTTCCACAAGGGATCAGTCCTTGGGCCCGTTGTTGATTTTTAATATATATCAAATGATCAGAAAGAGGTAATTACTAGTGATATGAGTCAAAATTCGCCGATGACACAAAGATACGTTAGATAATTGATTCAAATTCAAACGAAAGAATTATTATGGAACATCAGGAGGATTTAAACCAAACTCTAATCTTTTTCAGAAAGTGGGCAGATGCAAATTCAACGAATAGAAATGTAAGGTTTCTGAAGCTTGGGAGTGCCCAATAACCTAGAATACTTATAAATTAAATTAATGTAGAACTTACCCATACAGATGGCGAAAGGACTGGGGGTTTTATTGTGATCAGCAACCTTAAACCAAGACATGCAAATGCCTAAGCGTACGTAATAAAGGCAAAATAGATTACTGGGATTTTAATATCAAGAAAGTGAAAGCAACAAAAGTCCCAGAGGTCATGCCTGCAGCTTAATACATCATTATTAAGGCCCCTTCACCCTAGATTTATGGCATCTCAGTTGTCAGTCACCAATTACAGAATGACATAATTCGTTAGAAACATTCCAGCGTAGGATTACTAAATTATACATAGATTAGAAATCTTCCTTAATGAATAAAGAATTGAAGACTCCTAAGTTTACATTCACTTGTTAGACGAAGACTTATGGAGACCAGATCGAAGAGTATAAGTGGAAGAATAAGGTATTAATAAAGAGGATATTAATAAGGTCTTGGAGGATTTCCTCCTCCAAAGGAAAAAACCGGCCGGAAAATGGGATTTAAATTAGATAAGTAAAGATTTAGAAAGGACCATAGGAAAGTTATTGTTTTGGAAATAGGGAAGTTGAGAGGAACTGTCCCTACCCTAGGTTGGATTTTTGAGGCTGGGGAACTATGGTAGTTTTCAAATTTTAAGGTTTGGATAAGTACTGAGGTGGTAGGTGATGAATTTGAAGTGGGACTTTCACATCAGAGCATATTTCTTTGGTGGCATTGAAAATAGGGTTGGGCAAAATTTTTGTTATTAGTGTAAAATTGTAAAGGACCTGCCTAGTATGGCCAACAGGCCTCCTGCCAGCGTTCCTCCTTTCTTATGTTCTTAATGTTGTTTTATATGTTCGTTTTTTACACAAATCTCGAGCAAAACCTCATCCAAATTCGTCCCTGTGAAACGAGATGAGACTTTTAACACAGAATACAAGCCAAAGAAAATGAGCGATATAATTAAGCCCAAGTAATGTCTCACACGTTTTAGTTGGAGCCACTAAACCAGACTAAGACACACAAAGAAATTTCTTTAGACCATAATCAAAATTTGGTCAATTCAAGAATTTCTGATATAACCGTAACACCATAAACTTAGAAAGCCCGTAAATGATACGCCCATGGACCCTGATCCAGGCTAAGATACGTGGAAACCTTTGATCAGAAAGACTGCAAGAAACCCCTTCCACGTGCCTTAAATAATTTAATGGATAGGAGCATATACACATGGGGTCATCCCCACAGTCCCTAAACAAAACAACAGACATATCCCACTTCCAAAAGGGTGACAGCAAAGCAATATGCCAAGAATTACAGATCAGTAACACTAACGTCCCACATCATAAAAATCTTTTGAAAGGTGTATCTATTTAATAATGTAATAATAATAATAATAATAATAATCATTAATAATAAATAATAATATTAAAATAATAATAATAATAAATAATAAATAATAAAAATTAATAATATCTTTATTTTACTACAAGTACCTTTTGTAATACAGGCCTAGCCTGATATCAAATGACATTAACTAACATGGAAAAGTCAATAACTTAGGTCAGTTTTTTTCCCCAGGATGGCGACCACACGCAGTCCTACAAACTCCCAGATACCCATTTTAGAAACGATGGTGAACATAGACAATCAGTGAAAACACCGCAATATTTCTACCCTCGCTGGTAATCGAAATCATACCCTCGACCATGTGAAGCAAAGAGCTTTAGCCATCATGCCACGGGGCACCGTATGCCACCAACTTGGATACCCAAACAAATTTCCCACCCCAGGCAGCAATGGGTTTAAAGAGCATTGCCACCATCCTCCTCAACAGCTAATGGATGGACCACTGAGACATGGACTTGGATGCAATGGGCGACAGCCATTTCTGCAGAGATAGAATCACATACAGATTGTAAAAGTCTTCGACAGATGCGACCATGGTGGGGGTAATAAGCACACAAAAATGTGTTGTGATAAAGGAAACAACAGGAAGAGTGGTTGGGGTGATACAAAGCCTCTAAAGAAACAGAACACAAAGAGCCAATAGTAAACAGATTTCAGAAAGCGGCTACAGTGAGATGCTCGATCAAAAGAAAGGTACAGTACCTTTCTATTCTTTTCTTTATCCTCATTCCTTTCATAGACAAGAGAATGTCCCTCTTTTGCCTGAAGATAACAGATTTTAACATGAAAGAGAGATCCACTGAGGGACATGCAAATCTCCAAGTCGAACATTAAACCAAGTTTTAAATGGCTCCAAACAATACGAAATTCAATGGAAGACAACTTTTAATTTACTCCACAATGGAAATAGGAGGGAAATAAAAAACTGGATTGGAAATTTAAAAACAAACTCCAACAAACACAGCAATAGCGACAAACAAATGTGAAGGCCATATATTGATAATGTCATAGAATTTCACTATGATCGCAGCAAAGTCTGTAACCACATCTGGCTAGAAAAAATGATAGCAATGGCTAATAATAACTCTTCAGAACTAGGATGCCAAGCCCATTGATGATTGGTTTTCAATTCCGCTTGTTCCTCAAATAATCCAACCACATTCTACTAATCTTCCAACCTACGAATCCTCTTTAAAAAAGTCATGCCAGACATTTCCCCCCTAGATATGGACATCTCCACTGCCTCAGCAATCTTTTCTTTTTCAATATTCAAAACCAAGTTTTCACACTCATGTAGGAATGCCAGGTACCTACTAACACTCTCCCTACCATTCCCCTTTTTTATTCCCTCTAAGAATAACGTTTTCTTTTTTTTCTCTACACTAGCCTCAAATGCATCTACTCACCAATTTTTTCCTTATTAATCTATGGTTTACCACGTCCTTTCACAGACCTGAGTGGTGACAAGTCCCACTCCCAGATATCTTACACATTCACTATCCTCCGTGGACGTGCTGCTGCCCAGCAACACAGAGAAGCCGGCAGTGAAATAATGGAAGCGGATAGTTAACAATCCGTCCAGCACTTAACACTCAACGAACTATGATACTGAATTATATATAAAGTTTACATCCTACCTAATAAATAACTAAGTCCAACTAATAATATAAAGCAATATATTTATGAAAGAACTAATAATCGCAGATATAAGCAACAATAAAATTATATAACAGGCAATACACATTATATACATTGTGGCCCATCAGAGGAACACAATAGACTGGCCAAAAAGACTTATGACACAGTTTCCACTTAAAGAGACTAGCCATAAGCCGGAGACCAGGACCATGTTCTAACATTGAAGGTTGTGCAATAAATCATTGAATACCAGTCCGGGAAAGACCTTCAGTTGATCCCCCAATGGTGCGTGATGAGGTGTCAGAGTGGGCGCCTGTTGACGAGCTGGATTTACCCAGAGGGGATTAGTCCCTATGACCGTGCTGTAATCTGTATATAAAAACGACATGACGGGAAAGAATAGACTCAGACTAATCCCATGTATGCAGATGTGAAGTTGGGTGAGAAATAATTTTAAATCGGACGAGGACCAAGTTAGAACTATAAAGGGGAATCTGGAAAGGCCTGTGGGGGCTGGTCCAGAAACTGGCTCCTAGAGTTTTCAACCCCACCAAGTGCAAAGTTCATGAAATTGGGAAAACAAAGAAGAACCACAGATGAGTACAGGTCCTTGGGGACCAAGACTACAAACCCTAACTCTGGAAAAGGATATTGGGGTGAATATAACACGGGTACTTCTCCTGATGCGCACAACAACCAAATAAACTGCTGCAGTTTATGGGCAACCTACCAAACCTAAAGAATTGCATTTCCGATTATCTCCAATAACGAATTCGTTCAGGACCAATTTTACAACAGTGAATGTCCAGGCCTATATAAGTATGCAGCACCAGTTTGGAACCCACACCTAGCCAAGCACGTAAAGGAAATTACAGAAAAGTGCAAAGCTTGCGACATGGACAAATCCCAGAGCTAGGAGTAATGACCTACGAGGAGAGTTTAATTAAGGAAATCGACCTGACGACATTGGAGGAACTAAGGAAGATGGTGTATTAATAAAAAGACATAAAATACTGTAGAATGTAGTGCAGATGACAAGAAACAGATGATTGCCTGATGTTATAATGAAAAGAAGTATGGATGTACCATGCCCTAAGCGAAACAAAGCTGAAGGGTTAGTGAGTTTCGTGTGGGGGAAGGAAGAAAAATGGGATAAATCCGGAGAAATCTGAAGAGAAGTTAGAGCAAAGGAAGGGGTAGCAATAAGTTTGAAGGACCAGTTTGGGTAAGGATAAAAGAGATAAGAAATGTGTAAAATACAAGAATTTATGTGGAATAAAGTAAAGGTGGATGCGAAAAAGTGGGTCATAAAAAGCGTGTTTATTCACCTGGATAAGAGAGAATGAGAGAGAGAGAGGATTTTTTGGGAGATGCTAAGTGAGTGTATAGAGCCTTTGAACCAGTAAGAGAGTAATTGTGGGTAAGGGAACCAGAAATGCTAAAGTAGGAGAAAACTTTTTAGAGAGGTTTTGGAAAGGTAAGTTTGGGGATGCCAAGCTGTAAAAAATGATAATGGGAAGCCCTTTGATTGAACTTTGTATAGGAAAGGGGTTTTAGTTATAGGTAAATTACTTATTTTTTAAGGAAAAAAGATAATAAGAAAAACAAGATATGAAAGTATGTCGAAATGACAGTATTTTGTTCGATAATGTATTGGTAGATAAAAGACTATTGAGTAGACTTCAGATGTAACAAGTTTATAAAGGGGTGGGCCACAGATGTATCAATATCACTTTCTATTTGTAAGCTACACCTGAGAGTAAAAAAGGTACATGGGTTAATACAAGGAGGAACATAAGCATCAAGTGAAGAGAAGAGGTGAAGGTTTAAAAAACTAAAAGAGTGATGCAGTTAGGGTAATACCATAAACAGCTATTTGGAGGATAGATGGCTAATGAGAGCATAGGAAATGGGTCGAAGAGGTAATGGTAGGTTAAAAATGTAGTGTATAGAGTGTTCAGCAGAATTTTGTGGTTTACAGGAAAAGGGGTGCCGGGGAGGGAAGAAGGAGCGATGGTGGAATGAATTGAGTAAAGAAGTATTAAGGTAGAAAAAGTTAGCATAAGAGAAGTTTTACACAAAGTAGAAGGGATGGCAAGGAGGAAGAAGTATATGGAGAAAAAAAGATAGGTATATTAAGAGAGTGGAGAAGCAATTTAAAAAGAGAGCAAATGAGAGAGTTGGGTGAGATGTTATCAACAATTTTGTTGAAAATAAGACCAAGTTTTGTGATTGAGATTAACAAATTAAGGAAGCCTGAGAGAACAAATGATTTTGTCAGTTTAAAAAAGTAAGAGGAAAAGTTATTAAATGTAGAGTTAGAGGAAGGGGAAGATGGAGGGAATATTTTGAGTAAATTATTAAATGTTTGATGAGATAGGGGAAGCAGTGATTTCGTGTATAGGAAGGAGGAATAACATCTTTGTAGGAGTGATGAAGATCCAGTTGTGAGTTTGGGGGAAGTTTCGTGAAGGCAGTAGGTAAAAATGAAAATAAGGGGGTTAGGCATCCGGGATTGGATGGGATAATGATAGAAATGTTAAAAGCAGGTGGGGATATAGTTTTTAGGCGTGGTTTGTGTGCAATTATTTAATAAATGTATGAAGTGATAAGGTACCTAGGGATTGGCAAGAGCATGCAATAGTTATTCCATTGTAATAAAGGCAAAGGGGAACAACATAGATTGCAAAAATAATATGGGGATAAGTCTGTTGATATACCTGGTAAAAGTGTATGGTAAGAGTTATTGTTGAAAGAATTAAGAGTAAGACGGAGAATAGAATAGCGATAACAAGGAGCTTTTAGGAAAGGTAGGGGGTGTGTGGACCAGGAGTTTTACAGTTAAAACATATAATAAGTGGAACATATTTAGATAAGGCTAAAGAGGTGTTTTGTGGCATTTATGGATTTTGGAAAAGGCCTATTGAACAGGGGTGGATCGGGGGGCCTTGTGGCAGATGTTGCAGTGTGTATGTGTATGAGAGTAGGTTACTGAAAGCATGTGAAAGAGTTTTTATTTTTACGAGGATAGTTGGAGGCTCTAGTTAAGAGTATGTAGGAAGATGGAAATTTTTCCCCAGTAAAAGTAGGCCCATAGACAAGGATGTTTTTATGTCACCGTGTTGTTTAAATATATTTATGATGGTGTTGGTAGGAACAAGTAAATGCGGAGGGTCTTTTGAAGAGCGTTTAGTTAAAAGATAAAGAATCACTCAAAAGTGAGTTGTCACAGTTGCACTTTGCGAGACACTGTGGCTCTAGGGAGATTTTTATTTTTTTCCCCCAGAAGAGAAGTTGCAGAGAATTGTTGGATAAATTTGTAGGGTGTGCAAAAGAAGAAAATTAAAAGAAAGTGAATACAGGAAATAGTAAGGTTTAAGAAGATAAAAAGATTAGGTGAAGAAAGATTGGATATCAGATTGGTGGTGAGAGAGTATGGATGAGGTGAATGCATTCAGATATTTGGGAGTGGACCGTGTCAGCGGATGGGTCTAGGAAGATGAGGTGAATCAAAATCATAGAATTGATTGAGGTTGTGCACTCGGATTCTGGGAGACCAAAGAACTTTGACCTAGGATGTAAAGATGGTGAAATGTAAGAAGTATAGTTTTAACAACGCTCTTATAGGGTGTGAAGCATGGTGATGAATGTTGCAGCGAGGAGAAGGCTGGAGGCAGTGGAGATGTCATTTCTGAGGTCAATGTTGTGGTGTTGAATTATAATGCAGAGAAAATCGTAGTTTGGAAAGGTTAGGATGAGGTGCAGTATACCAAAACAGTTGGTCCAGAGTGCTGAGGAAGGGTTTTTGAGGTGGTTTTCGGACAAGTAGAGAGAATGGAGTGAAGAGTGACTTCAAGAGTGTATCAGGTCGTCCCCCGTGTGAAGAAGGCGGTTAGGTCGGCCTAAGAAAGGTTGGAGGGAGGGGGTAAAGGAGGTTTTTGTGTGCGAGGGCTTGGACTACTTCCAGCAGGCATGCGTGGAGCGTGTTTTGAATATGAGTGAATGGAGACAAAATGGTTTTTTTAATACTTGACGTGCTGTTGAATGTTAGCAAAGTACATTTAGGAAAGGGGTTCAGGGGAAACCGGCAGGCCGGACTTGAGTCCTGGAGATGGGAAAACAGTGCCTGCAACTTCTGAAGGAGGGGTTGTTAATGTTTGCAGTTTTAAAAACTGTGTGTAAAGAGTAGACCTCTTGCAAGACATTGAGTCGTGAATGATGGTGTAAGTTTTCTTTTTCGGGCCACCCCCATTGAAGGAATCGGCCAGTGTGAAATTAGAAATTAAAGTAAAAAAATAAACATAAAAAAGAAAAATTGCAGAGAGAAATCACACGGTGGACAGAGACAGGATGATCCGGAGATGGGATCAGCCCAAGGTGTTCATTGAATATTTAAAGACCAGATTGAATCACAGGGATTTATGGAAGTATTTCGTCATCCACACAGAGTGTCAGGTAAGTGGAATAGTCTGGAATGGATGTAGTGAGCCGGATCCATAGATAGCTTATAAAAGAGGTGTGAAAAGCAGTATGGACATGAAAAGTAGACTCCTAGTAATTGACCAATGAAGAGGCGGGGCAGAGCTGTGAAGTCCTGACGTCCTGCAACCACAACTAGGTGATTACACACGCACATACACAAATCACTGACATACCAATATTACTCTAGAAATTATGAGTAAATTTCTAACATCAATTTATCAGATAGTAACAGTAAATCCTTAGGAATATTATAATGTGCTCAATATCTTTATTCAATGTGTCCATAAAGCATCATATGTTATTTTATGTACAGATTTATATAACAGTGTGTAAGAAGCACATCTTTAATAATACTGCTAATGAAGAAAATATTACCACCTAGACAACCATAATTTTTTATTAAAGATCTCAACTTTCATTGTGTTAGTTTGTATTCATTCAGTTATGTACATTCAGATGTTCAACTGAGAAACACATATTTTCTCGTGATAATGGTCCAGAATTTATAACTGACAAACTTGCAAAACCAGAAAAAAGGCATATGCTATATGTGACTGTCACTAAGAAGATCTAGTATTCTCTTTCGCATTTTGTAACACAGTAACTCATCTAAAGCACAAAGGAACTACTAACAAAGACTCAGCTACATTTACTTGAATAGCATTTGCCACATGAAAGGCTAGGAAACTCACTGAATCTATTGTAAACAAAAAAGTCAATCGAAGCGTCCACATCCTGGAATTGTTCTAACCGTTCTATGCGTGGAACAGCTTGCAACATTTTGGAAACATCTGTGCCTAACTTGTTCCCGCACGAGGTAGCCCCTGTTTTCGTTACCCTCCGACGGTCCTTAATCATTAAGAGTTTTTTTTCAAGAATTGACAAAAACATCACTTTTCCCCTCAACAGCAAAAGTGGGAAAAAGTAGACCTCTTAATTGTTGGTACTGACAAGGAAGAAATCAAAGTCCCAGGGACAAAAGACACTAGAGGAGATCAACACAGTTGGGGAGCTATGAGGATTAACACCACAAAAGATAACTTGCCACTAGGGATGCCTGACACTGCTCAAGCACTGAAAGAAAGAGCAGTGTAACACAATTTTCCCCTTTATGGTAACCACTGTAAAATTTAATACTATGAAAGCAAAGACGTCGTTTCCCGTCTGGTGCTTCTGTTGCAGGCAACACTAGAATAAATCCCCAGAATCTATTAGAAAAGCGATGGTTAATCCAATCTTCCTAGATATACAGTAGATACCAACTATAGTGAGAATAATCAGTTCTCTTAACAACATCTGGCTGGTGTTATTCTTAACAGAACAAAACCATTACTTCGTACATACTTCGAGTCTTCAACAGCTTAGAGAATTATGTTTCATTGTTATGCACAAAACACTCTTCGCTGCTTCATAGCCAAAACTACTTTTTTCAGTGTCTTAGCAAATTGAATCAGAAGGTCGTGCAACAAGGGAGTTAAAAAAAAATAACCTGACCTGAGTACAATGCCAGATAATAAAACGATGACTTCAATACGCCATTTAACTTCGTAAAGAGAAGCGGTATTTCAACAAAGCAATAAACATTTCCCTAAGTCTCTTCCCTTATGATTTTTTCAATGGAATACAGAAAATAATCTAGTGCTTATGTTTGGGGAAACACGAAATCATTTCACCGAGCGATGTTTCAGCAATGTGATATTTCTAGCACCATTTATCTGTGCAATAAGTGATTGTGAAGAAATCACTGACAGTTTAACCAGTTCCCTGTGATGAATGACTCTTCTGGCAGGTAAAAAGGATCGTCAAGTACCATATTTGCTCAACTGACCAACGTGTGGACAGGCCACGATGACACACTCCTAATCCATCCACTACGAAAATCCTCCAAAGCCAGACAGCAAAACTCTTTGGTACCGCGAGACTCATAATACCCAGGCTCATAACCATTTTTCCATGCAAATAGCAAGGGCTGCCTTGGAGCACCTCCATTGAAGTGAAGTCCATTGCCGTAAATACTCGAGACGGAATAACTAATCGGTAATCTAGAAGCCCCACAATACCCAACCCTCTTTACATGTTTCAATTTTACTGGACAGCAGTCTGTAAACTACAAGTATGAAAGAATAGAAGAGGGAGTAGTTGTTTAACATATTCCCCCCCAAAAATGTGTTACATAATTTACAAGGACATATAAAATATAATAGATAATCAAAGTTACAGTTACAAAGGTCTGGACAAATTACCAACCTATATAATGGCAAACTATGAAAAAGTTTTTGCACTTATTTTACCAGCAAATGCAGCTAAATTATTAAAAAGCTGTGGAGCAGAGTTAAGACACGGGGAGCAATCACTTGAGGCACAGAGAACCCTGTGACACACTGCCTGGCACTTAGTGGCCTAGTTTTCCAATCACACTGTAAGGAGCATGAATCCAACTCCAGCTGCACAATTTCCCGCTCTAGAAAAAGAAGATGCAATAGAAACAAAAAATCCTCGGGAATCCTTTACTAAGCTGTAGGCAGCAAGACCTGGATCACAGGGAAAGGTAGTAGGACAGGGATTTACTCAACTACGTCCCCATCTGACTCCCTGAGTGTTACTCGCAGCATGGCTGGCCTTTCTTATCTCATCATCACTTCAATACTACTGTGCTTATTTTTTTCTTATCATTTCCTCAGATTTTCTTTCAATACTCTTCTGTTTGGTCTTGTCTGTCCTCTCGATTTACACAGGGTTAGTTTAGGGTTTCCTAACCTTCATTTACAAGCTAAGAACTGCTACCTACAATCACCTAATATGAAAAATCTTTTTGTTGTTACGGTAATACATACAGGGAAACATATGACGTTGGGGGCCATCTTGTGGCCCAGCAAATTCATTTTGATCAACTGACTTATATTACGATGACATGTCATTATGCTATCGAGTATGTTCAAGACACGAAATTTATTTGAGGAAAAAATGATCTCAATAACGTGATGTTCTGGAGTGTTAACAGTCAGAGTGTAGTTGCTGGTTTGCTTCCCGTCTATGTGTGGAGATTGATTTCCGCTGTCCCTCGATTTGTAGCAATGTGGTACGTTAATTGTTGGACTGTAATATAAAGTAAAGGCAACCCCACATCCCTCCCAGAGTACTGAGGGCTACCGTTGAAATGGCAGACATCCTTTAGGCCAGGGTCCAAAGCGAGAGATGAGTTCGCTAGTTTAGCTTGTCCTGTCTATTCCTGTCAAAAATTCGCAGATGATACGGGAATTAAAGGCCAATCCAAAAAGAAGGGACAAACTGAAGATGGTTGAACGAACTTGTGTCTCCTTAAAGAGTCCCATGCAACCACTGCTGTCAAACAGATTTCAGATATGGAGGCCCAATAACTGTAAGCGTACAGACCTCTTTGGTCTTCAACATTGAAATTTTGTAGTTAAATTTCATCCACGGGTACGAACACTGCCACTAATTCCATATCAATGCTTCAAGCATTACCATCCATGGGTGTTGCCTAGAGACTATCATCCATTCTTTTTTTCTCAGGAGCAAAGGTGCGTTGTTATTTTCCCCCTCCCCCCAGCCTTATAAAGCTGAAAGTGGTAAATTAGATGTAACTAGAGCAGCTGATATTTCCTCTGTCGATAAAGTAAAATGTCAAAGTAGAATCGTCCTGGCATATTCATGAATTTCCCTGGATGAGTTTGAAGAGTCAAATGAAGTAGAACATATCATAATTGCTTAGGCACATTTCCTCTTGGTGTACTTCCACCAATAGCATAATCTTGTTAACTCTGTTCCTTCTAGATCTATAGAGAGAGATCCTACCTTGAATGAAAACACTGAGGAGGTAAAGTGCGAGGCCTGCTACCTCCCTTGTGGTTACAGTTTTGCCAGAGTCCCTCTGGTGCCAAACTAAGTCTAAAACACCAGGCGATGTCAGTGCAACATACACATTATTAACCTTGGTAAATTTATCAAGTGATTGTGCCACCATGATGTATGTTTAAAACAAACCTACACTCAGTTAGGTCCAAGTTATACTGGCAAAACATCCTTTTTCTATTCCAGATATTTAAGGAGAAAGAATACACTTCGTTCCTTCTTATTGTCACAACTGTCAATTTAACACAGTTTATTCTTGTGGCTTAGTTGGTTTCAAGAACTTGCATCTTGGCAGAAAAAGTGTTCAACGAAGGTGTGAGTTTTTCTTCCTGACTGCTAGTAGAGGTGGTCCCCATACTGCCTATTTTAGATGTGAATAAATTAGTCGAATACTTGACTAAGGACTACCATGATCTTTGGAGCCCACGCTACCAGACGTCCATTCTATCCCTTTTTGTTTCAGTCTCCCATTAAGAGATGGCCCAGTTTGGGACTTCTTTCCATTTGCCACAGGTTTATTCCTTTGCAGTTACTGTATTTATAGTGGAAAGCCCTGTTATATACCTACTCAAGTCTTTTGAACTAAGCATTAGCATTCTGCCTCGAAAACGAAAGCCGAGACAAAAGCCTGAATTAGAAAGCATTGTTCGCATGCTGCTGGTTAGGGAAGGTGTTTTTTTGTCCGGAGATTAAGGTTTGGCTCGTCGAAAATCATTCATTGAGTTGTCGACATCCAAGACATTTTTCAAGAGTTCGTTCTCATCCACTGTGTGTAATGTAACCATACTCTGGCCTGGTGCACTCTTACTCATTGACTCCTATGGGGAAAGTCACTGTTACTATTTTTCAGTACCTCGTAAAATATTTTGTTCAGTTTTGTATCAGACTAACTGACCATTTGTAGATAAAATGGTTCAGAGAACCGACAAGTTGAGAATTAGACACAGTTCAACCCTATGGGTAACATTATTGGGGAAATGATTTCACCCCACAGTGGCTTTCATCAGTCCTAAATAAAGCAGAATTTGAAGATCAGAAATGAATTTTGAGGTAATCAGCCCCTCAGCCTTGAAGAATAAAATCCAGACATCAATCGAATTAAAAGCATACATCGAAAAACCGCGAAGAAGAGGCTTTATATACTGTAGACAGGTGAGGGTGAAGCAGTCCAAAGGCGATATCACTGTGGACAATCAACATGGTGGAATAATGGACATGCCTATATGTTTAAGGCAAGATCCCAAGATGTTATTTCATGCAGAGGACCCTCATTATCTCAAATTTCTTCTTCTGATCCTCCCATTCTTCTTTGTTAGGGACTGATTCTCTATTTAAATGGACTGATGTCGCCAACTGTGTGGTGGAAACAATTCCCACAATAAAGATTTTACCCAAGTGTTTTCACCATGGTTTCTAATTTACTACCAGAACAATTTCTGACCTCACCTTAGAATATCCACCATCAGCATTCAATACGCGGAGTTTCCACTGTTGTAATTTTTTTTCTTATGTAGTTTCATCCTCACTCTAACTATGTTTAAACGTTTTGTGGCAATTAATTTGATTTTCTTCTGCTCACTTTTGCATTCTTTCCTTCCCATATTGCTTTTTTATTTTTTTTTCTTTACTTTAGGACTTAGTTTCCATTAAGACCTCTAAGTGAACCATTGGCTCACATTATTCTTACGCTTTGCTTCATCTGCTTCTGTGTGATGATTTTCTCCTCTTCCTTTTGGCACTCTTAGCTACGGTATTCCATTTTTTTTTTCCGTTTTCGTTGTTATTTTCTATCTACTACACTTCCCATGACACCCTTTTCAGGAAAGGGCATTCATACTTTTTCCATTCATCAGAAGACTCCGCTCCACCGTTTCACTTCCGCTAAGGTATCCAAGATAGTACCACGTGGTCGAGAATAAATCGAATTATGCATATTTTTAGTGTATGGATTCGCCATGATAGACCTGTCCCTCTTTTCTAGTTGCGTCCCCTGGAATATTCCAACAGGAAGTTTTTCGGCACAACCTCTAACTAAAAACTAAACATTCCACTATCCGTTGACCCTCGTAATGTCTCCAGATTATCTAGTATAATTTACTTGTGGCAAAAAACTTCCATAATCAGCAAACATTGCATAATTACTGTTTATTTCCTGCCACCTTCCATTATCATGTCCACAATCAGTTTTTTGTCGTTAACATTTTCTGACTTAAGTCATTCTACAGATTAGTGTGGGTAGTATAGTCACTGCTATCAACCATCTATGTCCTCCCGATTCTGATTGGTGCCAAATTAATGTAGTCATTTGACTCCTCTATAATCCACTCCTCTCATGTTCCCTCAAAATTTTCACTGGTTTCTAATAAGCAAAACAATCCAACACTTACCTCGGTTTCATAAAAAAAAGAGAGTTCATTAAATTCAAATTATATGTCCATTGGATTATTTTTCTTTTCCCCATAAAATTAAATTCTGTCCTCTTCTCCCGTCCACGTGCATCTGTTTATTCAGATCTTTCTGTGGCGCTCAGTGTCCCCACGTCAGATTTAATCTGACTGCCTTTTTTGGTGTCATCGGCATACTTGTTTTTATACCCGCAATTCATAACTTCATCTAGGTCTTGTAATTCTATTGTGAAAGACAAAGGCCCAACGTTGACCCCTGTGGAACACACTTTTTGACGTGTCCCCACCTCGATTTCTTCCCCATTTTATGGCAGAAATCACTTCCTGTTTAGCCTAATCTGTCAATCATGTCACTAACCAGGAAAAAAAATCCCACCCCCCCTTTCGCTCTGTGTACCCTACATTGATCAACAATCCCCGATGTGAAACTATAGAAACAGCTATATGAAGTCATAAACACAATTAACTATTCATTACTAAGAATTCTAGCCTTCTCAAATTAACCATAGTGAAAAAAAATTAGAAATGTATAAGACAGAAACACCACATTAGGAAAACCATGCCGAGATTGAGGATCAATTTATTTCACATTAAGTAAAGCCTTTCCCAGTAACCATGACATTTATTGATTCCATAAATTTTCCCACAGTGGAAAGTTTAAACAGTGGGATATACATAACCACTGGGGAATAATAAATAGTGTTAAACTTCCAAACGTCTTTTGTGACTTCTCCACGATTGGTTTGAAAGTTTTTCTTTTATACATTCCTTTATATAAATTAGAGAACATTCAATCAGACTTTAGGATTTATTTGATTTTAAAATATCGATTTGTCCTCAAAAAATTTGAATCGTGTAGACTTATTTACGACCCATCTTAAATAATTTATCATTACAGGAATTACTCTCACATCCTCCTGCGTAAAAACTGGAGGAAATGAGTATAAATAAATTGTTCATATTTTCCAATGTCACTGCAGTTGATGCGACCTGAGCAACTTTTAAATGTTGTATCATTATATTCAAAACCAAGTTTAACCTCTGTGAAGGCTTACTCAGCCCTGTAAAGATCTTAGTTAGTATTGCCGAAGGCTGGCTCCTCCTTAGGAAAAGTAATAATTGCACTAAGAAAAATAAAATATAAAAACACGTAAAACATGAACTTTTATTCCATTTTAAAGAAAAATGAAAATTGGAAATAGAATAAAAAAAAAATTTGAATTCAACGCTAATTTTGTACAGGTGTAAATGGTAGATCATGTCGATGTGTTTGACACAGCGCACTGTAAGAAGACTGTCGCCGTCGTTTATAATGGGGGGGGTAGGGTACACAGCTGGTGAGTGACATCCCACGACTATTCAGTCACAGTAAGTCTAGTCTTGAATAGTCCGTCAAGATGATAGGAAACGCAGTCTTTCACCATGCAGTAGATGACGTGGTAGCTTGCCCTGGGTTTTAGCTAACAAATATTGAACGTAAGAATCATGTGTGACGTCCTCTTAACCTGGTTAGGTTTTCCCAACCCTTGCTGACAAAGCGAAATGGAAATGTGCTCGATTTTTTAATAATTAAAAATTCTCCTCGGTGTTTTACACAGGAAACCGCAAACAATATTCCCAAGGAATATATTTTTCTAGTGGGCTAAAAGATAAATTATGTAAAATCAACAGTTCCACTAGTGAAATTGGTAGTGAAGCAGATAGACAGACAGCAGCTATATAAGTCTCCGGTCCAGATGAGGTTTTTTTTCAAGGGTTCTTAAGGAAATGCAAAATGGTAACTCTGTGAAACCAATAACTAAAACAATTTTTAATTTATCTCCTTCAAAACAGGTGTAGTGTCTGATGATGTGTAAGATTGCTAAATGGTAATTCCTATTTTTAAAACTGGGGACAATTCTTTTCCGTCCAAATTACCGCCCAATAAGCAGGACCTCAAATTGTAGGCCAAATTACTAAGTCAATAATAGCTGGAGATTATAAAGAAGCCATCTCGATAAGCCATAGGCTTTGAAATTTAATGATACTCAGCATGGATTCAACAAGAAGGCCGGTCCTTGCTAACATTTTATAAACTTTCTTTCCATAAAGCTTTTTGAGGCTGTTGACCACGATAAAGAATTTGATATTATTGACTTATGATTTTTAGTAATGCATTAGATAAGTTTCCTGCACCAAAGACTGTTGAAGAAAGTTAGCAGCTCATGGCATTGGGGGAAGAGTGCTCGTCGTGGATCGAGTCCATGTGCTCCCTGACAGAAGCCAGAGAGTGGATCCATAAATGGGGTTAAATCCGAGGTGGGGATCTGTAACAAGTGTCGTTCCACAAGGGATCAGTCCTTGGGCCCGTTGTTGATTTTTAATATATATCAAATGATCAGAAAGAGGTAATTACTAGTGATATGAGTCAAAATTCGCCGATGACACAAAGATACGTTAGATAATTGATTCAAATTCAAACGAAAGAATTATTATGGAACATCAGGAGGATTTAAACCAAACTCTAATCTTTTTCAGAAAGTGGGCAGATGCAAATTCAACGAATAGAAATGTAAGGTTTCTGAAGCTTGGGAGTGCCCAATAACCTAGAATACTTATAAATTAAATTAATGTAGAACTTACCCATACAGATGGCGAAAGGACTGGGGGTTTTATTGTGATCAGCAACCTTAAACCAAGACATGCAAATGCCTAAGCGTACGTAATAAAGGCAAAATAGATTACTGGGATTTTAATATCAAGAAAGTGAAAGCAACAAAAGTCCCAGAGGTCATGCCTGCAGCTTAATACATCATTATTAAGGCCCCTTCACCCTAGATTTATGGCATCTCAGTTGTCAGTCACCAATTACAGAATGACATAATTCGTTAGAAACATTCCAGCGTAGGATTACTAAATTATACATAGATTAGAAATCTTCCTTAATGAATAAAGAATTGAAGACTCCTAAGTTTACATTCACTTGTTAGACGAAGACTTATGGAGACCAGATCGAAGAGTATAAGTGGAAGAATAAGGTATTAATAAAGAGGATATTAATAAGGTCTTGGAGGATTTCCTCCTCCAAAGGAAAAAACCGGCCGGAAAATGGGATTTAAATTAGATAAGTAAAGATTTAGAAAGGACCATAGGAAAGTTATTGTTTTGGAAATAGGGAAGTTGAGAGGAACTGTCCCTACCCTAGGTTGGATTTTTGAGGCTGGGGAACTATGGTAGTTTTCAAATTTTAAGGTTTGGATAAGTACTGAGGTGGTAGGTGATGAATTTGAAGTGGGACTTTCACATCAGAGCATATTTCTTTGGTGGCATTGAAAATAGGGTTGGGCAAAATTTTTGTTATTAGTGTAAAATTGTAAAGGACCTGCCTAGTATGGCCAACAGGCCTCCTGCCAGCGTTCCTCCTTTCTTATGTTCTTAATGTTGTTTTATATGTTCGTTTTTTACACAAATCTCGAGCAAAACCTCATCCAAATTCGTCCCTGTGAAACGAGATGAGACTTTTAACACAGAATACAAGCCAAAGAAAATGAGCGATATAATTAAGCCCAAGTAATGTCTCACACGTTTTAGTTGGAGCCACTAAACCAGACTAAGACACACAAAGAAATTTCTTTAGACCATAATCAAAATTTGGTCAATTCAAGAATTTCTGATATAACCGTAACACCATAAACTTAGAAAGCCCGTAAATGATACGCCCATGGACCCTGATCCAGGCTAAGATACGTGGAAACCTTTGATCAGAAAGACTGCAAGAAACCCCTTCCACGTGCCTTAAATAATTTAATGGATAGGAGCATATACACATGGGGTCATCCCCACAGTCCCTAAACAAAACAACAGACATATCCCACTTCCAAAAGGGTGACAGCAAAGCAATATGCCAAGAATTACAGATCAGTAACACTAACGTCCCACATCATAAAAATCTTTTGAAAGGTGTATCTATTTAATAATGTAATAATAATAATAATAATAATAATCATTAATAATAAATAATAATATTAAAATAATAATAATAATAAATAATAAATAATAAAAATTAATAATATCTTTATTTTACTACAAGTACCTTTTGTAATACAGGCCTAGCCTGATATCAAATGACATTAACTAACATGGAAAAGTCAATAACTTAGGTCAGTTTTTTTCCCCAGGATGGCGACCACACGCAGTCCTACAAACTCCCAGATACCCATTTTAGAAACGATGGTGAACATAGACAATCAGTGAAAACACCGCAATATTTCTACCCTCGCTGGTAATCGAAATCATACCCTCGACCATGTGAAGCAAAGAGCTTTAGCCATCATGCCACGGGGCACCGTATGCCACCAACTTGGATACCCAAACAAATTTCCCACCCCAGGCAGCAATGGGTTTAAAGAGCATTGCCACCATCCTCCTCAACAGCTAATGGATGGACCACTGAGACATGGACTTGGATGCAATGGGCGACAGCCATTTCTGCAGAGATAGAATCACATACAGATTGTAAAAGTCTTCGACAGATGCGACCATGGTGGGGGTAATAAGCACACAAAAATGTGTTGTGATAAAGGAAACAACAGGAAGAGTGGTTGGGGTGATACAAAGCCTCTAAAGAAACAGAACACAAAGAGCCAATAGTAAACAGATTTCAGAAAGCGGCTACAGTGAGATGCTCGATCAAAAGAAAGGTACAGTACCTTTCTATTCTTTTCTTTATCCTCATTCCTTTCATAGACAAGAGAATGTCCCTCTTTTGCCTGAAGATAACAGATTTTAACATGAAAGAGAGATCCACTGAGGGACATGCAAATCTCCAAGTCGAACATTAAACCAAGTTTTAAATGGCTCCAAACAATACGAAATTCAATGGAAGACAACTTTTAATTTACTCCACAATGGAAATAGGAGGGAAATAAAAAACTGGATTGGAAATTTAAAAACAAACTCCAACAAACACAGCAATAGCGACAAACAAATGTGAAGGCCATATATTGATAATGTCATAGAATTTCACTATGATCGCAGCAAAGTCTGTAACCACATCTGGCTAGAAAAAATGATAGCAATGGCTAATAATAACTCTTCAGAACTAGGATGCCAAGCCCATTGATGATTGGTTTTCAATTCCGCTTGTTCCTCAAATAATCCAACCACATTCTACTAATCTTCCAACCTACGAATCCTCTTTAAAAAAGTCATGCCAGACATTTCCCCCCTAGATATGGACATCTCCACTGCCTCAGCAATCTTTTCTTTTTCAATATTCAAAACCAAGTTTTCACACTCATGTAGGAATGCCAGGTACCTACTAACACTCTCCCTACCATTCCCCTTTTTTATTCCCTCTAAGAATAACGTTTTCTTTTTTTTCTCTACACTAGCCTCAAATGCATCTACTCACCAATTTTTTCCTTATTAATCTATGGTTTACCACGTCCTTTCACAGACCTGAGTGGTGACAAGTCCCACTCCCAGATATCTTACACATTCACTATCCTCCGTGGACGTGCTGCTGCCCAGCAACACAGAGAAGCCGGCAGTGAAATAATGGAAGCGGATAGTTAACAATCCGTCCAGCACTTAACACTCAACGAACTATGATACTGAATTATATATAAAGTTTACATCCTACCTAATAAATAACTAAGTCCAACTAATAATATAAAGCAATATATTTATGAAAGAACTAATAATCGCAGATATAAGCAACAATAAAATTATATAACAGGCAATACACATTATATACATTGTGGCCCATCAGAGGAACACAATAGACTGGCCAAAAAGACTTATGACACAGTTTCCACTTAAAGAGACTAGCCATAAGCCGGAGACCAGGACCATGTTCTAACATTGAAGGTTGTGCAATAAATCATTGAATACCAGTCCGGGAAAGACCTTCAGTTGATCCCCCAATGGTGCGTGATGAGGTGTCAGAGTGGGCGCCTGTTGACGAGCTGGATTTACCCAGAGGGGATTAGTCCCTATGACCGTGCTGTAATCTGTATATAAAAACGACATGACGGGAAAGAATAGACTCAGACTAATCCCATGTATGCAGATGTGAAGTTGGGTGAGAAATAATTTTAAATCGGACGAGGACCAAGTTAGAACTATAAAGGGGAATCTGGAAAGGCCTGTGGGGGCTGGTCCAGAAACTGGCTCCTAGAGTTTTCAACCCCACCAAGTGCAAAGTTCATGAAATTGGGAAAACAAAGAAGAACCACAGATGAGTACAGGTCCTTGGGGACCAAGACTACAAACCCTAACTCTGGAAAAGGATATTGGGGTGAATATAACACGGGTACTTCTCCTGATGCGCACAACAACCAAATAAACTGCTGCAGTTTATGGGCAACCTACCAAACCTAAAGAATTGCATTTCCGATTATCTCCAATAACGAATTCGTTCAGGACCAATTTTACAACAGTGAATGTCCAGGCCTATATAAGTATGCAGCACCAGTTTGGAACCCACACCTAGCCAAGCACGTAAAGGAAATTACAGAAAAGTGCAAAGCTTGCGACATGGACAAATCCCAGAGCTAGGAGTAATGACCTACGAGGAGAGTTTAATTAAGGAAATCGACCTGACGACATTGGAGGAACTAAGGAAGATGGTGTATTAATAAAAAGACATAAAATACTGTAGAATGTAGTGCAGATGACAAGAAACAGATGATTGCCTGATGTTATAATGAAAAGAAGTATGGATGTACCATGCCCTAAGCGAAACAAAGCTGAAGGGTTAGTGAGTTTCGTGTGGGGGAAGGAAGAAAAATGGGATAAATCCGGAGAAATCTGAAGAGAAGTTAGAGCAAAGGAAGGGGTAGCAATAAGTTTGAAGGACCAGTTTGGGTAAGGATAAAAGAGATAAGAAATGTGTAAAATACAAGAATTTATGTGGAATAAAGTAAAGGTGGATGCGAAAAAGTGGGTCATAAAAAGCGTGTTTATTCACCTGGATAAGAGAGAATGAGAGAGAGAGAGGATTTTTTGGGAGATGCTAAGTGAGTGTATAGAGCCTTTGAACCAGTAAGAGAGTAATTGTGGGTAAGGGAACCAGAAATGCTAAAGTAGGAGAAAACTTTTTAGAGAGGTTTTGGAAAGGTAAGTTTGGGGATGCCAAGCTGTAAAAAATGATAATGGGAAGCCCTTTGATTGAACTTTGTATAGGAAAGGGGTTTTAGTTATAGGTAAATTACTTATTTTTTAAGGAAAAAAGATAATAAGAAAAACAAGATATGAAAGTATGTCGAAATGACAGTATTTTGTTCGATAATGTATTGGTAGATAAAAGACTATTGAGTAGACTTCAGATGTAACAAGTTTATAAAGGGGTGGGCCACAGATGTATCAATATCACTTTCTATTTGTAAGCTACACCTGAGAGTAAAAAAGGTACAT
>NC_069437.1:28702527-28775027 GCF_026875155.1 Cherax quadricarinatus
AAAATTTGCGATAAAGTTTATTACGGTAAAAAAGGGAAAAAACTCGAACTAAAATTAAAACAACATAAATATAGCATTAGAACTGGACAAGATTCCAATACTCTATTTATTCATGTAAGAGATTTTAACCATCCAATTGATTTTCAAAAAGTTGAGAAAGTAGTATCAAGCAAGTCCATGGTCGACAGGAATATAATTGAATTTTGTTTCATAAAAAGCAGTTTTGACAATAATATGAATATTTCCTTTGGTTTATATAAATTAGATCCATTTATAATTAATAGAATTTGGGAAGAATTTAATACACTGGACAAATAATAATTTTTAAATTTTCTTGGGTAGAATAGTTTGTGGGTGAGTTGTGCAAAGGACCTATCCAAGTTGGGTCGGCGCGCGTCAGGTGTTTAACCGTTGGGGATCTGATAGTGAGGTGCTGGCCAGACCCCTTATATAGCTTCCTTGGATGCTTTACTTTCATAGCTCCTTGATAATGTGAGTAGTCACGAAAGCGTTTGGGAATTTCTCTACTCTTTCAGAGTGGTTGTTTTGCATATTCTGAAATCACCTGTTTACTGTGATCTTATTGCATATATATATATTATATATATATATATTTTATATATATATATATATATATATTTTATATATATATATATATATATGTATATATATATATATATATATATATATATATATATATATTATATATATAAATATATATATATATATATTTATAATATATATTATATATATATATATATATATATATATATAAAATATATATATACATATATATAAAATATATAAATGCAAAACAACCACTCTGAACGAATAGAGAAATTCCAAGCGCTTTCGTGACTACTCACATTATCAAGGAACTGTTTACTGGATCTTATTGCATATAATATATATATATAAAATATATATATATATATATATATATAAAATATATATTATATATATATATAATTATATATACATGTATATATATATTTTATTATAATATATATATATATATATATATATATATATATATATATATATTTTATAAAATATATATATGCAATAAGATCACAGTAAACAGTTCCTTGATAATGTGAGTAGTCACGAAAGCGCTTGGAATTTCTCTATTCGTTCAGAGTGGTTGTTTTGCATTTATATTTTTTATATATATATATATATATATATATATATATATATTATATATATATATATATATATATATATTATATATATATATTTAATATATTTATATATTATATATATATATATATAATATATTATATATATATATATATATATATATATATATTATGTATATATATATAAAGTCATGCCGAAGAGGCAAGAACTCATTTAAAATTAAGTCCTTTTTATAATTTTCTCTTTTACGTTTAAAGATATATTTTTCTCATTTATGTTAATCTAAGAGTTAATAATTTTGTAACAAAAGAACCTTAAAAGGCTTACCTAACCTTCTTATATCAAGTGCTATTTAATTTAGAATAATCCAACTAAATATATTTAGATAAGTTTACAATAATTTAATAATCAAACACTATAAAAAAAGTTTTCGTTGAGGTCAGAATGATTTTTGCGAAATTATTGCATACACAAATTTTCACATGCTTTATTAGGCAAGAAGAGCATTCCTTTTTAGCCTAAATAGCAAGTTTTATTTATCTATATAGAGGGAGGTACCACCACTAAAACTGGACTGGGGACCCTCATCCTCAGAGAAAAGAATAAACTTACTCTAGGGAAAACTTTCTTCTCCTTCCACGCCCTATATTCTTTATTCTATGCAAGCTTTATTTATAGACGAAATAAATTAGCCAAACTTGCTGAATAAGCTGAACTCCCTTAAAAATAATCTCTTTCCAATGGATTATAAAGTTTAAAATCATAAAGGATTTGAGGATTAACCCAATTAGTTTTTTTCAGTCATATGGGAGTAAGGTTAGTGACAAGATTCATTGTTAATGATAAATTTGGGGAAAGTGTTCACAAATCAGTTAGTTTAAGTATATCATGGAATTTCCCAGATAACTGCAATCAAGTCTCTGTCCCAGATTTCCACTTGGCTGGCTTCATGGGACGGAGAAATTACCTGGGTGTGCTAAATTTTGATGACCTGACTATGGGTCAGGCATTTATAGGTGCATCAGAAGAGGGGAGGGACAGTTAAGAAATCAATATAATCAATTAACGAGAGAAATAAAAAAAAAGGAATAAGAAAAGCAAAAAGGGATTGAGAGGTTAAAGTCGCAAGAGATTCGAAGACTAACCCAAAAGGGTTCTCTCAGGTATACAGAAGTAAGATTAGGGACAAGATAGGCCCACTTAAGAGTAACTCAGGTCAGATCACAGACAGTGATAAGGAAATATGTGAAATTTTCAACACTTACTTTCTCTCAGTTTTTACTGTGGAAGATTATAGCAAAATAACAGAAATAGTATATTATGTAGAACAGGACGATAACAAACTATGCACGATTGGGGTAACTGGTGACATGGTTCTCAGACAAATAGATAATTTAAAATCCAATAAATCCCCAGGCCTGTTTCTAGGGTTTTAAAGGAATATAAAGAGGAACTTAGCTTACATTTGGTTGATCTTTTCAATATATCACTAGAAACTGGAATAGTGCCAGACAAGTGGAAAATGGCAAGGCAGATGACAGGTCCTTAGCTTCGAACTATGGACCAATAAGCCTTACTTCCGTAGTGGGAAAATTTATGGAATCAATAATTGCCGAGGCAGTTCGTAGCGATCTTGAAAGGCATAAATTGATTAATGAATCTCAACACGGTTTTACAAAGGGGTGTTCCTGTCTTACGAATTTACTATCTTTTTTAGTAAGGTATTTGAGGAGGTTGTGAGGGGAAAGTTCAACAGATAGGAGTAGCGAGCGAATATTGATGACGATAGTTTGATTGGCAGTCTGCTTGTTAAGGTAGGGTCAGTGTCTAGCTCCAACTATCCCCCCCCCTTTCTCTACACTGAAAGGTGACATGTGGGACTCAGACTCGCAGCTCCCAAACACACTTGTAAGTAAATGCCTCGGCTCCTGTTTTAATGGATATATTGGTTAAAAGCTTCAATTTCACCTAATTTTGAGACTCGGTTCATCCTGCCTTGACTTTTATGTTTAAAAATCTTGTCTTTAAATCCTCATTATTTTTTTAAATGCCTTACACTTATGGAGAGTGATTTATCTAGCAGTGGATAACTTCTGTCTCTTTCTAGCTTGGACTGCCAGCTAGGGTCATCTGGCAACTACAGTGACAGTTTGAAGGAGAGGAACCTAACCAGGTTAAGAGACGTCACCCATGATCTACGTACCATATTGTAGCTACACCCAGGCAGCTACCCGTCATCTCTGCATTGGTGAAAGACCTGCGTTCCTATCATCTTGACGGATCATTCAAGACTAGACATACTGTGACTGAATAGTCGTTGGGCTGTCACTCACCAGCTGTGTCCCCTCCCCCCCCCCATTATCAACGACGGCTACAGTTTCTACAGTGCGCTGTGTCAACAACATCGACATGATCTACCATTACACCTGTACAAATTAGCGTTGAATTCAATTTTTTTTTCTATTTCATTTTTCATTTTTCTTTAAAATAGGATAAAAGTTCATGTTTACGTGTTTTATATTTTATTTTCTTACAATTATTACTTTTCCTAAGGAGGAGCCAGCCTTGGCAATACTAACATAAGATCTTACAGGGCTGAGTAAGCCTTCACAGAGGTAAAACTTGGTATTGAATATAAGATACAACCATTTAAAAGTTGCTCAGGTCGCCTCACTGACAGTGACATAGAAATATGAACAATTATTAATACTCATTTCCTCCCAGTTTTTACGCAGGAGGATGTGAGAGAAATTCCTGGAATGATAAATTATTTAAGTTGGGTCGTAAATAAGTCATACACGATCAAATTTTTTGAGACAAATCGATATTTTAAAATCAAATAAATCCTCAAGTCCTGATGAACTGTTCTCTAATATTATAAAGGAATGTATAAAGAAACTTTCAAACCAATCGTGAGAAGTCACAAAGACGATTGGAAGTTAACTATTCATATCCCAGTGGTTCTGTATATCACTGTTTAACTTCCACTGTGGGAAAATTTATGGAATCAATAATTGTCAAGGTTACTGGAAGCTACCTTAATTGACATAAATTGATCACTCAATCTCGGCATGGTTTTCCTAAGAGGTGTTTCTGTCTTATACATTTTCTAATTTTTTTCACTAAGGTATTTGAGAAGGTAGATCATAGTAATGAATATGATATTGTGTATATGAACTTCAATAAAGCTGTTTCTAAAGTTTCACATCGGAGATTGTTGATCAAAGTAGAGGTACACAGAACAGAAAGGATTTTTTTTCCTGGATAGAGACATGATTGACAGATAGGCAACAGGAAGTGATTCTGCATAAATGGGGAGAAATCCGAGTGGGGACACGTCACAAGTGGTGTTCCACAGGGGTCAACGTTGGGCCCTTTGTCTTTCACAATATACATACAAGACCTAGATGAACGTATGAATTGCGGTATAAACAAGTTTGCCGATGACACCAAAAAAGGCCGTCAGATTAAATCTGACGAGGACACATGAGCGCCACAGAAAGATCTGAATAAACTGATGCAGTGGACGGAGAAGAGACAGATTTAATTTTATGGAAAAGAAAATATCCATGACATATAAATTGAATAATGAATCTCTTTTTTTTATGAAACCGAGGAAGTGTTGGATTGTTGCTTATTAGAAACCAGTGAAATTTTGAGAACATGAGAGGAGTGAATATAGAGGAGTCAAATGACTACATATTTGGCACACTCAGAATCGGGAGACACTAGATGGTGATAGCAGTGATATACTACCCACCACTAAACTGTAGAATGCTAAGGCAGAAAATGTTAACGACAAAAAACATGATAGTGGACATGATAATGAAGGTGGCAGGAAAAAAACTAGTAATTTATGCAATGTTGCTGATTATGGAAGTTTTTGCCCACAAGGAAATATACTAGATAATCTGGAGACATACGAGGGTCACCGGATAGTGGAATGTTAAGTTGTTAGAGGTGATGCAGAAAACTTCCTGTGAATATTCCAGGGACGCAACTAGAAAGAGGACAGGACTAACATGGCTGAACCATACACTAAACTATGCATAATCGATATTCTCGACCACGTGGTACATAACTTGGATACCTAGCGGAAGTGAACGTGGAGCGAGTCTCAGATGAATGGAAAAGTATGATGCATTTCCTGAAAAGGAGTGTCATGGGAAGTGAAGTAGATAGAAAAACAACGAACGAAAAAAATGGAATACGTAGCTAAAAGTGCCAAAAGGAAGAGGAGAAATTCATACACAGAAGCAGATGAAGCAAAGGTAAGAATAATGTGAGCCAATGGTTCACTTAGAGGTCTAATGAAACAAAGGCTAAAAGTAAAGAAAAAAAATAAAAAGCAATATGGAAGGAAAGAATGCAAGTGAGCAGAGAAATCAAATTAATTGCCACAAACGTTTACACATAGTTAAGAAGAGAGGCTGAACTACATAAGAAAAAATACAACAGTGAAACTCCACGTATTGAAGCTGAAGGCTGGATAATTCTGAAGGAGAGGTCAGAAAATGATCAGGTAGTAAATTAGACACATGTGCAACACTTGGGTATCTTTATTGAGGAAATGTTTCACCACACAGTGGCTACATCAGTCCATACATAGAAGAATCAGTCCTAAACAAAGAAGAATGGTGAGGATCAGAAGAAATTTGAGATAATGAGTCCCTCAGCCTGAAATAACATCTTGGGATCTTGCCTAACCTATAGGCATGACCTACTTCCACATGTAGATATGTCCACAGTGATATCGCCTATGACTGCTTCACCTCACCTGTCTACAGTATATAAGCCACTTCTTCGCGTTTATGCTGTATGCTTTTAATGATTGATGGACTGATTATATTCTCTCAAGGCTGAGGGGCTGATTACCTCAAACTCATTCTGATCTTCAACATTCTGCTTTATTTAGGACTGATGAAGCCACTGTGTGGTGAAACATTCCCACAATAATGATACCCAAGGGTTGAACATGTGTCTAATTCATCAACTTGTCGGTTCTCTGAACCATTTATCTACAATGGTCAGATAGTCTGAAACAAACTGAACAAAATATTTTACGAGGTACTGAAAAAAGTAACAGTGACTTTCCCATAGAGTCAATGAGTAAGAGTGCACCAGCCAGTACTGGTTACATTACACACAGTGGGTGAACAGAAACTCTTGAAATGTCTGATGTCGACAACTCAATGAATGCTTTCGACGAGCACAACCTTAATCTCCGACAAAAACACATCCCTCACCAGCAGCATGCGACAAAGCTTTCAAATCAGCTTTAGTTCGGCTTTCGTTGTCGAGAGACAGCTACTGCTAAGTTCAAGACTTGAAGAAGGTATAACAGGCATTCCACTATAACAGTAACTTGCAAAGGCAAACCTGTTGGCAAATGAAAGAAGTCCCAAACTGGGCCATCTCTAAATGGGAGACTGACACAAAAAGAAAGATGACGTCAGGTAGAGTGGGCTCCAAGATCCTGGTCGTCCTTAGTCAAGTATCGACAAATTTATTCACATCTAAATAGGCAGTATGGGACCACCTCTACTAGCAGTCAGGAGAAAACTCACCCCTTCGTTGAACACTTTTTCTGCCAAGATGCAAGTTCTTGAACCAACTAGCCACAAGAACTGTGTTAAAATTGTCAGTTGTGACAATAAGGAAGAATGAAGTGTATCTTCTCCTTAAATATCTGGAACTAGAAAAGGATGTTCGCCCAGATAACTTGACCTAAAACTTGAGTGTAGGTTTGTTAAACCTACACTCAAGGTGGCACCAATCACTTGATAAATACAAGGTCAAATGTGTAGTAGCACTGGACATCGCTGGTGTTTTAGACATAGTATGGCACCAGAGACTCTTGGCAAACTGTAACCACAGGGAGTCGCAGGCTCCGCACTATACCTCCTCAGTGATTACCTTCAAGGTAGATCTCTAAGATCTCAACGGAACAGAGTTAACAAGATATTCTATTGGTGGAAGTACACCAAGAGGAAATGTGCCTAAGCCATTTATGAAATGTCTACTTCAATGACCTTCTTCAACTCATCCCAGAATTTCATGAATATGCAGACGATTCTACTTTGACATTTACTTATCCGACAGAGGAAATATCAGCTGCTCTAAGTTACATCAATTACCAGCATACAGCTATATCAGGCTGGGGGAGGGGGAAAATAACAAGGCACCTTTGCTCCTGAGAAAACACGAATGATGATAGTCTCTAGGCACCATGATGGTAATGCTGAAGCATTGATATGAATTAATGGCAGTGTTCGTACCCGTGGATGAAATTTAACTCCAAACTCAATGTGAAGAACCAAAGAGGTCAGTACGCTTACAGTACTTGGGCCTATCTCGCATCTGTTTGACAGCAGTGGTTGCAAGACTCTTTAGGAGACACAGTACGTTCACATCTTCAGTTTGTCCCTCTTTCTTGGATTGCCTATATCCCGTCTCATCTGCGAATTTTTGACAGAATAGACAGCAAAACTAGACGACTCATCTCTCGCTTTGACCCAGCCTAAAGATGTCTGCCATTTCAACGGAGCCCTCGACACAGGAGGGATGTGGGGTAGCCTTACTGTTATATACAAGTCCAACAATTTAACGTACCACACTTGGCTACACTCCGAGGACAGCGAGAATCAATCTCCACAACAAGACGGGAAGCAAACAGCAACTACACTCTGACTGTAACCTCCAGAACATCACTTTATATGAGATCATTTATTCCTAAGATAATTCGTGTCTAGAACATACTCGAATAGCATAATGACATCATCGTAATAAAGTCAGTTGATCAAATGAAATTGCTGGCCCACAGATGGCCCCAACTTCATCCTGTTCCCTGTATGTATATACCGTAACAACAAAAAGATTTTCATATTAGGTGATGTAGGTAGCAGTTCTTAGCTTGTAAATGAAGTTAGGAACCCTAAACCTAACCCTGTGTAAACGAGAGACAGACAGACAAACAGAAAGAGATTTGGAAGAAAATCTGAAGGAAAATGAAAGAAAAAAAGCAAGAAGTATAAGAAGTGGATGAGATAAGAAAAGGCAGCCATGCTGCAGAACACTCAG
Organism: Cherax quadricarinatus; assembly: GCF_026875155.1. Lineage (NCBI taxonomy): Eukaryota > Metazoa > Arthropoda > Malacostraca > Decapoda > Parastacidae > Cherax > Cherax quadricarinatus. The sequence continues at coordinate 28,710,751 of NC_069437.1, forward strand.
GGAGTCAGAAGGACGTAGTTGAGTAAATCCCTGTCCCTCCTCCCTTTCCCCTGAGGATCCAAGGTCTTGCTGCCTACAGCTTTGTAAAGGATCCCGAGGATTTTTGTTCTATTGCCTCTTCTTATCTAGAGCGGGAATTGTGCAGCTGGATTGGATTCCTGCTCCTTCAGTGTGATGGAACTAGGCCACTAAGTGCCAGCAGTGTGTCACCAGGGTTCACAGTGCCTCCAGTGATGCTCCCCGAGTCTAACTCTGCTCCACAGCTTTATAATAATTTAGCTGCATTTGCTGGTAAAATAAATGCAAACCTTTTCATAGTTTGCATTTCTAGGTTGTAAATTGTTCCAGACTTTGTAACTGTAACTTTGATATCTATTATATTTATATGTCCTTGTAAATAATATAACACAATTTTTGGGGGGAATATGTAAACACTATCCCTCTTCTATACTTCTCATACATGTAGTACAAGACTGTCCTGTAAAAATGAACATGTAAGAGGGTGTAGGGTATTGTGGGCTTCTAGATTACCTATTAGTTATTCCGTCTCGAGAATTACGTCAATGGCATCACTTCAAAGAGGTGCTCCAAGCAGGATGCTATTTGCATGGAACTGGTTATCGAGCCTGGTAATATGAGTCTCGCTGTACCAATAGTTTGCTGACTGGCTTTGAGGATTTCGTATGTGGATGGATTAGAGTGAGTCTCGTGGCTGTCCACACGTTTGGTCAGTTGAGCAAAATCTGCTACTTGAGATTCCTTTTTACCTGCCAGCGTGTCATCATCCAGGAACTGGTTAACCTGACAGTGATTTCTCAAATCACTATGCACAAGAGAAATGGAGCAAGAATATCACCTTGCTGAACATCGCTCGATGAAATGATTTCGTGTTTCCCAAACAGAAGCATAGATTCTTTTCTGTATCCATTTGAAACATAAGGGAAGAGACTAAGGGAAATGTTATTGCTTTGTTGGTAATACCGCTTCTCTTTACAGAAGATTAACTGCGTTATTGAAGTCACGTTATATTACTGCATTGTCCTCAGGCAGGTTATTTTTTTTAACTCCCTTGTTGCACGGACCTCTGATTCACATTGCTAAGACACTGAAAAGTAGTTTTGGAAATGAAGCAGCGAAGAGTGTTTTGTGCATAACAATGAACCTAATTCCTCTAGCTGTTGGAAGACACGAAGCTATGTACCGAAGAAAGTTTTGTTCTGTTAATAATCACACCAGCCAGATGTTGTTAAGAGAACTTGTTATCTCATATAGTTGGATCTCTGTAATCTAGGAAGATGGATTAACCATCGCTTTTCTAATAGATTCTGGGGATTTATTCTAGTGTTGCCTTCAACAGAGCCAGACGGGAACGACGTCATTGCTTTCCAAACGTATAATTTTTACAGTGGTTCCATAAAGGGGACAATAGTGTTACAACTGCTCTTTCTTTCAGTGCTTGAGCAGTGTCAGCATCCCTAGTGGCAAGTATATCTTTTGTGGTGATAATCCTCAAAGCTCCCCACTGTGTTGCTCTCTCTAGTGTCTTTGTCACCTGGACTTTGATTTTCTTCCTGTCAGTACAACAATTAAGAGGTCTACTTTTCCCACTTTTGCGTTGAGGGGAAAAGTGAATGTAGTTGTCACTTCTTGAAAAAAAAACTCTTAATGATTAATGACCGTCGAGGGTAACGAACAGCTACCTCGTGCGGGCACAGATAGGCAGATGTTTCCAAAATGTAGCAAGCTGTTCCACGCATAGACCGGTAGAACATTCAGGATAGTGGAAGCTTCGTTGACTTTTTTTTTTCACTAGATCAGTGAGTTTCCTAGCTTCATGTGGCAAGGCTATTCAAGTAACATGTAGCTGAGTCTTGTTAGTAGTTCCTTTGTGCTTTAGATGAGATCTGTGTTACAAAATGCGAAAGAGAATACTAGATCAACTTAGTGACAGTCATCTAGCATCTGACCTATTTCTGGTTTTGCAAGTTTGTCAGTTATAATTCTGGCCCATTTATCTCGAGAAATATGTGGTTTCTCAGTAGAACCTCTGAATGACAACTGAATGAATACAAACTAACCAAATGAAAGTTGAGATCTTTAATAAAAAAAAAGGTGTCTAGGTGGTAATATTTACAATAGCAGTATTATTAAGATGTGCTCTTACACACTGTATATAAATCTGTACATAAAATACATATGATGCTATGGACACCTTGAATAAGATAATGTGCATTATAATATTCCTTAAGATTCTGTACTATCTGATAAATTGCTGTTAGGAAATTTACTCATAAATTCTAGAGTAATATTGGTATGTCAGTGATTGTGTATGTGCGTGTGTACTCACCTAGTTGTGGTTGCAGGAGTCGACTCACAGCTCCTGGCCCCGCCTCTTCATTGGTCACTACTAGGTCACTTTTCCTGCTCCATAAGCTTTATCACACCTCTTCTTATAAGCTATCTATGGATCCTGCCTCCACTACATCACTTCCCAGACTATTCCACTTCCTGACAACTCTGTGACTGACGAAATACTTCCTAACATCCCTGTGATTCATCTGAGTCTTCAAATTCCAATGACCCCTTGTTGCTGCATCCCATCTCCGGATCATCCTGTCTCTGTCCACCGTGTGAATTCCTCTCAGCATTTTATTTTTATTTTATTTTTACTTTTATTTTTATTATCACACTGGCCGATTCCCACCAAGGCAGGGTGGCCCGAAAAAGAAAAACTTTCACCATCATTCACGCCATCACTGTCTTGCCAGAAGGGTACTTTACACTACAGTTTTTAAACTGCAACATTAACACCCCTCCTTCAGAGTGCAGGCACTGTACTTCCCATCTCCAGGACTCAAGTCCGGCCTGCCGGTTTCCCTGAACCCCTTCATAAATGTTACTTTGCTCACATTCCAACAGCACGTCAAGTATTAAAAACCATTTGTCTCCATTCACTCATATCAAACACGCTCACGCATGCCTGCTGGAAGTAGTCCAAGCCCCTCGCACACAAAACCTCCTTTACCCCCTCCCTCCAACCTTTCCTAGGCCGACCCCTACCCCGCCTTCCTTCCACGACAGACTGATACACTCTTGAAGTCACTCTCACTCCATTCTCTCTACTTGTCCGAACCACCTCAACAACCCTTCCTCAGCCCTCTGGACAACAGTTTTGGTAATCCTGCACCTCCTCCTAACTTCCAAACTACGAATTCTCTGCATTATATTCACACCACACATTGACCTCAGACATGACATCTCCACTGCCTCCAGCCTTCTCCTCGCTGCAACATTCATCACCCATGCTTCACACCCATATAAGAGCGTTGTTAAAACTATACTCTCATACATTCCCCTCTTTACCTCCAAGGACAAAGTTCTTTGTCTCCACAGACTCCTAAGTGCACCACTCATCAATTCTATGATTCACCTCATCTTTCATAGACCCATCCGCTGACACGTCCACTCCCAAATATCTGAATGCATTCACCTCCTCCATACTCTCTCCCTCCAATCTGATATCCAATCTTTCATCACCTAATCTTTTTATCTTCATAACCTTACTCTTTCCTGTATTCACTTTTAATTTTCTTCTTTTGCACACCCTACCAAATTTATCCACCAATCTCTGCAACTTCTCTTCAGAATCTCCCAAGAGCACAGTGTCATCAGCAAAGAGCAACTGTGACAACTCCCACTTTATGAGTGATTCTTTATCTTTTAACTAAACGCCTCTTGCAAAGACCCTCGCATTTACTTGTCCTACAACCCCATCTATAAATATATTAAACAACCACGGTGACATAACACATCCTTGTCTAAGGCCTACTTTTACTGGGAAAAAATTTCCCTCTTTCCTACATACTCTAACTTGAGCCTCACTATCCTCGTAAAAACTCTTCACTGCTTTCAGTAACCTACCTCCTACACCATACACCTGCAACATCTGCCACATTGCCCCCCTATCCACCCTGTCATACGCCTTTTCCAAATCCATAAATGCCACAAACACCTCTTTAGCCTTATCTAAATACTGTTCACTTATATGTTTCACTGTAAACACCTGGTCCACACACCCCCTACCTTTCCTAAAGCCTCCTTGTTCATCTGCTATCCTATTCTCCGTCTTACTCTTAATTCTTTCAACAATAACTCTACCATACACTTTACCAGGTATACTCAACAGACTTATCCCCCTATAATTTTTGCACTCTCTTTTGTCCCCTTTGCCTTTATACAAAGGAACTATGCATGCTCTCTGCCAATCCCTAGGTACCTTATCCACTTCCATACATTTATTAAATAATTGCACCAACCACTCCAAAACTATATCCCCACCTGCTTTTAACATTTCTATCATTATCCCATCAATCCCGGCTGCCTAACCCCCTATCATTTTACCTACTGCCTCACGAACTTCCCCCACACTCACAACTGGCTCTTCCTCACTCCTACAAGATGTTATTCCTCCTTGCCCTATACACGAAATCACTGCTTCCCTATCTTCATCAACATTTAATAATTCCTCAAAATATTCCCTCCATCTTCCCAATACCTCTAACTCTCCATTTAATAACTTTCCTCTCCTATTTTTAACTGACAAATCCATTTGTTCTCTAGGCTTCCTTAATTTGTTAATCTCACTCCAAAACTTTTTCTTATTTTCAACAAAATTTGTTGATAACATCTCACCCACTCTCTCATTTGCTCTCTTTTTAAATTGCTTCACCACTCTCTTAACCTATCTCTTTTTCTCCATATACTCTTCCCTCCTTGCATCACTTCTACTTTGTGAAAACTTCTCATATGCTAACTTTTTCTCCCTTACTACTCTCTTTACATCATCATTCCACCAATCGCTCCTCTTCCCTCCCGCACCCACTTTCCTGTAACCACAAACTTCTGCTGAACACTCTAACACTACATTTTTAAACCTACCCCATACCTCTTCGACCCCATTTCCTATGCTCTCATTAGCCCATCTATCCTCCAATAGCTGTTTATGTCTTACCCTAACTGCCTCCTCTTTTAGTTTTTAAACCTTCACCTCTCTCTTCCCTGATGCTTCTGTTCTCCTTGTATCCCATGTACCTTTTACTCTCAGTGTAGCTACAAATAGAAAGTGATCTGATACATCTGTGGCCCCTTTATAAACATGTACATCCTGAAGTCTACTCAATAGTCTTTTATCTACCAATACATTATCGAACAAACTACTGTCATTTCGCCCTACATCATATCTTGTATTCTTATTTATCTTTTTTCTTAAAATATGTATTACCTATAACTAAACCCCTTTCTATACAAAGTTCAATCAAAGGGCTCCCATTATCATTTACGCTTGGCCTCCCCAAACTTACCTACCACACCCTCTCTAAAAGTTTCTCCTACTTTAGCATTCAGGTCCCCTACCACAATTACTCTCTTACTTGGTTCAAAGGCTCCTATACACTCACTTAACATCTCCCAAAATCTCTCTCTCTCCTCTACATTCCTCTCTTCTCCAGGTGCATACACGCTTTTTATGACCCACTTTTCGCATCCAACCTTTACTTTAATCCACATAATTCTTGAATTTACACATTCATATTCTCTTTTCTCCTTCCATAACTGATCCTTCAACATTACTGCTACCCCTTCCTTTGCTCTAACTCTCTCAGATACTCCGGATTTAATCCCATTTATTTCCTCCCACCGAAACTCCCCTACCCCCTTCAGCTTTGTTTCGCTTAGGGCCAGGACATCCTACTTCTTTTCATTCATAACATCAGCAATCATCTGTTTCTTGTCATCTGCACTACATCTACAGTATTTTATGTCATTATCATATCCCCCATCTCCCTAGTCCTCCAATGTCGTCAGGTCGATTTCCCTTAATTAACCTCTCCTCGTAGGACATACTCCTTAGCTCTGGGATTAGTCATGTCGCAAGCCTTTGCACTTTCTGTAATTTCCTTACGTGCTTGGCTAGGTGTGGGTTCCAAACTGGTGCTGCATACTTCAATATAGGCCTGACATACACTGTGTAAATGGTCCTGAACGATTCGTTATTGAGATATCGGAATGCAATTCTTAGGTTTGGTAGGTGCCCGTAAACTGCAGCAGTTATTTGGTTGATGTGCGCCTCAGGAGATGTACCCGGTGTTATATTCACCCCAATATCCTTTTCCCTGAGTTAGGTTTGTAGTCTCTGGTCCCCCAAGACTGTACTCCATCTGTGGTCTTCTTTGTTCTTCCCCAATTTTCATGACTTTGCACTTGGTGGGGTTGAACTCTAGGAGCCAGTTTCTGGACCAGGCCCACAGCCTATCCAGATCCCTTTATAGTTCTACCTGGTCCTCGTCCGATTAAATTATTCTCACCAACTTCACATCTGCAAACATGGATACGTCTGAGTCTATTCTTTCCGTCATGTCGTTTATATATACCAGATACAGCACCGGTCCTAGGACTAACCCCTGTGGAACTCCGCTCGTCACAGGCGCCCACTCTGACACCTCATCACGCACCATGACTCACTGAAGTCTTCCCGACAGGTATTCCCTGATCTATTGCACTACCTTCAATGTTAGACCTGCCTGGTCCTCCAGCTTATGCACTAGTCTCTTAAGTGGAACTGTGTCAAAAGTCTTCTTGCAGTCTATTGTGACCTCTGAATGGGCCACAATGTATATAATGTGTATTGCCTGTTCATATAATTTTATGTTGCTTATATCTGCGATATTAGTTAAATCATAAATATATTGCTTTATATTATTATTTGACTTAGTTATATTATTAGGTAGGATGTAACTTTTATATATAATTCAGTACTCATAGTTCGTGAGTGTTAAGTAGCTGACGGCCTTGTCTAACTATCGCTCCACTTATTTCACTGCCGGCTTCTCTGTGTTGCTGGGCAGCAGCAGTCCACGGAGGAAGTGAATGTGTTAAGATATCTGGGAGTGGACTTGTCACCACACAGGTCTGTGAAAGACGAGGTAAACCATAGAATTAATAAGGAAAAAAATGGTGAGTGATGCATTGAGGCTCGTGTAGAGAAAAAAAGAACGTTATCCTTAGAGGCATAAAAAGGGGAATGTATGAGAGTGTAGTGGTACCAGCATTCCTACATGAGTGTGAAACATGTGTTATGAATATTGCAACAAGAAAGATGCTGGAGGCAGTGGAGATGTCATATCTAGGGGAAATGTCTGGCATGAATTTTATACAGAGGATTCGTAGGTTGAAGATTAGTAGAATGTGTTGGATTATTTGAGAGAACAAGCGAATTGAAAACAATCATCAATGGCTTGGCATCCCTAGTTCTGAAGGTTCTTATTAGCCATGCTATCATTTTTCTAGCAGATGTGGTACAGACATTGCTGCGATCATAGTGAAATTCTCTGACATTATCACTCCTATGGCCTTCACATTTGTTTGTCGCTATGCTGTGTTGTTGGAGTTTGTTTTAAATTCCAATCCAGTTTTTATTTCCTCTATTTCCATAGTGGAGTAATTAAAAGTTGTCTTCATTGAACTTCGTATTGTTTTTGAAGCCCATTTAAAAACTTGGTTAATGTTCGCTTGGAGATTTGCAATGTCCTCAGTGGATCTCTCTATCATGTAAAATCTGTTATCATCAGCAAAAGAGGACATCTCTGTCTATGTAAGACATGAGGATAAAGAAAAGAATAGAAGGTACTGTACCTTGTTGATCCGAGCATCTCACTGTAGCCGCCTACTGACTCTGTTTACTATTGCTCTTTGTGTTCTGTTTCTTTAGAGGCTTTGTATCCACCTACCCACTCTTCCTGTTGTTCCTTTATCACACATTTTGTGTGCTATTACACCATGATCGCATCTGTCGAAGACTTTTACAAAGTCTGTGTATACTACATCTGCAGAATGGCTGTCGCCCATTGCATCCAAGGCCATGTCTCAGTGGTCCAGTAGCTGTGAGGAGGCAGGAGCCACCTGCTCTAAACCCATGCTGCCCTGGGTTGTGAAATTGTTGGGTATCCAAGTAGTTGGCGATCGGTGCCCCGTGGCCTGATGGCTAAAGCTCTTGCTTCACATGGCGAGGGTCTGAGTTCGATTCCCAGCGAGGGTAGAAATATTGCGCGTGTTTACACTGATTGTCTATGTTCACCCATCGGTAAAATGGGTATCTGGGAGTTAGTCGACTGGTGTGGGTCGCATCCTGGGACAAAACTGACCTAATTTATGACTTTCCATGTAGTATGTCATTGATATCAGCTAGGCCTGTATACCATGTACTTGTAGTAAATAAAGATATTATTATTATTATTATTATTATTATTATTATTATTATTATTACTATTATTATTATTATTATTATTATTATTATTATTATTATTATTATTATTATTAATAGAACCCTTTCAAAGATTTTTATGAAGTGGGACGTTAGTGTTACTGATCTGTAATTCTTTGCAATTGCTTTGCTGTCACCTTTGTGGAGTGGGATATGTCTGTTGTTTTAAGGGACTGTGGGATGACCCATGTGTATATGCTCCCTCTCCATAAAATATTTAAGGCACGTGGAAGGGGTTTCTTGCAGTTCTTTATGATCAAAGAGTTCCACGAATCTTAGCCTGGATCAGGGTCCATGGGCGTATCATTTACGGCTTTTTCAAAGTCTTGTGGTGTTACGGTTATATCAGAAATTCTTGAATTGACCAAATTTTGATTCTCGGTCATAAGAAATTTCTTTAGTGTTGATTCTTAGTCTGGTTAGTGGCTCACTAAACGCTGAGACATACTGGGGCTTCATTATCTCGCTCATTTCTTTGCTGTCATCTGTGTTAAGTCTCATCTCGTTTCACCAGGGACCGAATACTGGATGTGGTTTATGCTCGAGATTTTGTGTAAAAAACGAAATATAACAACATAAGAACATAAGAAAGGAGGAACGCTGCAGGAGGCCTGTTGGCCCATACTAGGCAGGTCCTTTACAATTCATCCCACTAACAAAACATTTGCCCAACCCTATTTTCAATGCCACCCAAGAAATAAGCTCTGATGTGAAAGTCCCACTCAAATCCAACCCCTCCCACTCATGTACTTATCCAACCTAAATTTGAAACTACCCAAAGTCCCAGCCTCAAAAATCCAACTAGGTAGACAGTTCCACTCATCAACTACCCTATTTCCAAACCAATACTTTCCTATGTCCTTTCTAAATCTAAACTTATCTAATTTAAATCCATTACCGCCGGTTTTCTCTTGGAGAGACATCCTCAAGACCTTATTAATATCCTCTTTATTAATACCTATCTTCCACTTATACACTTCGATCAGGTCTCCCCTCATTCTTCGTCTAACAAGTGAATGTAACTTAAGAGTCTTCAATCTTTCTTCATAAGGAAGATTTCTAATCCTATGTATTAATTTAGTCATCCTACGCTGAATGTTTTCTAACGAATTTATGTCCATTCTGTAATATGGAGACCAGAACTGAGCTGCATAATCTAGGTGAAGCCTTACTAATGATGTATAAAGCTGCAGCATGACCTCTGGACTTCTGTTGCTTACACTTCTTGATATAAATCCCAGTAATCTATTTGCCTTATTACGTACGCTTAGGCATTGCTGTCTTGGTTTAAGGTTGCTGCTCACCATAACCCCCAAGTCCTTTTCGCAATCTGTATGGCTAAGTTCTACATCATTTAACTTATAAGTACTAGGGTTATGGGCACTCCCAAGCTTCAGAACCTTACATTTATCTACGTTGAACTGCATCTGCCACTTTTCTGAAAAAGAATAGAGTTTGTTTAAATCCTCCTGAAGTTCCATAACATCTACGTTTGAATCAATTATCCTACGTATCTTTGTGTCATCGGCGAATTTGCTCATATCACTAGTAATTCCCTCATCAAGATCATTGATATATATTATAAACAACAACGGGCCCAAGACTGATCCCTGTGGAACGCCACTTGTTACAGATCCCCACTCGGATTTAACCCCATTTATGGACACTCTCTGCTTCCTGTCAGTGAGCCATGACTCGATCCACGAGAGCACTCTTCCCCCAATGCCATGAGCTGCTACTTTCTTCAACAGTCTTTGGTGCAGAACTTTATCAAATGCCTTACTAAAATCTAAGTAAATAATATCAAATTCTTTATCGTGGTCAACAGCCTCAAAAGCTTTACTGAAGAAAGTTAATAAATTAGTTTAGACAAGACCGGCCTCTTGTGAATCCATGCTGAGTATCATTAATCAAGCTATGCTTATCGAGATGGCTTCTTATAATCTCAGCTATAATTGACTCTAGTAATTTGCCTACAATTGAGGTCAGGCTTATTGGGCGGTAATTTGACGGTAACGACTTGTCCCCTGTTTTAAAAATAGGAATTACATTAGCCATCTTCCACATATCAGACACTACACCTGTTTGAAGAGATAAATTAAAAATGTTAGTTAATGGTTCACAGAGTTCCATTTTGCATTCCTTAAGAACCCTTGAAAAAACCTCATCAGGACCCGGCGACTTATTTAGCTTCAGTCTGTCTATCTGCTTCACAACCATTTCACTAGTGACTGTGATATTACATAATTTATCTTCTAGCCCACTAGAAAAATTAATTCCTGGAATATTGTTAGTGTCTTCCTGTGTAAAAACCGAGAGAAAATAATTATTAAAAATCGAGCACATTTCATTCTCTTTGTCAGCAAGGTGCCCATAGCTATTTTTAAGGGGACCTATCTTATCTCTAACTTTTGTTCTATAGACCAGGAAAAAAATTTTTGGGTTAGTTTTAGAATCCCTAGCAACTTTAATTTCATAGTCCCTTTTAGCTTTTCTTATCCCCTTTTTAATGTCCCTCTTAATGTCAATATACTGATTCATAAGATGACCCTCACCTCTTTTGATACGCCTATAAATTCCTTTCTTATGCCCTAGTAGATATTTGAGCCTATCATTCATCCATTTTGGGTCATTTCTATTTGATCTAATTTCTTTATATTGGATAAACGTTCTTTGAGCAGCATGTATAGTGTTCAGAAAACTGTCATATTGATAGCTCTCTTCGTTACCCCAGTCAACAGATGATAAGTGTTCTCTAAGCCCATCGTAATCTGCTAAGCGAAAATCTGGGACTGTTACTGAGTTATCGCTACTATCGTACTTCCATTCAATGCTAAATGTAATTGATTTGTGGTCGCTAGCACCCAGTTCCTCTGAAATTTCAAAATTATTAACAAGGTATTCATTGTTTGCCATAACTAAGTCAAGCAGGTTATTTCCCCTTGTAGGTTCTGTCACAAACTGCTTCAAAAAACAATCCTGAACTACTTCTAAGAAGTCGTATGATTCTAAATTCCCAGTCAAGAAATTCCAATCAATATGACTAAAGCTGAAGTCTCCTAGAATTACATTATCGAGCCTTGTGGCCTTAACAATTTCCTCCCATAGTAGTCTCCCTTGGTCCCTATCTGAGTTTGGGGGACGGTATATCACTCCTAAAATCAGTTTTTCATGCCCTTTTGAAAATTCTATCCAAACAGACTCTGTATGTGTTACTTCAGACTTAATACCCGTTTTTATGCAACAGTTCAAGCGATCTCGGACATACAATGCCACTCCACCCCCCTTCCCGATACTTATATCTACTTGGAACAATTTAAAACCCTGAATATGACATTCTGCAGGCATGTCCCGACTTTTTGAATTAAACCACGTCTTAGTTAAGGCAAATACATCAATGTTACCTGCACTAGCAACTAATCTCCACTCGTCCATCTTATTCCTAGCACTACGGCAATTAGCATAATAAACATTGAAAGACTCTCCTTTCTCTTTACCCTTCCTGCTCATTTCTGTTTCTCTACTAAACCTATTACTGTCCTTATCACCCAAAGTCCCTGGCTTTTCAATATCTACCTCGTTCTGCTTATTACTAGTTCCCCTAGAACTCGTAATATTACTACACTGGGACTTCACTGTTTTCCTGCCAAAACCCATACCACTAACTATTCCTAGTTTAAAGTCCTAACTGCTCCCTCCACTGCAGTTGCCAGTGCTACCACCCCAGACCTAGATAAGTGAACCCCATCCCTGGCATACATGTCATTTCTGCCATAGAACAGGTCCCAATTGTCAATGAATGTTACCGCATTTTCCTTGCAGTATTTGTCCAGCCAGAAATTGACACCAATTGCCCTGGACAACCATTCATCTCCAACTCCTCTCCTTGGCAAATTACCACATATGACAGGGTTTGCACCCATACTCCAAATTATTTCTATTGCTGATCTATACCTGCTAATCAGGTCTTCACTCCTATGTCTGCCAACATCGTTGCCTCCAGCACTGAGACAGATAATAGGATTGATCCCATTACCTCTCATGATGTTATCCAGACGGCTAACAATATCCTCCATCCCAGCCCCAGGAAAGGAAACTCTCTGTCTCCTACTCCTGTCCTTCAAGCAGAACGCCCTATCCATATACCTAACTTGGCTATCCCCAACAACAACAATATTCTTACCAATATTCTTTTAGGAGGTGTTTCTTTGAGACACCTGTTGTCCCTGTTCGCCTAACAGTAAAATGGGCTCATGAGTGTTAGTCGACTGGTATTGGTCACAAGCCGGGGACAAAAATGGCCTAATTTGCCTGAAATGTTCTGCATAACTAAGGTGGCTTTCTATATAGTAGTATGTCATTGATGTAGGCTAGGCCTATATGCATTGTACATGTACTTGTATAAATAAAGATTATTATTATTATTATTGTGAAGGCTTAGTCAGCCCTGTAACAACTTCAGTCAGTATTACCAAGGCTGGCTCCTCCTCAGGAAAATTAATGAAGAGAAAAAGAAATAACAGACAGTGATAAACACTTTATTATTTAGAAACGGAAAATGTAAAACAATAAAATATGAATGGGTATTTTAATTGAAAGAAAAATGAAAAATGAAATGAAAAAATATTACATTTGAACTCAACGCTAATATAGGTATATCGTGGTAATGGGGTGTCAGGTACTTGTGACACTGTGTTGTTGAAATCGCAGCCGTTGCTGATGTGGGGGTGGGGGTAGCAGGTGATGGTGACCTCCAACGGCTTGTTCTTCACAGAGCGTAGCCGTAAATAATTACTTCAGATGACAGGAACACAGGTTCGTTACCACTGCTATGATGAGGGGTTAGGTCATGTGTTGGCTTACATAACAGGTAAGTAGATTAAACATGGGACGTCTCAGGATGTTAGTCCGTCTCCTTCTATTCTTCTCGTTGGTTGGCAGGTGACCCTCTCTGTCATTCCAAGCTGTAAAGAGAGACAGATTACCCACTGCTTAAGAAATCACTCTCCATGATAAGTACAATACCTAAAAGATGTGGTGATTATAAAAACATTTAACAGATAAAGACTGAAAGGACTAAGTTAATTATTGGTCAAAAGTGAAGCTTTCAACCAATAAATCCACTAAAATATGATCAGGCGTGTACTTACAGTAGTGTTGGGAGCTGTGAGTTGAGTGATTTACTGTTTGACCAGAGCCCCACACGTCACCTTTCGGGTGGAGGGGGAAGAGGAAGGGGAAGGGATTGCGGGAGCTAGACTGACCCTACCTTAACAAGCAGCCGGCAATCAAACTATCACTTTCGGGGAGGGGGAAAAAAGGAAGGGGGGAATAGCGGGAGCTGGACTTACCCTACCTTAACAAGTAGCCGGCAATGAAACTATTGTTACTATACACACCATCGCTATTCCTATCTATTGAACTTTTCCCTTACACTCCCACATACCAAGACTTATAGTCAAGGAGTACAAGAAGAATAGGCGAGGAAAAAGTTCTAACATGTGAAAGCCGCATAAGGCAACAAATCTTCTACTGACTGTCACGACTTAACCAGTCAGAGAATTAATTGGATGAACCATTGATATACACAATATGGAACTTAAAAGCCTGGAGTACCAATGTCCACCTCAAGAGGCGACTGTTGGTTCCCTTAAACGTTTCTAGGTATATCAAGGTTTGTGGTCCGTTTCTAAAATGAATTTTTTTCCCAGTAAATAAAATTTAAGCTTGGAGATACCCCACACAAGAGCCAAACATTCCTTTTCTATGGTGGAGTATCTCGTTTCTGTGGGAAGGAGTTTCCGGCTTAGGAAGCATACAGATAAGGGAGTACCATCATGGTATTGTAGTAGCACCACACCTAAGCCAGTACTGGAGGCATCAGTTCTTAAACAAAATGCTTTATTAATATCTGGAATCTTAAGTATAGGGTCTTTCGAAAAGATACTTTTAATCTCATTAAACTTTTCCTGAGCTATGTCGGAAAGTTCAAAAGGTTCATTCACAGACTTTTTAAGGAAGTCGGATAAGATGCCTGTAAGATCAGTAAGGTTTGGGATAAACCATGCATAAAAATTTACAGAACCAAGAAAGCTACGCATGAGCTTCTTGGTTTTAGGGAATTTAAATTCTAATAAAGCTTTGATCTTACTGGGGAGAGGCTGCAGAGAGTTATTAGAAAGTATCAGTCCAAGATGTCTACTATTGTTATACCTAAGGAAGCATTTCTTCGGCTTGGCAGTGAGGCCATGTGAGCATAACCTACGCAAAACTGATGTTAATGTTTGGATATGTTCGCCCCACGTAGATGTCATTACGTAAATGTTATCAAAATAAACTGAAACATTTGGCATATTACCCAAGACCTTTCTCATCAGTCTCACGTAGGTAGCACAGACAGTTACCAAACCGAAGGGCATAGCTCTATACTGCATCAGTCGTTGGTGGGTAGGAAAAGCGGTGTATTGCTTAGAAGGATCTAACATTACTTGATGATATGCCTGCGCAATATCAATATCTGAAAAGAAGGAAGCGTCATAAAATTTGTGTAGATCACTATCTATTAAGGGCATAGGTTCAGCATCCCACCGAGTTATAGCATTAAGGCCTCTGAAGTCAATAGCAAGTCTATATGAATTATCCTTCTTCTTAACCATGACTACTAGTGAGCAATATGCAGATACTGATGGTTCAATGATCTTTAGTTTTAATAATTTGTCTACCTCTCGGTCAAATGCATCCCTAAGGTGAACTGGAACTGGGTATAATTTCCGTTTGATCGGACTGTCTGTCAAAAAGTCAATCTTATGGACTACCGTGGAGGTAACACCTGGAATATCAGTAAAGACGTCTGAAAAGTTACTCACACATTGAAGTAGTTCATGTCTTTTATGGTCATCCAAAGACTCATTAATATTAATGTTGGTTGCGCCCGAGTGGTCAACAGTCACCAAGTCATGTAGTTCTTCATCATAGTCTAAGTTAGAGGTGTCAATTACACACACCTTACATTCTTCAGTTGTCGTATCAAGTTCGTGTGGAAAAACTAAGTCAAAGTTATTAAGGCAGTTAACCGAATTTCTTCGGTAATATTTCTTAAGGATGTTGATATGATAAAGCTTAGGTTTTCCCTTGACTTCTATGAGGTAGTCAACTTTCCCACAAATTTTTAATACTTCATATGGACCTTTCCATGCTACTAATAATTTATTTGACTTGATAGGCAAAAGTACCAGAACTTCATCCCCTTCTTTATAACTTCTCTCTGACTTTTGGAATCAAAATAGGTTTTGTACTGGTCCATTGACAAGCTTAGGTTTTTCGAATCTATGGCAGAGGTCTCCTCAAGTTTGGATCTAAGGTCAAGGAGAAACTGGTAAGAAGACTGAACCTCAGCATTTACCTCCTCATTAGTCCATAAGTCATGAAGGATGGACAATGGACCTCTGGCCTGTCTACCATAGAGAAGTTCAAAAGGTGAAAACCCTAAAGAGTCACTGGGAACTTCCTTCATGGCAAACAAAGCACAGGGTAGGTAACGAAGCCACTCCTTAGGTTTAAGGGAGCAAAGTTTCCTTAAAATGGACTTGAGAATCGAATGCTGGAGCTCAATCCTCCCATTACAGCTGGGATGATAGGGTGTGGTGAAGAGAGGCTTCACTCCCAGAAGTTGCATTAAGTCAGATGTAAATTGTGTCCCACGGTCAGACAAAATTTCTCTAGGGATGCCCACTCTGCAGAAGATGGACAAAAGGGATTCAGCCACCTCTGTAGTAGTTATGGTCTTTAAGGGTATGGCTTCAGGGAAACTCGAAGCATAATCAACTAATGTTAATATATATATATGTCCCCCAGATGAAAGTGGTGATAAAGGACCAACGATGTCAATAGCTACTCTTTCAAAGGGTACCGTAAAGACTGGCATTTTGACCATAGGTACTCGCCTGGTACCTCGGGAGAATGACAGTTGGCAAACTTTACACGATCTACAATAGGTAGTGACATCTGAGGACATTTTTTGCCAAAAATAGGTTTCCCTAATTTTTTTTAAAGGGTTTTTAAACGATGCGAGAAATGTCCGGCCACTGGCAGGTCATGAGCCATTTTAAAAACAGTCTCTCTGCATTGACTTGGAACAACTAAGATGGAATGGTCTATCTCATTTGAATTTAATTTGAATACAGACTTGTACAAGGTACCTTTTATATATTCAAATTTATATGAAAAGTTTTTCCTTTGAATAACTTGATTTTGTTTAGCGGCATTATGGCAATTCTGAAGAGAAGGGCAATTACTTTGTAAATTGACAAAGGAGTTCTTTGATATATCTAAAGGCTTGAAGTCAGGGAAAATCAAAGGATGGACAGTAGGAGGAGCCTGGGCTTTGGTCTGAGCCCTAGTCAAGACATTTATAGTATCGGAGATGATATCTTCACTTTCATCTAACAAGTGAACCGGTGATCCTACTACCTCGCTTTCGAGAGTAGCATCACTGGTGTTTAATCTCACATGAATCTCACGAGACATTGTCTCATCTGAACTTTCTAGGGGCTTCTCTGACTCTAAAGGGAGAGGATCTGAATCACTTATGTCCATCTTTGATGATGAAAGGTCAACGTCAGAAGGAAGAATGGCACCTTTTACATTACCTATTAGTACGGAGCAAGAAGTGATGGGAGCTAGTACGGCTTCAGACCAATCTGTGAGCCATTTAGACCTAATGTAACAACTGATGGTAGGAAAAGTGTCTGTACGGCCCAAGTAGTCTGAAAGTATAGCAGAGGAATGAGTTTCTTTAAGGTTAGGGAACAGCTTATCAGAAATGACTATACATGTGCATCCAGTGTCTCGTGAAATGGTAGATACATTAAGTCCATTAACTGTTCCTGAACAGAAGGGTGCTTGGTCATTACAGTCTTTAAAACATCTTCCAACTTTTTGGACCTTCTTAGAAGGACAATCTGGACGTTCATGTCCCTTAACACCACACAAATGACAAACAGGAATAAAAGAAGTCATTTTACTTTCCACTGGAGGCTTTGATTTCTTAAGGTCTGATGAACCCTTGCCCTTAGGGTTCGATCCCTTTAGGTCTTTATAGGAATTGTGAGCCTCAGCATACAAGTCAGCGGCCTCAGCAACTTCCTCAGCTTTAATCAGATTACGTTCTCTAATGAATGTTCTTATCTGGTGCGGAAGAGCTGTTAGGAACTGGTCAGCAACCATGAAGTCTCGAAGGGATTCATAACTGTGATCAATTCCTGAACTCTCTATCCAAAAGTCCAACAAACGAAAGAGTGTTACCTGTAACTGCTGAAAGTTCTGGCCAGGCTGTAAGGTGGCATACCTGAAATCTTTCCTGTAAGAATTAGTGGTTTTTTGATATGCTTTAAGGTTTGCCTTCTTCAGTACATTATAATTACATATATCCTGCAACAAAGTTGCATAGATATTCAAGGCTGTACCAGAAAATAACATTCCTAACCTGGTAGCCCAGGTGTCAGCAGGCTATTCACAGAGGGTAGCAGTATTTTCAAACCTGATGATGTATGAAGTAATGTCTTCACCCTCTGTGAAGGGAGGTAAATTAGGTGTTGGAATATGTGTACTAGCTGCATGATGTACAATTAGTCCTTCCTCTAATTGTTGTTGTGTTAGAGTTAACTTTTTATTCTCTAATTCAAGGCGAGATTTTTCGAGCTCGTGATCCTTTTCTCTCTCTATTAACTCAAGTTCTCTAGCTTTTTCCTCATCTTCTCTATCCTTTGCTCTTTCGTCAAGTTCTCTTAATTTAACTTGTTCCTCACGTACTTTAGCTTGTTCCTCACGTACTCTAGCTCTCTCCTCACGATCAAGTCTATCACGCTCATTTTTGTCTTCTCTCTCCCTTTCTTACTATCTTGGTTTTCTCTTTCAATCCGATCTCTCTCCTTTGTATCCTCTCTTTCTCTTTCTGTCTTTCTTGATTCTCTCTCTCTATTCTTTTTCTCTCCTTATACTCTTCTCTTTCCCTTTCTAACTGTCTCTCTTCTCTCTCAATTCTCTGTCTCTCCTTTTTGTCTTATCTTTCCCTTTCTGCCTTTCTTCTTTCTCAATTCTCTCTCTTTCAAGTCTTTCCTGGATCTTAGCACTAATGAAAGATTCTAAATTTTTCCCTGTTATTCCTAACTTACTTCCAGCATTCAACCAAAACTGGTATTCCTCCATACTTGCAAGAATAACTTAAACTATGGGGGAAATGAAACGGGTATTAAAGAAAATGGAGGGTTCAATTCCTGCTCCGCTCAAACTGTAAATAAACCAGAGGGCTCGATCCCTACTTCAATTAAACAATATGTATTAATTGAAACGAAGGGTTCTATGCCGGCTCCGAGCAAACAGTAAGTAGAATGGTGTCACTTGACCATCCAATCTTCTCACCAACAAATCAAGAGTGTCCTACGACAGTTCCCTTGATAAAATAAAGAGCTCAATGAAACAAATTGTCACTGGAAAATCTCGGGTCTCTAGAATCTAATCCTCCAAAGTGTTTCAAGCTCGAAAAGGTGGCAGAATTAAATACTATATCCTGCCTGACTTGACTTACAATAAATTGAGACTATAACAATCGCCAAATCTTTTAAATACCTGTTCCGTAGTCCTGTCATAGAGAATGATTACTCATGGCTGGTGGTAATCGTCTGTGGTATGCGGCATTGAAGTTCCAATGGTAGATTCGAGATGGAATTAAATCTTGATTCAGTAGAGTTGATCCTGGAAAGGTCGCCACTTGTGAAGGCTTACTCAGCCCTGTAACAACTTCAGTCAGTATTACCAAGGCTGGCTCCTCCTCAGGAAAATTAATGAATAGAAAAAGAAATAATAACAGACAATGATAAACACTTTATTATTTAGAAACAGTAAGTGTAAAACAGTAAAACATGAATGGGTATCCTAATTGAAAGAAAAATGAAAAATGAAATGAAAAAAAATTACATTTGAACGCAACGCTAATATAGGTATATCGTGGTAATGGGGTGTCAGGTGCTTGTGACACTGTGTTATTGAAATCGTAGCCGTTGCTGATGTGGGGGGGGTAGCAGGTGTTGGTGACCTCCACCTACTCGTTCTTCACAGTGTGTAGCCGTGAATAATTACTTCAGATGACAGGAACACAGGTTCATTACCACTGCTATGATGAGGGGTTAGGTCCTGTGTTGGCTTACATAACAGGTAAATAGGTTAAACATGCGACGTCTCAGGACGTTAGTCCGTCTCCTTCTATTCTTCTCGTTGGTTGGCAGGTGACCCTCTCTGTCATTCCAAGCTGTAAAGAGAGACAGATTACCCACTGCTTAAGAAATCAATCTCCATGATAAGTACAATACCTAAAAGATGTGGTGATTATTAAAACATTTAACAGATAAAGACTGAAAGGACAAAGTTAATTATTGGTCAAAAGTGAAGCTTTCAACCAATAAGTCCACTAACATATGATCAGGCGTGTACTTACAGTAGTGTTGGGAGCTGTGAGTTGAGTGATTTACTGTTTGACCGGAGCCCCACACGTCACCTTTCGGGGTGGGGGAAGAGGAAGGGGAAGGGATAGCGGGAGCTAGACTGACCCTACCTTAGCAAGCAGCCGGCAATCAAACTATCACTTTCGGGGAGGGGGAGACGGGGGGGGGGGAATAGCGGGAGCTGGACTTACCCTACCTTAACAAGTAGCCGGCAATGAAACTATTGTTACTATACACTCCCTCGCTACTCCTATCTATTGAACTTTTCCCTCACAACTATTATTATTATTATTATTATTATTATTATTATTATTATTATTATTATTATTATTATTATGATTATTATCATTATTATATTTCATTTATGATTTAAAGAACTTCCTGTATTTCTTGGCTCCTGTATGAGTTCGATATTTTCTGTTTCTCTGGCCAGTGTACTTCAGATAGATTGGCCAGTATGATCAGCTCTGATTTTTCACACTTAACTGTAGAAGAAGCGTCTCTTTCTCTCTCTTTCTAGTTTAGATCTTCTCTTCTTTTTCCTTAGGGTAATGTTCCTCAAGTGCCTGCCACAGAGTTAAATCTTTTTAGACAAAGGATCGGATCTGAGTTGTTTAGGATATCTTCCCAGCTTGTTTCATTTAGGACATGGTTGCTTTGATCCCATTGTATGGCTCTGTTATTGCAGTTGAATTTGATGAAAACATCCTTATAACTGATCTCATTTTGTTGGTCAGGAGCCCAGCACATACGCGTCTGTACTTAGATTATGACATGAACGGAGTGTATTGTCTTTGATACTATTATATGTGGCACCAGATCATCGCTAGTGAAGATAAGGTCGTGTGTTTTCCAGTCTTGTTGGCTCCACTGTTTGTTTTCTTTTGATGAATTTGTTGCAAAGAATTAATTGCTCATTGTGTGTGTAAAGTTTCTTCTGAGCTGCCTCCTGGGGTTATCTCTGCTGAAACATTTGCCTCATTCCTTCACTTTAGGTGTCTTAAGTTGAAATCACCCAGCAAGTTAATTTTCGAAAACTGTTCCTTGAATTGTTGGGAATTTGTAATCTGGTGGCTTGTATATAACTACATTGACAAGGTTTTGGTTTTAAATCTTTACTGCCAAAACTTCAACTATAGCGACTCTGACATACTTGCCAACTGCCCCTTGTTGCCTGTTCTTCTGTTGCATCTGAATAAGTTGTAACCTGGGATCAATATTTTGTTGTCAAAGTGTTCTTTTGTATGGGTCTCTGTGAAAGCCACAAAAATTACATTCGATTCCGTGAGGGGTCCACTGATGAAAGGTATTTTGTTGTTTGTGCATTTCCTTATACCCTGTATATTTGTAAATATAATGTTATCGTATTGATAGTATGGAGGGGGGCTTTATTTGCTGGCATTAATCTCTGTTGTCCTGGAGTGGGGCCCACTGACTGTGCCTCCACTCCAGTAGTGACAGGAGGTGGTGTAGTATTTCTGTCATTTCCTGGCAGTTTTTTTCTTCTTGGCACTTAAAAAATCTCTTTCTCTGGACAGGTGGTTGTAAGTATCTTGGTGTGTTTCCCAAAGTCTGTGTGATCTGAACCTTTTAGTCCTCTTTTAAATGGTGCGCCTGACAGCTTGTATTGCAACATTGTCCTTCATGGAATGATGAATGACATATTTTAAGGTGAACTAGTTTACAAGAAGAATTACATACTCCTTTGGTCATCGGGTCTCTGCATTTTTTTTATCTGAGGGGGAGGGATCGTCAAATTTGCACATTCCACCTGTTTTTCCAGATATTTTATAACTACAGATACCCAAGGCATAGAATTTGCCTTGGATATCTGAGATTTGTGTACTCACCTAGTTGAGGTTGCGGGGGTCGAGTCCGAGCTCCTGTGTGTGTACTCACCTAGTTGTACTCACCTAGTTGAGGTTGCGGGGGTCGAGTCCGAGCTCCTGGCCCCGCCTCTTCACTGATCGCTACTAGGTCACTCTCCCCGAGCCGTGAGCTTTATCATACCTCTGCTTAAAGCTATGTATGGATCCTGCCTCCACTACATCGCTTCCCAAACTATTCCACTTACTGACTACTCTGTGGCTGAAGAAATACTTCCTAACATCCCTGTGATTCATCTGTGTCTTTAGCTTCCAACTGTGTCCCCTTGTTGCTGTGTCCAAACTCTGGAACATCCTGTCTTTGTCCACCTTGTCAATTCCCCTCAGTATTTTGTATGTCGTTATCATGTCCCCCCTATCTCTCCTGTCCTCCAGTGTCGTCAGGTTGATTTCCCTTAACCTCTCCTCGTAGGACATACCTCTTGCTCTGGGACTAGTCTTGTTGCAAACCTTTGCACTTTCTTAGTTTCTTTACGTGCTTGCTAGGTGTGGGTTCCAAACTGGTGCCGCATACTCCAATATGGGCCTAACGTATACGGTGTACAGGGTCCTGAACGATTCCTTATTAAGATGTCGGAATGCTGTTCTGAGGTTTGCTAGGCGCCCATATGCTGCAGCAGTTATTTGGTTGATGTGCGCTTCAGGAGATGTGCCTGGTGTTATACTCACCCAAGATCTTTTTCCTTGAGTGAGGTTTGTAGTCTCTGACCCCCTAGACTGTACTCCGTCTGCGGCCTTCTTTGCCCTTCCCCAATCTTCATGACTTTGCACTTGGTGGGATTGAACTCCAGGAGCCAATTGCTGGACCAGGTCTGCAGCCTGTCCAGATCCCTTTGTAGTTCTGCCTGGTCTTCGATCGAGTGTATTCTTCTCATCAACTTCACGTCATCTGCAAACAGGGACACCTCAGAGTCTATTCCTTCCGTCATGTCGTTCACAAATACCAGAAACAGCACTGGTCCTAGGACTGACCCCTGCGGGACCCCGCTGGTCACAGGTGCCCACTCTGACACCTCGCCACGTACCATGACTCGCTGCTGTCTTCCTGACAAGTATTCCCTGATCCATTGTAGTGCATTGTAGTCCATTGTGTGTGTGTGGTGTGTGTGTGTGTGTGTGTGTGTGTGTGTGTGTGTGTGACTGGGTTCCCTGCCGGTGCAGTTTATCCTGACTTCCCACTAACTGCACCACCTCCAGTTATTACTGTTAGTGTAAAAACACCATTTCCATCTCCAGCAGTAGTGCTATTTTGTATTTCTGGATCCTCCCCTCAAGGAAGGTTCCTTGATGTTGGTGAGGGGCTGTTGATTTAGGGAATTGGATCTGTGCTCCAGTTCCCCGAATTAAGCCTGAATGCCTTCCACATCCCCCCCAGGCGCTGTATAATCCTCCGGGTTTAGCGCTTCCCCCTTGATTATAATAATAATAATTTCTGGATCCTACGTGTCTTGGTCTTTACCTGTTACTTCAATACCAGGACTACTATCTCCATCTGATGCACCGTCTTGCATTTCTATATCTTTACAGTCTTCTAAGGCAGCACCAGTGATGACGATTCTTGCTGACCTACTCTCTCTACTTTCCTTACCGTCATACAAGAATATCAAATTATCAAGAAATATATATTTTTTTGTGGTGTTTCAGTCTTTTAGTGTAAATAAAATTTGCTCCAACTGATTTCTGTCACCTGGACAGACACAAAAAGTATCCGCAGTGGTAAATTGGTGGATATTTGCACAAGTACCATGACTCCATTTTTTTGGAAGATAAGGCATGCTACTCGAACTATACCTCGCTTGGAACTATTGTTGCAGTTTACACAGGTTATCATGTTGATAATGTTTTCAGTTTTTGATATATATTATGATTTATAGTTCATATGTAGTTTTAATACCGTGAATATCAACTTTAATTTCGGCGCACTTCACACATCTCCTATGTTGACTAACTGTTGTAAAAGTCTACTGAAAAAAAGTATCATCATGTAAAAAGTTGTCTGGAAAAAGTATTTTACTTGCGTGTTGAGTGAACTGGTGACCGCTGGCAGTTTTACAACCTGGGTGATTTAAGGCTACCTGGAGGGTATTCCGGGGATCAACGCCCCCGCAGCCCGGTCCACCACCAGGCTAGTATATATATATATATCTTTACACTTCACTTCTTCGTATAGTTTTTACGTGAATATCAACTGCACTTTTCACTGCACACTCTTCTACACCACAAATTTACTTTGCGTACACTTGACAGATCTCTTAAGCTAACTGGTGAAAATGTCTGTAGTAAAAAATACTTTTGCGTAAAAGGTACTAGTGACTAGGAAGGTACTAGTGACTCCTAGCAGCTCTTTTTGCAACCTGGGAGTTTTGTGGCTACAATATATCACTGCACTTCACTTTCTCGTATCTCTTTCCTCTCTCCAACTGGTGTAAAAATGTAAAAAAATCACTAAAAGTGTATTTGACTTGTGTGTTGAGTATACTGGCGAACTCTGACAATGCTATTATTATTATTATTATTATTATTATTATTAGTAGTTAGTAGTAGTAGTAGTAGTAGTAGTAGTAGTAGTAGTATTATTATTATTATTATTATTATTATTATCAAAAAGAAGCGCTAAACCACAGGGGTTATACAGCCTGACAGTGCTATAAAACTTGGCTGGTTTGAAGTTGTTAGTCTGTCACTTCCCTTCACTTTATCGTATTTCACAAAGTGTATATTTTTTCGTATTTTCACAAACTGACCTTTGTATCACCTTTCCTTTACTCTGTGGAAGGTTAACATTGGTACGAAGTTCATTAAAAATGAACTGAGTTACTTGGTAGTATTCTGGCGACTGCTGGCAAGTGTTCATAACTAGGGTGTCCGACTAGGAAACTATCACCACACCATTTACTCTGGTGTAGGCACTGTTAGGCCTGTAGATGAATGGTTCAGAGAGCCGACATGTTGATAAATTAGACACATGTGCAACTCTTGGGTATCTTTATTGAGGAAACGTTTTAGCCACAGTGGCTTCATCAGTCCATTCAAAGGAGAATCTTGAAGAACAGGAGGAGAATGAGGTAATCAGTCCCTCAACCTTGAGTCGATGTGGTCAGTCCATCAATCTTGAACAGAATACGTCATACGTGCGGAGAAGGAGCTTATAAACCGTTGGTAGGAGAGGTGCAGCAGTCATAGGTGGTGTCACATTTGTTCAATATGGAAGTAGGTCGTGCCCAAGAATTAGGCAAGCGAAGAATTCCCAAGTATTAAGATCCCAAGAAGTTGCAGTTTATAAGCTCCTTCTCCGCACATATGCCGTATTCTATTCAAGATTAGTGGACTGACCACATCGACTCAAGGTTGAGGGACTGATTACCTCATTCTTCTCCTGTTCTTCAAGATTCTCCTTTGTGTGGACTGATGAAGCCACTGTGCGGCGAAACGTTTCCTCAATAAAGATACCCAAGAGTTGCACATGTGCCTAATTTTTCACCTCTGTTAGGCCTATATTTCCCCTTGTAGGTATGTGGCACCACTTCTTGTTTTCACTTCATAATAACCATGTCCCTCGTGACAGTAATATTAGTTAACTTAAATTCATCAGGAACTAAATAATTGGTAATTACTGGAATCTCATTTACATCTTCCTGTGTAAAATCTGACAAAAAATAGTCATTAAATAAGGAACACATTTCCTGTGATGAATGGTTTGAAAAACCGACAAGTTGAAGATTGAGACACTTATGCAGCATATGGGAATCTTTATTCAGGAAACGCTTCGCCACACAGTGGCTTCTTCAGTCCAATACAAAGAGGAAGGCGTATGGAGAGGAGGAGAATGAGGTAATCAGTCCCTCAACCCGGAGTCGATGTGTTCAGTCCATCAATCTTGTAGAATGTACAGCATAGGGCCGTAGACGTGGCTTATATACTGTAGTGATGTGAGGTGAAGCAGGCGGAGGCGGGGTCATAGTTGTACCATCCACTAGTCGAAGTAGGTCTTCGTCCAAAGGTTGAACAAGTGTTGAAGAATTCTTTGTAACAAGATCCCATGATGCTGCAGTGTCTGACAGTTGTGATGAATGGTTTGAAAAACCGACAAGTTGAAGATTGCGACACTTATGCAGCATATGGGAATCTTTATCCAGGAAACGCTTCGCCACACAGTGGCTTCTTCAGTCCAATATAAAGAGGAAGGCGTAAGGAGAGGAGAAGAATGAGGTAATCAGTCCCTCAACCCGGAGTCGATGTGTTCAGTCCATCAATCTTGTAGAATGTACAGCATAGGGCCGTAGACGTGGCTTATATACTGCAGTGATGTGAGGTGAAGCAGGCGGAGGCGGGGTCATAGTGGTACCATCCACTAGTCGAAGTAGGTCTTCGTCCAAAGGTTGAACAAGTGTTGAAGAATTCTTTGTAACAAGATCCCATGATGCTGCAGTGTCTGACAGTTGTGATGAATGGTTTGAAAAACCGACAAGTTGAAGATTGAGACACTTATGCAGCATATGGGAATCTTTATTCAGGAAACGCTTCGCCACACAGTGGCTTCTTCAGTCCAATACAAATGCTGCATAAGTGTCTCAATCTTCAACTTGTCGGTTTTTCAAACCATTCATCACAACTGTCAGACACTGCAGCATCATGGGATCTTGTTACAAAGAATTCTTCAACACTTGTTCAACCTTTGGACGAAGACCTACTTCGACTAGTGGATGGTACCACTATGACCCCGCCTCCACCTGCTTCACCTCACATCACTACAGTATATAAGCCACGTCTACGGCCCTATGCTGTACATTCTACAAGATTGATGGACTGAACACATCGACTCCGGGTTGAGGGACTGATTACCTCATTCTCCTCCTCTCCTTACGCCTTCCTCTTTGTATTGGACTGAAGAAGCCACTGTGTGGCGAAGCGTTTCCTGAATAAAGATTCCCATATGCTGCATAAGTGTCTCAATCTTCAACTTGTCGGTTTTTCAAACCATTCATCACAACTGTCAGACACTGCAGCATCATGGGATCTTGTTACAAAGAATTCTTCAACACTTGTTCAACCTTTGGACGAAGACCTACTTCGACTAGTGGATGGTACCACTATGACCCCGCCTCCGCCTGCTTCACCTCACATCACTACAGTATATAAGCCACGTCTACGGCCCTATGCTGTACATTCTACAAGATTGATGGACTGAACACATCGACTCCGGGTTGAGGGACTGATTTCCTCATTCTCCTCCTCTCCTTACGCCTTCCTCTTTGTATTGGACTGAAGAAGCCACTGTGTGGCGAAGCGTTTCCTGAATAAAGATTCCCATATGCTGCATAAGTGTCTCAATCTTCAACACATTTCCTGTTCATTATCCGTCAGCTGTCCATTCCCAGATTTCAGAGGTCCTACTTTTTCCTTCACCTTCGTCCTATACACTTGAAAGAACCCCTTTGGATTAGTCTTTGATTCATTAGCAACTCTAATTTCATAGTCACGTTTAGCCTTTCTAATCGCCTTTTTTACTTCTCTTTTAAGCTGAACATATTGGTCAGTAAGGTTAACCTCTCCTCTTCTGATGCGCCTATAAATTCCCCTTTTCTCCCCTAATAGATGCTTTAGCCTCCTGTTAACCCATTTGGGATCGTTATTATTAGACCTAATTTCTCTCTGGGGAATGTATATACCCTGGGCACTGTGTACATTATTAAGAAAACAATCATAAAAGCAGATCCCTTCATATTCATAAGTATGATTATCGTCAATAAAATCATTAGCTAGATAACCCCAGTCAAGATTAGACAGATGTTCCCTAAGTCCATTATAATCGGCAGAACGAAAATCAGGGATTTTTACTGTATTATCATTATTCTTGCATTCCCAATTAATGCTAAAAGTGATGGATTTGTGATCACTTGCGCCAAGCTCTTCAGTGATCTCCAGATTATTCACGAGTGTTTTCTTATTTGACAAGACTAGGTCTAGCAAATTATTACCCCTGGTAGGCTCAGTTACGCTCTGTTTCAGAAAACAGTCCTGAACTGTTTCCATAAAGTCACTGGACTCTAGATTACCTGTCAAAGAATTCCAGCCAATTTGACTAAAGTTAAAGTCCCCTACTATGACTATGTTACTGTGTCCAGAAGCCCTAACAATTTCGTCCCAAAGAAGTCTCCCTCTATCGTGATCCAAGCCTGGAGGTCGGTATATTACACCTAGAATTAGTTTTTCTTGACCCTCCGCGAACTCTACCCAAACAGACTCTGTTACTGCTCCATCTATTTTTATACCTGTTTTTATGCAACAATTAATATTTTCTCGAACATACAATGCAACTCCTCCCCCCTTCCCATTACATCTATCCACATTGAACAACTTAAATCCCTGAATATTACACTCAGCAGTCATATCCCGACTCTTTAAATCATACCACTTTTCAGTTAATGCAATGATATCAAAGTTCCCAGCACATGCTACCAAACGTAGCTCATTAATTTTATTTCTTGCACTTCGACTGTTAGCATAAAATACTATCATATGTTTTTTCTTCTGCACATTTTTCCTATTCATCTTTGTTTTTACACAATTTCTGAAATTATCATTACCCTGAGTTACTCCATTACCCAGAGTTACTCAATATATCCATACTCATTATTAATCATTTCTAAACCCATACCTCTAACTAATCCTAGTTTAAAGTCCTAACAACCCCCTCAACTGAGTTAGCAAGAAAACCCACACCTGCCCTGGATAAGTGAACCCCATCCCTGGCATACATGTCATTTCGGCCATAGAAGTTGTCCCAGTTGTCAATGAATGGTACTGCATTATCCTTACAGTGTTTATCCAGCCAACAATTATTACCAATTGCTCTGGACAACCATTCATTACCAACACCTCTTCTTGGCAAAATGCCACATATAACAGGGCGCCCCCCTTCTTCCTAATTATGTCTATAGCTGTCCTGAACTTTCTAACTAAATCCTCACTTCTACGCTTGCCTACATCATTGCCTCCAGCACTGAGGCAAATAATAGGATTGATCCCAAAACCGTTCATGATGTTGTCAAGCCGGCTAACAATGTCCTCCATCCCAGCCCCAGGAAAGCATACCCTTTGTCTCCTACTCCTGTCCTTCAAGCAGAATGCCCTATCCATGTATCTAACCTGGCTATCCCCAACAACAACAATATTCTTACCTTCCTTGTTGTCGTTCGTCGTGACGATCCCAGTAGTCGACTCACATTCGTCGGGTAGCACCGAGAATGCGTTGGAGGTTTCCACAGGAATTTCCACAGCAGTCTCTTTCTTCTTCATCGTTTCTGGCTTTCCATTCGTCTTCTTGATCGTCAACTTCGTCGTCCCCTGCTGTCCAGCCACTGACCACGATCCCTTCTTGACCTGAGGACTCGAAACAGGAGGACTACTACGAATCCTCTTGTTTTCCTGGGTCAATCGCCGTATCTCCATCTTCGCTGCCTTCAATTCTTCCTTAAGTTGCTCTTGGAGAGATATCCTCAAGACTTTATTTATATTCCCTTCATTAATACCCATCTTCCACTTATACACTTCGATCATGTCTCACCTCATTCTTCGTCTATCAAGTGAATGTAATTTAAGAGTCTTCAATCTTTCTTCATAAGGAAGATTTCTAATGCTATGTATTAATTTAGTCATTCTACGCTGAATGATTTCTAACGAATTTATGTCCATTCTGAAATATGGAGACCAGAACTGAGATGCATAATCTAGGTGAGGCCTTACTAATGATGTATAAAGCTGCAGTATAACCTCTGGACTTCTGTTGCTTACACTTCTTGATATAAATCCCAATAATCTATTTGCCTTATTACGTATGCTTAGGCATTACTGTCTTGGTTTAAGGTTGCTGCTCACCATAACCCCCAAGTCCTTTTCACAATCTGTATGGCTAAGTTCTACATCATTTAACTTATAAGTGGTAGGGTTATGGACACTCCCGAGCTTCAGAACCTTGCATTTATGTACATTGAACTGCATCTGCCACTTTTCTGTCCAAGAATAGAGTTTGTCTAAATCCTTCTGAAGTTCCCTAACATCTACGTTTGAATCAATTATCCTTCCTATCTTTGTGCCATCGGCGAATTTGCTCATATCACTAGTAATACCCTCATCAAGGTCATTGATATATATTATAAACAAAAACGGGCCTAAAACTGATCCCTGTGGTACGCCACTTGTTACAGATCCCCGATATAGTTCTTATTTCCACACGTTTCCCATATCGGAGTAATTGAAATTTCTCACCAATGAACTTCATATTGTTTTCTGAGGCCCATTTAAAGATTTGGTTGATGTCCGCCCGGAGTCTTGCGTTGTCTTCAATGGAGGACACTGCCATGCAAATTTGGGTGTTATCTTCAAAGGAAAACAAGGCGCTCTGGCTTACATCCTTGTCTATGTCAGATATGAGGATAAGATGCTGGATGGGAGCGAGTACTGTGCCTTGTGGAACAGAGCTTTCAAAACTAGCCGCCTCAGACTTTACTCTGTTTACCACATACTCATTTTAAAAAGAACATAACATAAGAAAGAAGGAACACTGCAACAGGCCTACTGACCCATGCGGAGCAGGTCCATGTCCCATCCACCCCGGATTAGCCCAATCACCCACCAAGTCTGATCACCTCCACTTAAGGAAGGAGCACGGCACCAGACCCAGCAGCACAAGCTAGTCCGGTAAAACTCACACCCACCCACACCCACTCATTTAATTATCTAACCTATTTTTAAAACTACACAACGTTTTAGCCTCAACAACTGTACTCGGGAGTTTGTTCCACTCATCCACAACTCTATTACCAAACCAGTGCTTTCCTATACCCTTCCTGAATCTGAATTTTTCCAACTTGAAACCATTGCTGCGAGTCCTGTCTTGGCTGGAAATTTTCAGCATGCTATTTACATCCCCTTTATTTATTATTGTTTTCCATTGATACACCTCAATCATATCCCCCCTAATTCTACACCTTTCGAGAGAGTGCAGATTCAGGGCCCTCAGTCTATCCTCATAGGAAGATTTCTGATACATGGGATCATCTTTGTCATCCTCCTCTGTACGTTTTCCAGAACATTTATATCCATTCTGTAATACGATGACCAGAACTGAGCAGCATAGTCTAAATGAGGCCTAAACAAGGATATATAGAGTTGAAGAACAGCCTGAGGACTTCTATTATTTATACTTCTAGATATGAAGCCAAGAATTCTGTTAGCTTTATTGCAAACACTAATGCACTGTTGTCTTGGTTTTAGATTCCTGCTAACCTGAACTCCTAAATCCTTTTCGCAATCGGTAGTATTAAGATCTACATTAATTAGTTTATATGTGGCATGGTTATTTTTCTATCCAACATTTAGAACTTTGCATTTGTCTATATTAAACTGCATCTGCCATTTCTCCGACCATTGCATCAGTCTATTCAAATCATCCTGGAGTGCTCTAGTGTCCTCATTAGAATGAATTGGACGGCCTATTTTGGTGTCATCAGCAAATTTGCTTATGTCACTATTTATTCCCTCGTCTATGTCGTTTATGTAAATAGTGAACAACAACGGGCCCAACACTGACCCCTGAGAAACACCGCTTGTGACGTGCCCCCATTCTGATTTCTCCCCATTTATGCAAACTCTGCTGCCTATTTGTCAGCCATGCCTCTACCATGGAAAAACTTCTCCTCCCATTCCGTGTGCCTTAAGCTTCCTCAATAGCCTCTGATGTGGAACTATCGAAAGCCTTACTGAAGTCCATATGCACAATATCACATTCATTACCATGATCTACCTCCTCAAACACCTTAGTGAAAAATGTTATTAAATTCGTAAGACAGGAACGCCTCTTTATAAAACCGTATTGAGATTCATTAATCAATCTGTGCCTATCAAGATGGCTACGAATTGCTTCGGCAATTATTGATTCCATAAATTTTCCCACTATGTAGGTAAGGCTTATTGGTCTATAGTTCGAAGCCAAGGACCTGTCACCTGCCTTGTAAATAGGTGTTACATTTACCATTTTCCACTTAACAGGCACTATGCCAGTTTGTAGTGATATGTTTAAAAGATTAGACAAAGGTATGCTAAGTTCCTCTTTATATTCTTTTAACACCCTTGCAAACAGTACATCAGAGCCTTGGGATTTGTTAGGTTTTAGTTTCTCTATTTGTCTGAGGACCATGTCACTAGTTACCGCAATCATGCATAGTTTATTATCGTCCTGTTCTACATAATATATTATTTCAGGAATATCGCTAGTAATTTCCTGGGTGAAAACTGAGAGGAAGTAGGTATTGAGAATTTCACACATCCTTATCACTATCAGTGATCTGACCAGAGTTGCTTTTAAGTTGGCTAATCTTGTCCCAAATCTTACTGATGTATACTTGAAAGAACCCTTTTGGGTTAGTCTTCGAATCCCTTGCGACCTTAGCCTCATAATTCCATTTTGCTTTTCTTATTCCTTTCTTTATTTCTCTCTCTAACTGAACATATTGATTTCTGAACTGCCCATCCCCTCTTTTCATACGCCTATATATGCCTCTCTTTTGATCAATGAGATGTTTTAATCTATTGTTCATCCATTTGGGATCATTTTTGTTAGATCTAATTTCCCTACTTGGAGCAAAAGTTGTCTGGTGTTGCAAAATACGCAATTTCTAATAGGCATAGAGATCTCCAGTGAATACTAGAAAGGACTGCCCTTCTAGCATCCAGCCTGTTACTAGGTTTTTGTAACAAGTAGTCAGTATCCTGGTCCAATTATCCATTAGAATTAAGCAAGATTCAGTAGTGCTTCAGGATAACAACTGGTAGGCTACTAACTAAAGAAATTATAATTTAATAAGTTTATTAATAATAAAATTGTCTAGGCGTATATTATCAAATTAAATTAATGTAATGAACATAATCAAAATAATCACTTCCCTCGTGTACAGTAATATTATGCTGAAGGCACATATCACATTTATATGTCTTGAGTACCATCTGGTACATTAACATTTAATAATACATATATATTTACAAGTAAGTTTGTGTGCATATGTGTAAGTGCTCTAAGTAGTTCGCTATGTCTCACGACTCGACTAGACTTAAACCAGTGACTGACAAAGTCCTCATATCAACTAACTTCTTGACCAACCTGGCAATCAGAACAGCTTGCTTTAACAATAAAACGACTGATAAGCCGAACAGCAATATAACAAGCAACAGCGACACAGAATCAGGAGCAAAGAGATAATATAATGACACTAAGTAGGGACCATCTGCAGATCCTCCACAATACTCACAAAACTCCCATACTACTGAATCTAAGTTCAGCATTAGAAAATCCCTGACTGTGACAGTACACAGATACCAGTACAAGTTAGGTCAGAAGCTACAGCTCAGGACCTGGGTTTCTCAGTGTCAGTGTGACACACAACCTCAGTACAACGTCGAAAATAACTAAGTCTAGACAATGTTCTGTGAACAAAGTTCCACAGAACCAACAACAAGAAAACGACAGGGACAATCTTCCAACAAGGGCCCACAAGAGCGAGAAGTGTGGTGCATCTTGCCAGGAGAACATCCGACCGATCAGAGAGTGCAGCCCAGCTAGACTACTCCAGGTAAGATGTGAACATCCCCCCCCCTTTGGTCACGTGACTCCGTGCTGCTGCTGCCCAGCAACACCGAGAAGCCGGCAGGGAAATGAGCAACGAACGATAATTACAGTAGTTAGACAATCATTACTTTAACTATGAGCACTGAATAATAATATATAAATGTTACATCCTACCTAATAAATATAGCTAAGTCAAATAATATAAAGCAATATATTTACGATTTAGCTATCATCGCAAATATAAGCAATATAAAATTATATGAACAGGTAATATATATTATATACATTGTGACCCATTCAGGGGCCGCAATACCCCCTCAGCACGACAAACGGTCGCACTAGGAGTTGCGTTAATGTCTTTCACATAACTACTCTTATAACTCATGTCACTTTAATAATACAATTTAATATAAAAATTCAGAGTCACTCTTGTGCCACTTCTTACATTTTACAGCGTCTATTTCACTATAAGTTATGCCCCTGCTACTAGAGCAGTACACAGTATTGTATCTCTGCATACTCGTGGTTATGTACATCAGTGTAGAGACTGGATAGCGTAGACAAGCATGACACGTTGAGGCTCGATCATAGTAGTGGAGACAATATGAACAGCAATCTTGTGCGATAGACAGGAGATGGCATTCCACTCTTAGTAGTGGTAGGGGAATGTGAGGCAATATGGACATCTGCGTATGAGGAAGCTTAAGATGTGCAGTAACTTAAGGAATGTAGTGAGGGAGGGACTGTGGCAGGACAGTGTTCCACCGCTCAGTAATATCGCCCACACAGCACTACACACTCAACACTCAGCTTGTCTCCAACTGTCTCCTCCTCACACACATGTATCACCACTACTGTGAATATATAAATAGAATAATTAGACATGACATGAGTATACATCAGTGGTATTCATAGTGCGGCTCGCGAGCCGCCAGCGGCTCTAAGTAGTTTGCTATGTCTCACAACTCGACTAGACTTAAACCAGTGGCTGACAAAGTCCTTACATCAACTAACTTCTTGATCAACCTGGCAATCAGAACAGCTTGGTTTAACAATAAAATGACTGATAAGCCGAACAGCAATATAACAAGCAACAGCGGCACAGAATCAGGAACAAGGAGATAATATAACGACACTAAGTAGGGACCATCTGCAGATCCTCCACAATACTCGCAAAATTCCCATACTACTGAATCTAAGTTCAGCATTAGAAAATCCCTGACTGTAACAGTACACAGATACCAGTACATGTTAGGTCAGAAGCTACAGCTCAGGACATGGGTTTCTCAGTGTCAGTGTGACACACAACCTCAGTACAATGTCGAAAATCACTAAGTCTAGACAATGTTCTATGAACAAAGTTCCACAGAACCAACAACAAGAAAACGACAGGGATGATCTTCCAACAAGGGCCCACAAGAGAGAGGAGTGTGTGGCGTCTTGCCAGGAGAACATCCAACCGACCAGAGAGTGCAGCGCAGCTCCAGGCGATGTGTGAACACCCCTCCCTTTGATCACGTGACTCTGCTTCTGCTGCCCAGCAATACCGAGAAGCTGGCAGGGAAATGAGCAACGAGCGATAATTACAGTAGTTAGACAATCAAAACTTTAACTATGAGCACTGAATAATAATAATATAAATATTACATCCTAATAAATATAACTAAGTCAAATAATAATACAAAGCAATATATTTACGATTTAGCTATTATCGCAAATGTAAGCAATATAAAATTACATGAACAGGTAATATACATTATATACATAGTGACCCATTCAGGGGTCGCAATAACAAGGTGCAGCTAGAACTATGCTCTGAAAAACGTCATATTGGCAACCATGATCACCTACCTGACCCATAGTCAGGACATCCCAATTTAGCCCACCCAGGTAATTTTTCAGTCCCATGAAGTCGGCCAAGCGAAAATCTGGGACAGAGATTTCATTGCAGTTATCTGGGTAATTCCATAATATATTGAAACTAAGTGATTTGTGATCACTTTCCCCAAGCTCATCATTAACCTCAAGATTATTAATTAGTGAATCTTTGTTGGCAAGAACCAAGTCAAGCAGATTGTTTCCTCTTGTTGGTTCTATCACAATCTGTTCTAAAAAGCAATCCTGAACCATATCAAGAAAGTCACTAGGCTCAAGATTTCCTGTCATATTGTTCGAATCAATTTGTCTAAAGTTAAAATCTCCCATTAACACAACATTTTCATATCTAGATACCTTATGAATTTCGTCCCATAATGGCTTACTGCCCTCCCTATCAAGGTTTTGGGGACTATAAATCACACTCAAAATTAATTTGTCACGACCCTTGAGAAACTGTAGCCGAACAGATTTTGTGTTCGATGTCTCTAATCTTATATCATGTCTAAGACAATAATTTAAATTTTCTCTGACTAACATCGCCACTCCACCACCCTTCCTGTTGACCCTATCAGTGTGGAATAGTTTATAACCCTGTATGTTGCATTAAGAAGGCATTTCTCTATCTTTCAGGTTGAACCAAGTCTCTGTTTTACCAATAATATTTATATTACCTACACTTGCAAGTAATCTTTGCTCATCTATCTTATTTCTTAGACTCCTACTATTTGTACAGTAAACCTTAAGGAAGCTAGTCACTCGTTGCTCTCTACTATCTCTCTTTGTTTGTTGATCGATTAATTTGTCATTACTAGCAACTTTATTTTGAATATTATCTTTTAAACATATCCCTGAGGTATCCCGGTAATAACTGATGCTTTTAACCCTAATACTGCAGCCTGATTGTTTCCCACAAACACCCATACCTCTATAATCTATCAGTTTAAATTCCTAGACAAGTCATCAATTACCCTTTCAATCGAATTAGCTAATGCAACCACTCCATGCCCAGAGAGATGAACCCCATTCCTTTCATACATATCACGTTTGTCAAAGAATAGGTCCCAGTTATCAACGAATGGGATTGCAAGTTCTTGCAGTACCTGTCTAGCCAGCAATTTATACCAATTGCCCTAGACATCCATTCATTGCATACTCCCTTTATAGGCAAGATGCTACATATGACTACCTAACTACTACTATGGCTGATCTGTACTTATCCACCACCTCCTGTCTCCTGCCCTTCCCAATGTCATTACCCCCAGCACTAAGACAGATAATGGGCTTGTTCCAATTACCTGCCATAATATTATCCAACCTGCTGACTATGTAACCAACACCAGCTTCAAGAAGGCAAACTCTCCTTCTGACCTTTCTCTGTTACAAAATGCATGGTGGTCCATATATCTTACCTGAGAATTGCCTACTATTAAAATATTCTTACCTTGATTAGCAGGGGAATCAGTGGCACCTTCAACCTCTCTAACCACCGAAGTACATTTGTGAAGGCTTACTCAGCCCTGTAACAACTTCAGACAGTATTACCTAGGCTGGCTCCTCCTCAGGAAAATTAATGAATAGAAAAAGAAATAATAATTCACAAAGATAAACACTTTATTATTTATTAATGCAAAGATAAAACATTGAAATATGAAGTTGTATGCTCCTTGAAAGAAAAATGGAAAGTGAAATGAAAAATTGCCATTTGAATTCAACGCTAATATGTACAAGTAAACTGAGGTGTCTGGTTGATGTTGACACCGTCTTGTAGAAATTGTAGCTGTTGATGATGATATGAGGAGGGGGGGGGTCACAGGTGTTGGTGACAATCCAGCGACTAGTTCTTCACACAGTCTATAGCCTTGAATAGTCAGTCCAGATGGCAGGAACTCAGGTTCCTTACCACTGCAAAGATGAGGGGTAGTGTCCTGTACAATTAATCAGGTAGGCAGATTATAAGGTGACGTCCCAAGACCGGTTCAGTCCGTCTCCTTCAACACTTCTCGTTGGTTGGCAGGTGACCCAATCTGTCATTCCAAGCTGGAAAGAGAGACAGGTTACCCACTGCTTAAGAAATCATTCTCCATGATAAGTGCAAGATTCTTAAGAAAGGTGATGATTATCGAAAAGTTTTATGTGGAGCTTAAAACTGAAAGGACTAAGTTTATTATTGGTCAAAAGTGAAGCTTTCAACCAATATCCACCCACTAGAATAGGAGCAGAGGCTTTTACTTACAGTTGTGCTGGGAGCTGTGAGTCGAGTGATTACTCTTTGGCCGGAGCCCCACATGTCACCTTTCGGGGTGGGGAGAAAGGCGGGGGAGGGGATAGTGGGCGCTAGACTGACCCTACCTTAACAAGCAGCCGGCAATCAAACTATCGTTACCATATACTCGCTCGCTACTCCTATCTGTTGAACTTTTCCCTCACACTCCCCCATACCAAGGCTTATAGTCAAGGAGTATAAGAAGAATAGGCGAGGAAAAAGTTCTAATACGAAGTCGCGTAAGGCAACAAATCTACTGACTGTCACGACTTAACCAGTCAGAGAAATAATTGGATGAACCATTGATATATACAATATGAAACTTAAGAGGCGACTGTTGGTTCCCTTAAAAGTTTCTAGGTATATCAAAGGTTTATGATCCATTTCTAAAATAAATTCTTTTCCCAGTAAATAAACTTTAAGTTTGGAGATACCCCACACTAGGGTCAAAACATTCCTTTTCTATGATGGAGTATCTCGTTTCTGCAGGAGGGAAGTTTTAGATTTCATAAATATACTGGAGCTAGGAGTGTGTGTATTTTGTGCAGCAAGCACCTGACACCTATTGCAAGAACTATACTTCTTTGTAACCTGCAAGTACATGCTTGGCCAAAAATAAGTGTGCTTGAGTTTATGCCACATCTTACGATGGGCCAAGTGTTTGGTCACTGGCAAATCATGAGCCATTTGAAGAACAGTCTCTCGACATGGTTTAGGAACAACAAGGAGGGAATAATCTATCGTTGAAGAATGAGATTTAAATACAGATTTATATAAGATACCATTAATATATTCAAACTTATGAGATACGTATGTCCCGTGGATAACTTTGTTGTTAAAAGCTTGATTATGACAATTCCGAATTGAAGGGCAATCGCGCTGTATATTGACAAAGTCATCCTTAGACATAAAATCTGGGAAAATAAAAGGACTTATGGTGGGAGGAGAGGAGGTAGGAGAAGCCAGGGTTATGGTCTGAGCCCTAGTCAAGACATTGAGAGTGCCGGAGGCAATACCCTTACTTTCACCTGATGAGTGGACAGGTGATCCTGCTACCTCACTATCGAGAGCAGTATCATCTGTTTCCACGCCCAAATAAACAGTACGAGACAATGCAGCTTCCGGTGCGGAATTGTTAGGGTGCTTATTTAACTTACAAAGAAGAGGAGCTGGAAAACTTAGATCCACGGGTGGTGATGAAAGATCCGCCTCTGAAGGAAGAACGGCACCTTTAATGTTACCCATTATTATAGAACAAGTAATTGGGGCTAGTACCGCATTAGTCCAACCGGAGAATCATTTAGTTTTCAAGTAACAACGTATTGTAGGGAAAGTATTTTCACGACCCAAGTAATCTGAAAGAATAGAGGACACACGAGAGGTTTTAAAGTAAGGGAACAGTTTGTCCGAAATTACGATACACGTATATCCAGTGTCACGTAATATGTCTGAGACTTTTATACCACTAACTGCTTCTGAACAGAAGGGTGCTTGGTCATTACCGTCAACAAAACATCTACCAACTTTCTCTATTTTCTTGGAAGGAAAATCTGGACGTTTATGTCCGATACCACCACACCGATGACAGGTTGGTACAATAGCTGGTGACTTTTTTTCTACTGTAGGCTTCTTAATCTTTGGTACAGGTGAACCATTGCCCTTAGGGATGGATCCCTTTAGGTCTTTATGGGAATTGTGAGCCTCAGCATACAAGTCAGCGGCCTCAGCAAATTCATCAGCTTTAATCAGGTTACGTTCTCTAATGAATGTTCGTATCTGGTGAGGAAGAACTGTCACGAACTGGTCAGCAACCATGAAGTGATAACTGTGATCAATTCCTGAACTCTCTATCCAAAAGTCGAACAAACGAAAGAGTGTTACCTGTAACTGCTGAAAGTTTTGGCCATGCTGTAAGGTGGCATATCTGAAATCTTTCCTATAAGAATTTGTGGTTTTTTGATATGCTTTAAGGATTGCCTTCTTCAGTAGGTTATAATTACATATGATATCCTGTGACAAAGTTACATAGATATTCAAAGCTGTACCAGAAAATATCATTCCTAACCTGGTAGCCCAGGTGTCAGCAGGCCATTCACAGAGGTCAGCAGTATTTTCAAACCTGATAATATATGAAGTAATGTCTTCACCCTCTGTGAAGGGAGGTAAATTAGGTGTTGGAATATGTGGACTAGCTGCATGATGTTCAATTACTCCTTCCTCTAATTGTTGTAGTGTAAGAGTTAACTTTTTATTTTCTAATTCAAGGCGAGATTTTTCAAGCTTGTGATCTTTTTCTCTCTCTTTAACTCGTGTTCTCTATATTTTCCTCTTTCCTCAAGTTCTCTTATCCTAACTTGTTCCTCACGTATTTTAGCTTGTTTCTCACGTACTCTAGCTCTCTCCTCATGATCAAGTCTATCACGCTCCTTTTTTTCCTCTCTTTCTCTATCTTGATTTTCTCTTTCAATTCGATCTCTCTCCTTTTTATCCTCTCTTTCGATTCTCTCTCTCTCCTTTTTATCCTCTCTTTCTCTTTCTAACTGCCTTTCTTGGTTCTCTCTTTCAATTCGATCTCTCTCCTTTTTCTCCTCTCTTTTGATTCTCTCTCTCTCCTTTTTCTCTTCTCTTTCTCTTTCTGTCTTTCTTCTCTCTCAGTTCTTTCCTTCTCTATTCTTTCCTGGATCTTAGCACTAATGAAAGCTTCTTAATTTTTCCCCATTATTCCTAACTTACTCCCAGTGCTCATCCAAAACTGGTATTCCTCCATACTTGCAAGAATAACTTAAACTATCAGGGGAAAATGAAACGGATATATCAAAGAAAACGGAGGATTCAATTCCTGCTCCGGTCAAACTGTAAATAAATTAGAAGGTTCGATCCCTGCTTCGATTTAACAGTATGGGTGAATGAAAACGGAAGGTTCTATGCCGGCTCCAAGCAAACAGTAAGTATAATTGGGTCCCTTGACCATCCAATCTTCTCACCAACAAATCAAGAGTGTCCTACGACAGTTCCCTTGATATAATAAATAGATCTCAATGAAATAACTTGTCAATGGAAAATTTCGGGTCCCTAGAGTCTATTCCTCCAAATCGTTTCAAGCTCAAAAATAAAAGTGACAGAATTAACTAATATATCCTGCCTGACTTGACTTACAATAAATTGAGACTATAACAATCACCAAATCTTTTAAATACCTATACTGTAGTCCTACCATAGAGAATTACTCATGGCTGGTGGTAACCGTCTGTGGTATGCAGTGTTGAAGTTTCAATGGAAGATTCGAGATGGAGTTGAATCTTGATTCAGTAAAGTTGATCCTGGCAAGGTCGCCACTTGTGAAGGCTTACTCAGCCCTGTAACAACTTCAGACAGTATTACCAAGGCTGGCTCCTCCTCAGGAAAATTAATGAATAGAAAAAGAAAATAATTCACAAAGATAAACACTTTATTATTTATTAATGCAAAGATAAAACATTGAAATATGAAGTTGTATCCTACTTGAAAGAAAAATGAAAAATGAAATGAAAAATTGCCATTTGAATTCAACGCTAATATGTACAAGTAAACTGAGGTGTCTGGTTGATGTTGACACCGTCTTGTAGAAATTGTAGCTGTTGATGATGATATGAGGAGGGGGGGGGTCACAGGTGTTGGTGACAACCCAACGACTAGTTCTTCACAGAGTCTATAGCCTTGAATAGTCAGTCCAGATGACAGGAACTCAGGTGCTTTACCACTGCAATGATGAGGGGTAGTGTCCTGTACAATTAATCAGGTAGGTAGATTATGAATGACGTCTCATGGGCTGTTTCAGTCTGTCTCCTTCAACACTTCTCGTTGGTTGGCAGGTGACCCGATCTGTCATTCCAAGCTGGAAAGAGAGACAGGTTACCCACTGCTTAAGAAATCACTCTCCATGATAAGTGCAAGATACTTAAGACTTTTCGATAATCACCACCTTTTTATGTGGAGCTTAAAACTGAAAGAACTAAGTTTATTATTGGTCAAAAGTGAAGCTTTCAACCAATATCCACTAGAATAGCAGCAGAGGCTTTTACTTACAGTTGTGCTGGGAGCTGTGAGTCGAGGCATTGAAAATTGGGTTGGTCAAATGTTTGTTAGTGGGATGAATTGTAAAGGACCTGCCTAGTTTGGGCCAACAGGCCTGCTGCAGTGTTCCTCCTTTCTTATGTTCTTATGTTCTTATGATTACTGTTTGGCCAGAGCCCTACACATCACCTTTTGGGGTGGGGAGAAAGGGGGGAGGGGATAGTGGGAGCTAGACTGACCGTACCTTAACAAGCAGCAGGAAATCAAACTATCGTTACCACATACTCGCTCGCTACTCCTATCTGTTGATAGCAGGGGAATCAGTGGTACCTTCAACCTCACTAACCTCTGAAGCACACTCGTCTTGGAGAACAGAGAATCGATTTCCTACCTTCACATCTTCTCTAGTAACTCACCTCATCTTCCTTCTTCCTGAACTGTGAACCACTTGCCACTTAAAGCGGCTGCCACTATCACTGCTGGTGACCATTTCCTCCTTACCAGCTAAATCCTTCTCACACTCACTCCAAACTCTTCTAAGCGAAGCTTCAGCCTCCAATTTTCCTCCCAAAGAAGTAGAATCTCCTTCTTCAGCACTTGAACCTAAGATTCTAAAACACTACAACAAGCTATGGTGCTTGGTAAGAGCCCACACTAACTCCCAAGAGCTTAGCCAGGTATGACCACACGTGACCACTGACCTCAGCATACTGAAACATCTCCCCTGTTCATTACAATAAGTGACAATGCACCCAGATGATAGCTGACACTCTAAGACTATAACAATGCTGCTCAGATGCTGCAGTTGCTGCATTGACAAGTCACATTTACATGTAGTCAGCCAACAGCATGCCTGACTGTTGGAGAAAAATTCACAACAAATGGGAAGAAATATGTGCGCTGTTCAAAAGGCATTGCTTTCCGACTACCAAAAATGCATGAATTTTTATTAGCCAACTGAAAGTTAGCGGAACTTTATTTACCAGAAGCTTATTGGTCCGCTAACAGTTTTCAAGTTAGCAGGAATGCTAATCCACTAAACAAAAAGTTAGCTCCACTAATTAGCAGTTAGCAGATTGGCGGAACTGTGCCCACCACTGGAGACAATCTTACTGCTGCTAACATTAACTGTTTGGGTGTTTGATAAGGGAGCCTAAAAAAACCGTCAGCTTATGAATCCAGTCAGAGGATACCTTATTTTTCAATGAATCCAGTTGGGTGTTAAGAGCACCTAGAAACTCATAGCTTTTGAACTGGGTCATTGGTTCACTTATTTTTTGACTAATCCTGTCGGTGATTTTTGACTAGCTAGTGAAAGGACTAGTGGAATATTATTTACCAGTGTAATATGTGTTCAGTTTGATACAAAAAGTGTAA
Organism: Cherax quadricarinatus; assembly: GCF_026875155.1. Taxonomy (NCBI): domain Eukaryota; kingdom Metazoa; phylum Arthropoda; class Malacostraca; order Decapoda; family Parastacidae; genus Cherax; species Cherax quadricarinatus. The sequence continues at coordinate 28,753,646 of NC_069437.1, forward strand.
CTTGCATGTTGGAGAAACCGGTGACTTCTAGCAACTCCTGCTATGATAAACAGCCGGTGACCTCTAGCACCCATTTTTACATCCAAATTTCAGTGAGAAATTAAGTCACTAATAACAAACAGACAAATGAATAAGCAGCACCTTCTCTTAGCTGGAGACTTCAACATCAGCCTTGGCATACTAGATGATCAGCCTGTAACTGATTTCATCAACAATATGTACAACACACTTCTCATACCAACAATAACTAAACCAACCTGGCTCACTGAGACAAGTGCAACCATAATAGACCACATATGGACCAATATACTAGCCCCCCTTAAATCAGGAATAATCACAGATTGCACTACAGACCACTACCCTACCTTCCTCCTGACAAACATTAGTAAACCACCACTTGAATACAACAAAGTCTCATTTAGACTCCATGACGAGGCCTCAATAAGGAAATTCACAGCTGACCTAGAGACTGTTGAGTGGCCTACAGAATTCTCCAAGGCCAATGGTATTGATGACTGGACAGACATTTTTCTTAACAAATTACTTAGATTATACAACAAACATTGTCCTATAAAAACGAAACAGATCACAAGCAAACGGCTCGGTTGCCCATGGCTAACCAGCACCATTCTGAAATCCATTGACAAGAAACACCAATATGAAAAGCAATATAGACAGGGCTTAATACACAAAGATATTCTTAAACACTATTCATCAGTTCTCACCAAAGTAATAAAGAAAGCCAAACAACTATACTACTCCAGTAGATTCACAGACACTAGAGGAGATATAAAAAAGACCTGGAAAACACTCTTTCAGATTCTAGGGACTCACAAACTGAAAAAAAAACAAGAATATTGTCCTAACTAAACCTAATGAAACACCACTACATCCCACTGACACAGTGGGATGTAGGATCTAATCTCGCCAATAAAATCCCACATACCAATGCCCATGCCGGGGACTACCTAGATGGGAATTTCCCAAATTCCTTTTATCTTGCACCAACTGAGCCCACGGAAGTCGCCGAGATTATAAAGTCACTTAAAAATAACTCAGGGAATCTGTCTCATGTCCCACCATTACTGTACAAGCGAGCGGCCCATGTCCTTTTGCATGCTATTTCATTACTTTTTAATAAGTCACTAGAAACTAGCACCTTCCCGAAACTACTCAAGATGGCAAGGGTTACACCAATACATAAAGGTAGTGACCCTACAGACTTAAACAACTGTAGGCCAATATCAAACTTACCATTGCTATCCAAAATCTTTGAGAAACTCGTTCACAGGAGACTATATTCATTTATAACGGCACAAAACATACTCAACCCCTGCCAATTTGGATTCAAGAAAAATAAAAGCACTAATGATGCAAGCATAAAAATGCTAGATCTGCTTTACACAGCATTGGAAAATAAGGAATATCCACTAGGAATTTTTATTGACCTAAGAAAAGCTTTTGACACAGACCACGGCATCCTACTCCACAAACTTGACCATTACGGTATAAGAGGCCATGTGCATGCTTATTTCAAATCTTACCTTACTAATAGGTATCAGTATGTCACCATTAAAGACACAGCATCAACAACACGGCCACTTGATACTGGAGTTCCGCAGGGAAGTGTCCTTGGCCCCCTGCTCTTCATCATATACATCAATGATCTTCCAAACGTATCCCAACACCTGAAACCCATTCTCTTTGCTGACGACACGACTTATGTCATCTCTCACCCTAATCTTGCCACCCTCAACACCATTGTTAACGAGGATCTGATCAAAATATCGACTTGGATGACAGCCAATAAACTTACGCATAACACTGACAAAACCTACTATATTATGTTTGGTAGCAGAGAAGGAGATGCACAAATTAACATTACGATCGACAACACTCTAATTACCAGACTTAATGAGGGCAAATTCCTAGGCCTATACCTTGACAACAACCTGAATTTCAGCGCCCATATCCAACACATAACCAAAAAGTATTCAAAACGGTTGGGATCCTCTCCAAAATACGATACTACGTGCCGCAAAATACCCTTCTCACACTATACCACTCACTTATTTATCCATACCTCACCTATGCTATTTGTGTTTGGGGATCAACTGCAGCAACACACCTGTGAGGGAAAAGTTCAATAGATAGGAGTAGCGAGGGAGTATATAGTAACAACAGTTTCATTGCCAGCTACTTGTTAAGGTAGGGTAAGTCAAGCTCCCGCTATTCCCGCCTTTTTTCCCCCTCCACGAAAGTGACAGTTTCATTGCCGGCTACTTGTTAAAGTAGGGTAAGTCAAGCTCCCGCTATTCCCGCCTTTTTTCCCCCACCCCTAAAATGATAGTTTGACTGCCGGCTGCTTGTTAAGGTAGGGTCAGTCTAGCTCCCGCTATCCCTTCCCCTCCTTCTTCCCCCCCCCGAAAGGTGACGTGTGGGGCTCCAGTCCAAACAGTAATCACTAGACTCACAGCTCCCAGCACTACTGTAAGTACATGCCTGCCTTGTATTCTAGTGGATTTATTGGTTGAAAGCTTCACTTTTGACCAATAATAAACTTAGTGCTTTCAGTCTTGCTCTAGGTTGACTGTTATAATAATCACCACATCTTTTAGGTATTGTGCTTATCATGGAGAGTGATTTCTTAAGCAGTGGGTAACCTGTCTATCTTTCCAGCTTGAATGACAGAGAGGGTCACCTGCCAATCAACGAGCAAAACTGATGGAGATGGACTAACGTCCTGGAGACGTCCCATTTTGGATTTAATTACATGTGCACCTGTATGAAATTGCAGGACGTAACCCCACATCATTGCAGCGGTAAAGAACCTGCTTTCCTGTCATCAGGATAGAATACTCACGGCGATACTCTGTGAAGAACTAGCCGGTGGTGGTAACCAACACCTGCGACCCCCCCCCCCACATCAGCAACGGCTAAGATTTCAGCAACACGATAGTTGTGACAGAACCCACAGGCATAACACCAGACACAAACATCTCTATGACATTCCCTGTGTCCGACTAAACCTTTACAAAAATTCAATGTATGTCAAAGGTCCTAAAATCTGGAACACCCTACCTGAGAACTCTAGAACTGCAGACACATCCATCACCTTCAAAACTACCATTAGAAAATATCTTATCTCCCTGATACACCCCATCAACTAACTACACGAATACCACCTGGTGGTTCACACTTACATTCACTCACCAATTTGACCATAAACAGAAATATTAATCTCAATCTTAAAATAATGAATCCTGTGATGCTCCAATACTGAAACTATGTACTGTGCCAAAACAAAAGCATTCACATTGCTAAACTCACAAACTAGTATTTAGTCACTTAGCCATAATACCAACTTACCTCATAATTTGTAATATTTTAAAATAAAGAATTAAGCTAAGTCTGCCCGAAATGCCTAGCCATGCTAGGTGTTCTAGTGGTACACTCTGTAATCATTATTTTACTACATGTAAACCACACAACCAAATTCTGTAAACTCAGCATTGTAATCCTTATAGAGAATAAACTTTGAATTTGAATTTGAATCTTGAGGTTTTAGGCACTTATAGATCACTGTATTTAACTTTTCTAGATTTCCACCTCCACCACATCAAATGCTATTTTATCACTATTGTTGGCTATGGTAGGGCGACTGGTGAAGATTACTGGAAGAATATTTGTTTTCTGTTATGTATATTGCGGCCGCTGCCAACTACAGGTTTTATGTATTTCACAAGTAACTCTTATTTTAATAAAAGAAGATCCAATTTTCGTCACTCCACCACACACAGTACCATTTTCTTACTGTTATTAGCTATGACAACACTGGTGAAATGGTTTCTGGATGATAAATGGTCTTATGTAGTTGTGTTGCTGCGTTCACTGACAACTCTACATTGTTTATCGTATTTCTACACAATTGTACACTTTTCATATTTCCTCTGTACACCTTTTCGTATTTCAATAGAAATTTTTACTCAATGGTATCACTAGACTATACGCCAGGTACACTAGCAAGTTTAGGAAGATTATTAATATGAGCTGACCTGTGTAGTAGGATCCTGGTGACTGCTGGCAACTGTTTACAGCACCAGTTATCTATCTGTTAGGCCTATTACTTCTGTCTTAATTTTCACCATAGCATTCATTATGGTACCTTGTCTATATGCTACAGTACCACTGTGATATACACTATTCCACTATGTATGATACTGTTATCAGGGAGACTTTCCTTCCTCTCACAAATGTGTTCTATTTTTTTTTTATGCACACGGCACCCTAGGCCTATAGTTCCGCTCTGGGATTATGGCTCTGCTATGTTATTGCACACTTTTTATCCTTTTGTTTGGTTCAGTGCGTATTATTAATTGTTAGATTAGTTCCAAGCACTGGAGGGATATTTACCTGGAGTTTACCTGGAGAGGGTTTCTGGGTTCATCGTTCCTGCAGCTCGGTCCGAGACCAGGCCTCATGGTGAATCAGGATCTGATCAGCCAGGCTGTTACTGTTGGCCACACACAGGCTGACATAAGAGCCACAGCCCGGTTGGTCAGGTACTGACTTTAGGTGCCTGTCCAGTGCCTTTTTAAAGGCACCCAGGAGTCTATTGGTAATCCCCCTTTTGTATGCCAGGAGGCAGTTGAACGGTCTTGGGCTCTGGGCATGTATTGTTTTGTCTGTTAATGTACTCGTGGTGCCCCTGCTTTCATCGGGGGAATGTTGCATCTCCTGTCGAGTCTTTTGTTTTCATAGGGAGTGATTTCCGTGTGCAGGTTTGATGCCTATCCCTCAAGGACCTTCGAAGTGTATATTATCATGTATCTCTCTCACCTGCGTTCGAGGGAATACAGATCAAGGAGCTTCAACCGTTCCCAGTAATTTAGGTGCCTTGTCGTACTTATGTGTGCAGTGAAAGTTATTTGTACACTCTTCAGGTCTGCAATGTCGCCTGCCTTGAAGGGGGCAGGTAGTGTATAGCAGTATTCCAGCCAAGTTCACGGGCACAGTTTAAAGTTTTTAGGACTTCAAAGAAACCGTAATAATCCACGAAAACGCCCGAACATGGCAGGGCACATGGAAATGTTTCGCCAACTAGTGACTTCCTCAGTCCACTACGGAGAAGAAGGGTTGAAGATCCGAAGAAGTTTGAGGTAATCAGTCCCTCATCTCGGAGTCAACGTGATCAGTCCATCTGTCAGCATAGTTGCTGATCCCCCTTATATGTGTTGTATAGCATATCATAGTACCATCCATGTGCTTTATATAGAAGATCCCTTTTAGGCCGAGTGACTGTGTGACGTCACGGGATGCGCATGTGTATGTTCGTACCTCTGCCTCCTTCTCAGTTGGCGTGTAGACATAGGCAGGACAAGGCAGGCTAGGCTCCATCTCTCATTACCACAGTCTGAAAATATAGCATTACCATCCAACAAGTGTGTCTACCTTCAACCCTCAAATCTCCTTTAAGAACCCCTACGACAATTGGTGGCAGCGGTGGGATTGTAATCCTGATGATTACAGTGATTTCTGGAGATAAATTTCTACTGGGCTGGTCGCCATCTGATGCTAGGCCGACCTAGCCAAGCCAGCTACTCTCTCAAGCTTCTACCAGCCATTACATTATTCACTGGTCAGTCTCTTTGTATTAGTGTTTATCTGCTTATTTGCATCACTCCCGAAGGGGTAGACCCAAGTTTGCAAAGTAAGCCAGCAACCAGTCTGTGGTGGGGGAGTCAGAACAACCCAGTCAGTCCAGCCTAGCCTACTCCATCCAGCTTTTGCCTGCCAAGCCAGCTTTCCACCCCTGCTGTGCTCATCATGAGAAGTTATCAAGCTATTATGTGTGAAGGGTTAAGATAAGCCAAGCCAGCAAGCAACTAACCCAGGTGTCTTACCCCAGTACTCAAGCAAGCCACATGAGTACAGTCTTCATCGCTTGTGTTTCAAGCTCCAAGCCATTCTGAGTGCTCTTTTTCATCCCTGTGGTGTTGTGATAATCCGTGGGTTTGTTTTTAAGCCAGCTGGCTTAGAATATCTTCGCGCTAGTCAGGGTGTCCTCAGTGAGGCTTACGCCATTCATCCCATAGGCCCACTCACTCACCACGCGGTCTCGGCCTTAGCCCTGTTTCAGCCCACCCACCCACCCACTCGACACCGCTGCCTCAGACGCCTCAGCCATTCACCCACTCACCCAACCTCTACCATTGTTTTGGTAATCTTACTATGGGTACTAGCACCATATTTTAAGGACCACATAGGGGGTCAAGAGCTAGAGTGTGTTTGGCGCCACCGTTGAAAGCCTCCTGTGTGAGTTCATCGTCGATTTAAGCGAAATTCTACGATCACATGAGGACAATAGCCAGCCACGAGACGATAGCATCCACCACCCTTCCACCTCATTCCTCACCAAGTCGCTACAGTGATATTTTTCATAGAGACATTTGCGAGTGTTGAGATATTTCTTTTTGTGTTTCCAGTGATTTCTTAGTGACATTAAGTGACTCGATTAGACTCAGTGTTTATTATATACTGTTTGCAATAATTTTTTTCCCTTAATTCAGTGCTAATTTCCATGCATTATTACATGTCTGTTGTGTTGTGCTTCTTTTTTCTTATACACTTGAAGTAAGTACCTAGTGTTTTTCCTTTGTTGTGTGTGCAACATATAAGCAGTATAAAACTTGTGTTACACTTCAGAATCACCTTATGTTCATAGTGTTGCAGTGAAGTAATTCAGTAATTTATTACCTTGTATTCTCCATCACAACTCAGTGTTGTCTGTTATATTTTCCTCCCAGTATTTGTGTATTATTGTTTTGTTTTCTCTGTGTATTGAACATTTTTGTGTTAATTCTTTTCATTCAGCGAGTGTCTAATTTGTCTTATTTCCACAGACAATAGTGCCATTGTTTTGTTCAAGCAAGAAAAGTATTATTTTCCAAATTTTTCACACATCAAGTTTCATAGCAAGAAAATTCTAGTATTGTGTTTATGTTGATGTGTTTTGCATCACTGTAAGTGTTCAAGTTTTTTTTGTTCTGTGTTTTTGTACCTATTATTTTTCTTGTTTCCTTGAACAAATTCACTCTTAGTGCAATTTTTAAGTTCTTCATTTAAAGTAAATCATTCTTTGCTGTTCAGTCAGTTTTGCTTAAGATGCAGTTAAGAGTTAAAGTGTTCACCCAGTTCATTCCTTGCTAATATTTTGTTTTAATCTTGTAAACTGTATTTCTTGTGTGTGTAATATTTTTTTCTATTATTGCACATCAACTCATTTTGCAATAATTCTTATGCAAACATTGTGTTGTCATTAAAAATTTTCTTGCAGAAATTTTAAGTAGTGTGTGCAATCTTGATTAGCAATTGTTATTTGCAATATTGCTACAGTTTATTTCAGTGCAGTTTCTTATGCTCTGTTCTGTGCACAATATTTTATTCTTTCTGTGCCATTTTATTTTATTTCAGTGAATTGTTCCCAGTTTGTTTTATTATGCACAAGCTTTATTGAATCCATTTCAACATTTTTTAATTGTTTTATCATTTTATTGTTGTATTTCCCTATTGCATTGAGAGTAAAGACAACTCACTGTGCCATTCATTCAATTTAAAGTAAAATTTAAGTAAATTAGATTTGAGTGAAGTACAAGTTCTCTTGATTTTCAAAGTGTTGTTTATTCAGTTGAGTATTTTCTTGTGTGAGTTTCCTTGCTTTCTGTGTGTCCTGTCAATTTTTAATTACTTACACAGAATAGTTAAGCATTTAATTCCCATTTAAGTTCACTGTGTCGTGTATTCCTCAGTTACATTTTCTTTTATTCTTTCTATTTTTTTTTTTTTTTGCCTTATGCCCTTGAGTAAGTTCCCTGAGAACATGTCCCAGTCACTTTTGAATGTTCACTTAATGTATCATGCCAGTCAAAGTCAATATGAATCAGTCCACAGTACCACTATTCCCTTACTGACTGAAAGACAATACCTAGCCCTTGAGCAATGTGTTTGTTCTCACAGCTTGTATCTGAGATTTGTTAAAGTGCTGCGAAATATGAAGTTCAGATTAAGTTCCTATAGATCCATGAATTACTTATTAACGTAGCTGAGCCGTCAAGCACTAGTAATACTGTCACTCCTGTCTGGACTCCAGCCACAATATCGTGCACGCAGGATAGTGCTGAGACTACTATCCTTGTGATGGCAACTTGTTCAAGTATTCGTTCCTTCCCAGGGGACGCTTTGAGAAGAACTTTACTTGCAATGAGTTATGCCATCTCTTGCTGATGCCACAAGCCGTTGCAGAAAGACGTTTCTGTGGCTAGTGTGCTCACTTGAGTGTTGTTGTTGTCCCTTGTGTTCCAGATGGTGATCCCATCCTCGTTGACAGTAATTCATGCAATGTAAGAAGTTATTTCTTGAGTAACTTGCAAATGTTGTTAATTAACATTTGTAAGTGAAGTTTCTTTACAGCTGATGCCTCGTGTCACTGTGTGCGACTCAGTTGAATATCAGCATTGTTGACCGTGTTCATTTCTTTTTCCCTGTGCTTGCAGTGAGAGATAGTAGATTCGTTCTCCCTTGCTCATATTGCGTGTTACAGCATTAATTTTTTCAACCGGGGAGAGTCATCCACTCACCGAGTTTGTTCATTCCTCTAGTAAGAAAGAGCCGATCCATTGTGTTCTGGTGATTCGATTCCTGCTCCAGGAAGATCTTATTCTTACTGTGAAGCCACCAGCACCCATCAGTGACTTTGTAATGAGCCAAGAATTACTGTATCGTACAGCCGAGTTAGGTACTCCAAGTAATTCCACAGTCACTAGTGAACGTAGCTCTACAGCTAGTTCACGATGCACCAGGTGTTGCACACCCTGGTATGGATCGTTCTGTGAAACAAGCCAGAATGAAATACTTTTGGCCACATGTGGCAACTGGCATTTCAGAGTATGTTAAGAAATGTAGTGTTTGTATGCAACATAAAGGAAATGTCAATGGTTCTAATCCAATCCAAGTGTACCCAACCACTAGCGAACCGTGAGAAAGAGTTGCCCTTGACTTATTAACCAATTTTAAATGTTCCCTCCAAGGCAACAAACATCTGTGTGTTATGGTAGACCATTTCACCAGATATTGTGAGTTAGTTCCTATTGCAGATAAGACTGCCGAGATAGTAGCTAAAGCATTTAAAGAACGCATTATCTGCAGGCATACCACCCATAAGTCCTTAGTAACAGATAATGGAGGTGAATTCTGTAATGAGATTCTTGAAAATTTGTGTACTTTGTACAAGATCTCTAAATCCACCATTGTTCCTCATCATCCTGCCAGCAATAGGTTAGCCGAACGAACCAATAAGAAAGTACTTTGTGTCCTGAGAGCCACTATCAACCCCAATAGTGAAACTTGGGATGAAGTTATACCAGATGTCCAATGTGCCATAAATTCTGCTTACAATGCTTCCATAGGTGATACTCCACATTATGCATTGTATGGTGTAGACAAGCGTTTACCCTATGAGTTGTTATATTCCACTCCGAAACCCAATTACAACCCTGATGATTTCATAGCAACTCGTACCAGCATAGCTCAGAGTGTTTTTAGAAGAATCCGTGAAACACTTCATAAATCAACAGCAGAATTTACTAGAGTAACTAATAGCCGTGCTAGACCATCAAAAGTCAAAGTAGGTTCGAGAGTTATGCTGACAAATTTCAACAAAACATCCACAATGCCTAAGCTCGATCAAAAGTTTGTTGGCCCTTATCGAGTTGTAGAACATATCTCTGGCAATAAGTATAAGGTTAGAGAAATTAGTACTGGTAAGTACAAAGAATCGCATTTAGATCATATGAAATTAGTATGCGATGTTGATGATATTGCTACCCAGACTAATGTGACAGATGCTGAAAATCCTCTTGACTCTGTACCATCTACCTCAAATACTCAGTCAGATATTCAACCTGAATGTCGTTACTCCTTGCGTACTCGACAAGTAATGAGAAACCCACAAGTATCTTTTGTAGATACTCGTTCAGATCTCCCTCAGTCAAGGCATGTGTTAGCCATTGCAGAGGAATTCGATCCTCCCAGAGATGATAACCATTCTGCATATGTAAACCTCACCCTCGCAGAATTGGGTTTAAATGTACATAGCCTGTATAATTAGATGTCCGAGATGAAGGAAATTGTCAACTGTTTGTTATTAACTGATTAGTTTTTTCAGAATTTTTTTTTTTTCGTATTCACGTTCCCTCTGTATTCTGAGAATTTGACAGTAATGATCTGAGTGTGCACCAGATGCCTTTGCTGTTAATTTCACCTTGTATATATATATATTTATTCTTCCTCAGAATCCGTAGAGTGCATGAATTCAGATCGATCGATCAATTCCATTCATATTGTACAATGAATTGTTCTTATAAGTCGTAATGCATTACGTTAAAAGTGATTACATTAACACCCATTACATAAAACTCATTTTGTTAACATCAATTATGATACCATCCATTAGTTCTAAGTTATATATGTCTTTGTTATTGTATAGAATCAGCCCAGAACCACCTGTCTGTTCAGCCTATAGTATAGTAGTTTATGTCGAGACGACATACGTAACATGACCGAGCCATCAGGCTGAGTGACTGATTATCTCAAACTCATTCAGATCTTCAACACATGTTCTCTGTATGGGACCAAGGAAGCCAATGTTTGGCTAAATATTTCCACAGTAAAGATACAGAAGTGTTATACAATTGTCAGGTACAGGTATGTATTTGTATAATCATGCCGACTTTTCAGTCGTTTCTGGCCCCGTGTTAAATCACAATCTTCTTATACAATGGAAGTCGACTGAGATGGATCATAACGTATCCTAGAACCCTAATGGAAATAATTAGTTTAATAGCTTATATTGGGTTAGTTTTGTTTGGTTATTTCTATATTATGTAACTTTTGTTTGTCCTTATTATCCGTGTGCCATCAGGACGTTTCAAGAAAATTAAATGTTATTTACCCAAAATGTAAATACATACATACTGAGCAAGTCTTCAGGTATGATGTTGTTTATCGAAGTTACCCTACAAAAGTTTCAAAGAAAATATACATGGCGTTCCTTCTAGAGAAAACATATAAGGCATTATTTACTATTGTAATTTTACCTCAAATTCAAATTCAGATTTAAATATTCCTTTGCAAGTAGTACATTGAGATTATGCATTTACAATAATGGGTTGCAGTGCAAAGAGATCCTTTATTACGCCTAGGCATTATGGGCCGACTTAATTTAATGACTTATTGACTACTTAATACTCAAGAAATTTATCTTAGTTGTACAATAGTTCTATTAATTATAAATGAATCTAATATATATAAACCAAAGGATATATTCATGTTCTCAAAAATGTTTTTTATGAAACATGATTCAATTATATTCCTGTCGATAATGGACAATAGGTTCAAAAGTTAATATTGAAATTATATTATGGGATTATAACATAGTGATTTGCTAAAAAAAAGTTTACAGTACGAGAATGCTTCAATTTGGTGCAGGGCAATACTGTTTTGGGTAGGAATTTGTACTACTATGTAGTATTAGTCAATGTATGAACTTGGTCGTCTAGTCTTGAAGTTTTAAGATTTAGGTAATTGGGAGATTTATTGGTAAAGTTAAATATTGAGTATTTAGTCTAGGATGATTAAGTGGCTTTTGAGAAGAGTCTTAAATTGATTTTCAGACCGGGTTACTTTAGTATTTTCTGGTAATGAATTCCAAATTTAGGGGCCCTTTATATGCATAGAGTTTTTACACAGTGAGATATGGACACAGGGTGCATCAAAAAGAGATCTGTGTCTTGTGTTATGGTCGTGTGTCGTGTTAAGGTTGGTGAAAAGTTTGAGTGGAAGGTTTATGTTTACGTGTATGTAGTAGACACATTAATAAGTATGGAGGTTCTTTATGGTGAGCAGATTTAGACTTTTGAATATTGCTGGAGTATGCTGTCGGGAGTGGGAATTTGTCTTAGGTGATTTAATGTTGTTGATCCCCATGCACAAATTCCATATGTGAGATAAGGGTAGACGAGTGAATGATACAGTGCAAGGAGAGCTGATTGTGGAACATAGTACCTTATCTTTGATAGTATGCCTACTGTCTTAGAGACTTTCTTTAAAAAATTTTGTATATGTGTCTGGAATTTAAGGCTACTGTCAAGGTGGACTCCTATAAATTTTCCCTCCGTGAGTCTTGTGACGGTCCATTTAGCGTTATGTTACGTGGAACATTTGCAGCTCTGTTTCCAAACTGAATGAAATAGGTTTTGTCAGTGTTCAGGGTAAGTTTATTAGTTATCATCCAGGCAGATATTTTCTGCAATTCGGCACTGACAGAGTTGGCGAATATGACTGGGTCTGGGTGGGAGAAGACGTATGTAGTGTCGTCTGCAAATAATATGGATTTGAGTAGCTGTGATGCATTCGGTAGGTCATTGATGTAGATGAGAAAGAGTGGTCCAAGGACACTTCCCTGTGGGACTCCTACTGTGATTGGTTGAGTGGAAGAGTTTGCACCATTTGTATACACATATTGGCTTCTGTTACTAAGGTGTGACTTTACTAAGTTGAGGGAGTGGCCTCTTAATTTTGTGTGCAGCAATTCATGGTCAACTGTATCAAAAGCTTTATGTAAATTAATGAAAATTCCCAGCGGGACTTCTTTCTTCTCGAGAGCAATATATATTAGTTCTAGCATGTGTATGATAGCATCATTTGTGCTTTTATTATTCCTGAACCAAAGCTGACAGGGGTTTAGTATGTTGTGTGGGACGAGATAGGAATAGATCCATCTATGAATTAATTTTTCAAATATTTTAAAGAGCAGTGGTAAATTAGATATTGATCTATAGTTATTCAAGTCAGCTTGGTCACCTCCTTTGTCGATCGGGGTGACCCTCACTATTTTGAGAACTGCTGGCAAGGTGGAGGATTCAATGGATTTGTTAAAGAGTGTTTCAAAAATTGGTGACAATACCTGAGAAGCTTTCTTGTACATAAAAAGTGGCAAATTGTTTATGTCTCCTGCCTTGCTTTTAAGGGTGTTGATGGTGAGCGAGACTTCTGGTGGGTTGGTAGAAGCTAGGAATAGTGCATTAGGGTAGGTGCCCGTGAGGAAGTCTGATAGAGTGGTGTTTGAGCTTGGGATTTTGCTCGCTAGGTTCTTTCCTATGGTGGAGAAGAAAACATTGAGTCTGTTTGCTCTTTCAGTTGGTGTGAATAGGGGTTCGTCTGATTTTGCTCATTTGATTATTTTGTTTTTGGATATCTTTTTAGTTCCTAGAATTTCAGATAAGGTTTTCCAGGTCTTTTTCATATCACCTTTGATGTTATGTAATCTGTTTTCATAATACAATTTTTTAGACCTTCTTATCAGGCTGGTAAGAGCTGACGGGTAACCTGTAGAATGGTTACCTGGAGGTTACCTGGAGGTTATTCCGGGGATCAACGCCCCCGCGGCCCGGTCCACGACCAGGCCTCCCGATGGATCAGGGCCTGATCAACTAGGCTGTTACTGCTGGCCGCACGCAGTCCGACGTACGAGCCACAGCCCGGCTGATCCGGCACTGACTTTAGGTATCTGTCCAGCTCTCTCTTGAAGGCAGCCAGGGGTTTATTGGCAATTCCCCTAATGCTTGATGGGAGGCTGTTGAACAGTTTTGGGCCCCGGACACTTATGGTGTTTTCTCTTAGTGTACCAATGGCGCCCCTACTTTTTATTGGCGGCATTTTGCATCGCCTGCCCAGTCTTTTACTTTCGTAGGGAGTGATTTCTGTGTGCAGATTTGGGACCATTCCCTTTCCCAAGATTTTCCAAGTGTAGATTATGATATATCTCTCCCTCCTGCGTTCCAACGAGTACAAGTCAAGTGCTTTCAAGCGTTCCCAGTAGTTAAGGTGCTTGACAGAACTTATACGTGCAGTAAAGGATCTCTGTACACTCTCTAGATCTGCGACTTCACCTGCTTTGTATGGAGATGTTAATGTACAGCAGTATTCCAGCCTAGAGAGAACAAGTGATTTGAAAAGGATCATCATGGGCTTGGCATCTCTCGTTTTGAAAGTTCTCATTATCCATCCTATCATTTTCTTTGCACGTGCGATCGTGGCACTGTTGTGATCCTTGAAAGTGAGATCCTCAGACATTACTACTCCCAGGTCCCTTACATTATTTTTCCGCTCTATTGTATGGCCGGAGTCAGTAGTATACTCTGTTCTAGTTATTATCTCCTCCAGTTTTCCATAACGGAGTAGTTGGAATTTGTCCTCATTGAACATCATATTGTTTACCGTTGCCCACTGGAAAACTTTGTTTATATCTTCTTGGAGGTTAACAGCGTCCTCAGCAGATGACAGCCTCATGCAGATCCTAGTATACATCCGCAAAGGATGATACGGTGCTGTGGTGTATATCTCTGTTTATGTCTGATATGAGGATAAGGAATAAGATGGGGGCGAGTACTGTGCCTTGTGGAACAGAGCTCTTCACTATGGCAGCCTCGATTTAACTCTGTTGACCACTACTCTTTGTGTTCGATTTGTTAGGAAGTTGAAGATCCATCTCCCCACTTTCCCAGTTATTCCTTTAGCACGTATTTTATGGGCTATTACACCATGATCGCATTTGTCAAATGCTTTTGCAAAGTCTGTGTATATTACATCTGCATTCTGATTTTCTTCCAGTGCATCCAAGGCCATGTCATAGTGATCCAGTAGCTGTGAGACGCAGGAGCGACCTGCCCTGAACCCATGTTGCCCTGGATTGTGCAGATTTTGGGAATCCAGGTGATTTGCAATCCTGCTTCTTAGCACTCTTTCAAAGATTTTTATGATGTGGGACGTCAGAGCTATTGGTCTATAGTTCTTAGCTAATGCTTTGCTGCCACCTTTATGGAGCAGGGCTATATCCGTTGTTTTAAGTGACTGTGGAATTTCACCCATGTCCAAGCTCCTCCTCCATAGTGTACTTAGGGCACGCGAGAGGGGTTTCTTGCAGTTCTTAATGAAAACAGAGTTCCACGAGTCTGGGCCCGGGGCTGAGTGCATAGGCATGTTGTCAATGGCTTTTTCGAAATCTATCGGAGTTAGGGTAATGTCGGAAATCTGGCATACATTTATGGAGTTTTGAGGCTCATTCATGAAGAAATCATTTGGGTCGTCTATCCTCAGACCGATTAGTGGTTCACTAAACACAGAGTCGTACTGGGATTTCAATATTTCACTCATTTCCTTGTTGTCGTCTGTGTAAGTCCCATCCTGTCTGAGTAAGGGCCCGATACTAGATGTGGTATTTGCCTTGTTTTTGGCATATGAAAAGAAATATTTGGAATTTCTTTCAATTTCACTAATAGCTTTAAGCTCCTCCTGCCTCTCCTGGTTCCTGTAAGAGTCATTTAGCTTAAGTTCGATAGTTTCCACTTCCCTGGTCAGCGCCTCCTTTCGTGTATCAGATATTCTAGCACTCCTGAGGAGCTCAGTGACTCTTCGTCGTCTTCTGTAGAGGGAGCGTCTTTTTCTCTCCAGTTTACTCCTGCTCTTCTTCTTTCTTAGGGGAATATGCCTAGAACATGCTTCGGCTACCAGGAAGTTGATCCTTTCAAGGCACTGGTTTGGGTCCATGTCATTTAAGACATCTTCCCAACATGTTTCGTTTAGGACATGGATTACCTGGTCCCAGTTGATGTTCTTGTTGTTGAAATTGTATTTTGTGAAGACACCTTCACCGGTACATGCATTCTGCTGTTCAGGACCCCTATGCATGTACGTCTGGACTTCAATTAGATTGAGATCGGAATTAGTTGTTTTTGATATTCTTATGTCTCTTATCAGGTCCTCATTATTTGTGAAGATAAGGTCAAGTGTGTTTTCTAGTCTTGTTGGCTCCACTATCTGCTGGCTTAAGGTGTGTTTTTCGCAGAGACTTAGTAGCTCATGTGTGTGTGACCTTTCATCTGCGCTACCTCCGGGGATTGTTTCAGCTATAACATTATTTGCTACATTTTTCCATTTTGTATGCCTTAGGTTGAAATCACAAGCATAAGATGTTTGAGGATGGAGATGTAGATTTTCCAAACAGTTAATCGATTTCAGTAGCATTCCTTGAGTTGGGAGTGTGTATTGTGCTTGTTACAACAATGACTAGGTTGTTCTCGATCTTTATTGATATGGAACTTTCAACTACTCAATTTGTGGTGTTCAGCAACTCTGCAGATAAGGGACTCTTGACTACAGGCATCCCCTGTTGCCTGTTTTTTCTTTGTCGCAATCTAAAAGGTTGTAACACTTTCCATATTCTCACTGGTAACAATATGAATCTTTTGTGTGAGTCTTGGGGAAGGCTGCAAACATTGATTAGACTCCACAGAATCCACTGATAAAATGGATATTTTGATTGTTGGTGGATTGCTAAGGCCTGTTATTAGCAAATACTGAACGAGGTTGTATTCTGTGTTTGTTGGGGGGATTTTGTTATTGGCATCAGTAGTTGTAATTCTGGAGGGCCATGGGTGGCCACTGGCTGCGCCTCCAGTCCAACAAGGCTCCAAGGTGGTGGACTATTTTTGTTATTTCCTTCCATTTTTTTTTCGTTTCCTGCCACTAAAAATTCACCTGAATTGGGTAGTCGTAGCTACTATTGTTTGTCCTGTGGGGTCTGTGCCTCCTGGTCCCTTTTAGATGGTATGCAGGGCACTCGATGTTGTAACACTGCTTCTGGAGACCGAGGAGTGGCACATTTTTGGGTTGAAAGAAAGTACAGGAAGAAGAGCGACACACTCCTTTAGACAGGAGGTCGCTACATTTTTTGGGATGGTCAAAGTTGCATGTCCCATTTTTTTCCCCTGTTATTCCATGCTTACAGTTGCCCCAAGCATAATATTTGCACAAATTCACCTTTGGTTGAGAATTGTTGGGAGGTGTGTTGTCAATTTCTGCAGGTTCTGGGACTGCACTATAGTCCTCAGTATCCAAGCCAGGGCCACCCCGTCCTGGATTCCATCTACTTTCCCCAGTAGAGGAAGGAGACTCCTCTCCAACATCTGTACTGTGGGCCACGGTCTTGTGCAATGATGGTTGTATATTTACTGTTTTTGTGGTGGTTTGGGTAGTGTCCCTAGAAGAGTCTGGGCTGGCAGTAAGGCTGGGGGCTGGGTCTGGGTCAGCACTGGGGCTGGGGGATGGGGCTGGGGCTATGACTGTGATGGTTGCAGAAGAGTCTACTCCAGAGGAGGGCTCCTCTACTACATCTGTACTAGGGGATATGGCATTGGTAGCTGTGGAGGAGTCTTTAACTGAATCCAGATTTTCACAATGGCTGGGGGCTGGGTCTGGGTCAGCCCTAAGGCTGGGCACTGAACTAGCTGTTGTTTTTGTTTCCCGTGTTTTTTCTAGTGTGTATCTGCTTATTTTTGGGTCAGTTGTTGTAGACTGGGCATTCTCTGTGTTAGACTTTACTCCTCTCCTATCTTCCCATGCTCTATATATTCCAGGTAGACTATTCAATAGTTCCTCCTTTATCTCGTGTTTATTGTTTATTAACCTCCTGAGTGCTTTCCTGATATCTATCCATAGTTCCACATCCCTGTTGCAGATCCAGAAACACCTATCTAAATAGACGTCATTTTTGGTTGCAGTGTTTATTCTTGCACAGGTAACATGATGTTTTGAAAAGCAAAGGTTGCATGTGATTCTAGATTGTTTCCCAAGAGCCTTTCCACATGTCCCACAGGTATACTGCACTGCCATCCTGCCTGTATCCTATTTGCAACTGGGTACCACAAGAGCTTGATCTTCACTTTACCTTTCAGCTCTGCACGCAGGTGTGGGTGTTATAGGTCAATACATGGGTATGTGGGATGTAATTAGCATGGAGACTTATTACCCATTAAAAACTTTTATGTTGTTTGTCTCTAGTTATTTGACCTATTCTGCACTGTTTTTCATATTGCTGCTTTGTATTAATGGATTTAAGGATGCTGGGTGTTAGCCAGGGATTTTTCATTCTCTTTGCTGTGATCTGTTTTTTTTTTTTTTTTTAGGGCATTGTTTGTTATAGAGGTAGTGGGCTTAATTTTTAGAAAATTAATAATACATTCATTCATATCTGTATATGTTTTGAGCTTATTATGCCAGTCGACATTATTCATACTGCTATAAAGTTATTAACAGCTGTCTCGTTATGTAGTGCGAAGGTAACTTTAGTTGGGTCTTAGGGCAATTTACCTAGGTTGGTTATGACAAAAGTTGGGTAGTGGCCTGTGGTGGTGTCTGTGGTTTTGCCTGATTTTAAAGGGGATATGGTGTTAGTCCAGAAGTGGTCTAATAAAGAGATACTAGTCTCAGAGATTCTTGTAGGTTTTGTTATTGTTGATAGCAACAAGCAGTTGCTCATAGTTTTTGTGAATTCGGTTACTTGTGGGACCTGGTCATGTAGTAGATTTATATTAAAAATCTCCTGCTAGCAACAGGTGGTCTTTGTTCATATGTGCATCAGTTATCAAGTTTCCTAGATTTCCACTAATAAATTCATAAACTCGCAAATTCTAAAATTAAATTATCCTTAAATGTATGAAGAAATAATTTAACCTTACCTTAAATTACTTTTTCCTCATTATTATGGATAATTACAAATATAAATATTATTAATGAGGATGTAGTTAGTAGTAGACAGTTGTCAGTCGTTTGTTTTTGTTTTATCAGTTCATGTCACTCATAAGTAAGTTTATTCAGGTATACACAAATACAGTTACACAGATTATCATACTTAGCAACATATGTTCAGAGAACCTCGGATAACTCAAAAATGTTAGGCAAAGTGACTTTTTTTCCATTGGGGTACTTGTAATACCTTATTATTATACTATAAAGGAGATATACTAGAAATAAGGTAAAATTCATTATATATATATATATATATATATATATATATATATATATATATATATATATATATATATATATATATATATATATATATATATATATATATGAGGCAGTAGGTAAAATGAAAGGGGGTAAGGCAGCCGGGATTGATGGGATAAAGATAGAAATGTTAAAAACAGGTGGGGATATAGTTTTGGAGTGGTTGGTGCAAAAGAAGAAAATTAAAAGTGAATACAAGAAAGAGTAAGGTTATGAGGATGATAAAAAGATTAGGTGATGAAAAATTGATTATCAGATTGGAGGAAGAGAGTATGCAGGAGGTGAATGTTTTCAGATATTTGGGAGTGGACGTGTCAGTGGATGGGTCTATGAAAGATGAGGTGAATCATAGAATTGATGAGGGGAAAAGGGTGAGCGGTGCACTTAGGAGTCTGTGGAGACAAAGAACTTTGTCCTTGGAGGCAAAGAGGGGAATGTATGAGAGTATAGTTTTACCAACGCTCTTATATGGGTGTGAAGCATGGGTGATGAATGTTGCAGCGAGGAGAAGGCTGGAGGCAGTGGAGATGTCATGTCTGAGGGCAATGTGTGGTGTGAATATAATGCAGAGAATTCGTAGTTTGGAAGTTAGGAGGAGGTGCGGGATTACCAAAACTGTTGTCCAGAGGGCTGAGGAAGGGTTGTTGAGGTGGTTCGGACATGTAGAGAGAATGGAGCGAAACAGAGTGACTTCAAGAGTGTATCAGTCTGTAGTGAAAGGAAGGCGGGGTAGGGGTCGGCCCAGGAAAGGTTGGAGGGAGGGGATAAAGGAGGTTTTGTGTGCGAGGGGCTTGGACTTCCAGCAGGCATGCGCGAGCGTGTTTGATAGGAGTGAATGGAGACAAATGGTTTTTAATACTTGACGTGCTGTTGGAGTGTGAGCAAAGCAACATTTATGAAGGGGTTCGGGGAAACCGGCAGGTCGGACTTGAGTCCTGGAGATGGGAAGTACAGTGCCTGCACTCTGAAGGAGGGGTGTTAATGTTGCAGTTTAATAACTGTAGTGTAAAGCACCCTTCTGGCAAATCAGTGATGGAGTGAATGATGGTGAAAGTTTTTCTTTTTCGGGCCACCCTTCCTTGGTGGGAATCGGCCAGTGTGATTATATATATATATATATATATATATATATATATATATATATATATATATATATATATATATATATATATATATATATATATATATATATATTGGGGTGCCAGGTGTAAATGATAATGGGAGCCCTTTGATTGAACTTTGTATAGAAAGGGGTTTAGTTATAGGTAATACATATTTTAAGAAAAAGAGGATAAATAAGTATACAAGATATGATGTAGGGCGAAATGACAGTAGTTTGTTGGATTATGTATTGGTAGATAAAAGACTGTTGAGTAGACTTCAGGATGTACATGTTTATAGAGGGGCCACAGATATATCAGATCACTTTCTAGTTGTAGCTACACTGAGAGTAAAAGGTAGATGGGATACAAGGAGAATAGAAGCATCAGGGAAGAGAGAGGTGAAGGTTTATAAACTAAAAGAGGAGGCAGTTAGGGTAAGATATAAACAGCTATTGGAGGATAGATGGGCTAATGAGAGCATAGGCAATGGGGTCGAAGAGGTATGGGGTAGGTTTAAAAATGTAGTGTTAGAGTGTTCAGCAGAAGTTTGTGGTTACAGGAAAGTGGGTGCGGGAGGGAAGAGGAGCGATTGGTGGAATGATGATGTGAAGAGAGAAGTAAGGGAGAAAAAGTTAGCATATGAGAAGTTTTTACAAAGTAGAAGTGATGCAAGGAGGGAAGAGTATATGGAGAAAAAGAGAGAGGTTAAGAGAGTGGTGAAGCAATGTAAAAAGAGAGCAAATGAGAGAGTGGGTGAGATGTTATCAACAAATTTTGTTGAAAATAAGAAAAAGTTTTGGAGTGAGATTAACAAGTTAAGAAAGCCTAGAGAACAAATGGATTTGTCAGTTAAAAATAGGAGAGGAGAGTTATTAAATGGAGAGTTAGAGGTATTGGGAAGATGGAGGGAATATTTTGAGGAATTGTTAAATGTTGATGAAGATAGGGAAGCTGTAATTTCGTGTATAGGGCAAGGAGGAACAACATCTTGTAGGAGTGAGGAAGAGCCAGTTGTGAGTGTGGGGGAAGTTCGTGAGGCAGTAGGTAAAATGAAAAGGGGTAAGGCAGCCGGGATTGATGGGATAAAGATCGAAATGTTAAAAGCAGGTGGGATTATAGTTTTGGAGTGGTTGGTGCAATTATTTAATAAATGTATGGAAGAGGGTAAGGTACCTAGGGATTGGCAGAGAGCATGCATAGTTCCTTTGTATAAAGGCAAAGGGGATAAAAGAGAGTGCAAAAATTATAGGGGGATAAGTCTGTTGAGTATACCTGGCAAAGTGTATGGTAGAGTTATTATTGAAAGAATTAAGAGT
>NC_069437.1:28780027-28880790 GCF_026875155.1 Cherax quadricarinatus
TGCATAGTTCATTTGTAAAAAGGCAAAGGGGACAAAAGAGGGTGCAAAAATCATAGGGGGATAAGTCTGTTGAGTATACCTGGTAAAGTGTATGGTAGAGTTATTATTGAAAAAATTAAGAGTAAGACGAAGAATTGGATAGCAGATGAACAAGGAGGCTTAAGGAAAGGTAGGGTGTGTGTGGACCAGGAGTTTAAAGTGGAACATGTAAGTGAACAGTATTTAGATAAGGCTAAAGAGGTTTTTGTGACATTTATGGATTTGGAAAAGGCGTATGACAGCGTGGATAGGGGGGCAATGTGGCAGATGTTACAGATGTATGGTATATGAGGTAGGTTACTGAAAGCAGTGAAGAGTTTTTATGAGGATAGTGAGGCTCAAGTTAGAGTATGTAGGAAAGAGGGAGATTATTTCCCAGTAAAAGTAGGCGTTAGACAAGGATGTGTGATGTCACCGTGGTTGTTTAATATATTTATAGATGGGGTTGTAAGAGAAGTAAATACGAGGGTCTTGGCAAGATGCTTGGAGTTAAAGGATAAAGAATCACACAAAGTGGGAGTTGTCACAGTTGCTCTTTGCTGATGACACTGTGCTCTTGGGAGATTCTGAAGAGAAGGCTAAAATAAATTGTACCTGTTATAATAAGGTTAGTTAAGTTTTCTAAGTTCCTTTTGGTGCAAAATTAAAAATTTTTACATCAACATTAACGAAAAATATATATCTTTAAGCGTATAAGAGAAAATTTTAGAAAGGACTTAATTTCAAATGAGTTCTTGCTAATTGACCAGTTTTACATATTCGGCACGACATATACATAAATAACAATATATATATATATATATATATATATATATATATATATATATATATATATATATATATATATATATATATATGTCGTGCCGAATAGGCAGAACTTGCGATCTTGGCTTAAATATCAAAGCTCATCTTGTCATATAGGACAAGCGAAAATTTGTGTATGCAGTAATTTCGCCAAAATCATTCTGAACCTAATGGAAAAAATATATTTCACTGTGTTTATTTAATATTAAATTATTGTGAACAAATCTAAAATATATTTAGTTGGGTTAGGCTAAAATAAATTGTTCTTTTTATAATAAGGTTAGGTAAGTTTTCTAAGATTCTTTTGATGCAAAATTATAAATTTTTACATTAACATTAATGAAAAAAATATATCTTTAAATGTATAAGAGAAAATTTTAGAAAGGACTTAATTTTAAATGAGTTCTTGCTAATTGACCAGTTTTACATATTCGGCACTACACACACACACACACACACACACACACACACACACACACGCACACACACACACACACACACACACACACACACACACACACACACACACACACACACACACACACATATATATATATATATATATATATATATATATATATATATATATATATATATATATATATATATATATATATGCAATAAGATCACATTAAACAGATGATTTCAGAATACGCAAAACAACCACTGTGAAAGAGTAGAGAAATTCCCATCGCTTTCTTGACTACTCACATTATCAAGGAACCATAAAAGTAATGCATCAAAGGAAGGCATATAAAAGTTCTAGACCACACTTCACTATCACATCCCACAACAAAGCAACACCTGATGCACGACTCATAAGAAAGGGACCACTGCAGCTGGCCCAACTAGACAGGTCCTTCACACAACCCACCAACAAACTATTCTACCCAAGAAATAAGAATTTTAAAAATTATTATTTGTCCAATGTATTATTAAATTTTTCCCAAATTCTATTAATTATAAATGAATCTAATTTACATAAACCAAAAGAAATATTAATATTGTTGTCAAAACTGCTTTTTATGAAACAAGATTCAATTATATTCCTGTTGACCATGACTTGCTTGAAACAACTTTCTCAACTTTTTGAAAATCAATTGGATGGTTAAAATCTCTCACATAAATAGAGCATTGATCAGTTCTAATGCTATATTTATTTTGTTTTAATCTTAGGTCGAGACTTTTACCAGTTTAACCGTAATAAACTTTATCGCAAATTTTACAAGGAATCTTATAGACACATTCATCAGCATTTTGGGGGGAATTCTTCATCAAAACTTTTTATTTACTGTATCAAGATTTTTAAATACAACTTTGATATTAAAAGTCTTAAGAAGAGATGGTATATCAACCAAGTTTTCATGGTAAGGGAGAACCAACATATTTTTAGTTCAATAAGACTGGTTGTCCCTTTTTGGATTGTAAAGTATATCTTGCAATTTTAAAAGATTTACCAATGACGTTTCTTGGGTATTTCAAATCATTAGCTATTTCATAAATTTTGAATATTTCCTCATCTATGAACTCACGACTAAAAATACGTAAAGCTCTCAAAAACATTGATGAGAAAACCGAATGTTTAACTCTATCTTGATGTGAAGAATAATAGTGTATATAGGAACAGTTATTTGTAGGTTTTCTGTAAATTTTAAATTTGACTTCATTATTACCCTTAATAATTAAGACATCTAGAAAAGACAATTAGTTATTGTCTTCAAACTCAACAGTAAAGTTTATAGAATGGGCTCAGCTATTTAATTTGCCAAGGAAATGGTGTATATCTACATTCTTGGGCATAAGACACAAAATATCATCAACATATCTGAACCATTTAGCTCTATTAGGGAAGATTGTGTTAAGCAACCTTGTTTCAAAAAAATCCATGTATAGGTTACTAAGAACAGGTGAAAGAGGATTTCCCATTGCCATACCAAACTTCTGAGTGTAAAACTTATCATTAAATACAAATTTTGCATCAACAATGCAAAGTTTAATAAGTTTAATGATAGTAGGAACTGGCATTGGTAAATCATTATTAACGAGTTCTTCAGATAAGAAACTTAATAAATCATCAACAGGAACTTTCGTAAGCAAGGAAGTAACATCAAAACTAACCATGTTAAAATTATTTAAGCCAGCCAAGGAGCTTAATTTATTAACTAAATCTATGTTGTTTTTAACATTAAAGTTAGAAATTTTGCCAACAATAGGGCTCAAAATGTCAACAAGAAATTTGGATAATTTATATGAAACTGACCCTATGGAGCTAATAATTGGTCTGACTGGATTCCCTGGTTTGTGTGTTTTTATTAGTCCATACATGTAAGGTAAAGATGGATTAGTGGAAGTAAATTGTTTGACTAATTCATCTTTGCCTTTCAGTAGAAGTTTTATTATTTTATTGAAATTACTGTTAATGGTTTCTAGGGGATTTTTTCCAAGTTTAGAATAGGTTTCAGTATCATCTAAGAGATTATTCATTTTTTCTTGGTAATCATTTTTTTTCATAATTAGTATTTCATTTATTTTATCTGCTTTAGTAAGGCACAAATTTTTATTATTAATAATTGTATCATAAGGCTTAAAGAATCTTTGAGGGAAATTGGGAATGTTTTGTTTTAACATAGAGCTATATACCATTCCTTTACTAATATTTATTTCATCAGTGGATAAATCAGAAAATTTTTCAAAGTTACAAAAGGCTTTTGCAATTTCAACATTATTAAGTTTTTGTGAAGTAGCAAAACTTATTCCAAAACCTAGAGCAGCCGTTGTATTTTCATCTAATATTTCATCTGATAAGTTAATTACAAAATTGTTATTAACATGCTTTTCCAATTACTATTTTCAATTAAAATGTCTAATTTTCTTTTTAGTTTGTTTTTGAGTTCATTACAAATTCTTCTGAGTTTATTATAGCAATGATCCAACATACTGTGTTTCCATTCTGATGGAATGGCCTGATTAAAAGAGTATTTTTTTTGTTTCTCAATATTTTGAACGCTTCCTTCTCCTGTATTTTAGTTATTTCAATATGTTTCTGAAGAATAATTCTCATAAAATCATCAAAAGGACGATCTCTCATGTCAAGGATGATATTGGCTAAAAGACACTTGGGTAGAACCTGTTCATTTAAACAATTTTTTAAAAAATTTAGTCGAATTTTTCACTTGTGGGACTTGATCAATGCAGAAGAAAACTGGGAAACAAAAGAAATATGATTAGGAAAGCTTATCGAGAACATTCTGAAGAGTCGTGTGGTATCCATTAATGCAATAAGATCACAGTAAACAGGTGATTTCAGAATATGCAAAACAACCACTGTGAAAGAATAGAGAAATTCCAAGCGCTTTCGTGACTACTCACATTATCAAGGAACAATAAAAGTAATGCATCAAATGAAGGCATATAAAGGGTCTGGACCACACCTCACTATCACATCCTACAACAAAGCAACACCTGACGCACGACTCAAAAGAAAGGGAACACTGCAGCAGGCCCGCTGGCCCGCTGGTTTATATAAATTAGATTGTTTATAATTAATAGAATTTGGGAAGAATTTAATAATACATTAGACAAGTAATAAATTTAAAATTCTTAATTCTTGGGTAGAATAGTTTGTTGGTGGGTTGTGTGAAGGACCTCTCTAGTTGGGCCATCGGGGCTGCTGCAGTGTTCCCTTTCTTATGAGTCGTGTGTCAGGTGTTGCTTTGTTGTGGCATGTGATGGTGAGGTGTGGTCCAGACCCTTTATCTGCCTTCCTTTGATGCATTACTTTTATTGTTCCTTGATAATGTGAGTAGTCACGAAAGCTCTAGGAATTTCTCTATTCTTTCACAGTGGTTGTTTTGCATATTCTGAAATCACCTGTTTAATGTGATCTTATTGCATTAATGGATACCACACGACTCTTCAGAATGTTCTCGATAAGCTTTCCTAATCATATTTCATTTGTTTCCCAGTTTTCTTCTGCACTGATTAAGTCCCACAAGTTAAAAATTCGACTAACTGATTCATAAGATGACCTCACTTCTTTTGATGCGCCTATAAATTCCTTTCTAATGCCCTCAAAGATATTTGAGCCTATTATTCATCCATTTTGGATCATTTCTGTTTGATCTAATTTCTTTATAAGGTATAAATGTTCTTTGGGCAGCATGTATGGTGTTCAGAAAACTGTCATATTGATAGCTCTCTTCGTTACCCCAGTCAACAGATGATAAGTGTTCTCTAATCCCTTCGTAATCTGCTAAGCGAAAATCTGGAATTGTTACCGAGTTATCCCTACTGTCATACTTCCATTCAATGCTAAATGTAATTGATTTGTGGTCGCTAGCACCAAGTTCCTCTGAAATTTCTAAATTATTAACAAGGAATTAATTGTTTGCCAGAACTAAGTCAAGCAGGTTGTTTCCACTTGTAGGTTCTGTCACTAACTGTCACTAAGAAGCCGTGTGATTCTAAATTCCCAGCCAAGAAATTCCAATCAATATGACTAAAGTCTCCTAGAATTACTACATTATCGTGCCTTGTGGTCTTAACAATTTCCTGCAATAGTAGTCTCCCTTGGTCCCTATCTAAGTTTGGAGGACGGTATATCACACCTAAACTCAGTTTTTCATGCCCTCTGAAAATTCTATCCAAACAGACTCTGTATGTGTTACTTCAGACTTAATACCCATTTTTATGCAACAGTACAAGCGATCTCGGACATACAATGCCACCCCACCCCCTTTCCCGATATTTCTACTTGGAACATTCCGCAGGCATGTCTCGACTTTTTGAATTAAACTACGTCTCGGTTATGGCAAATACATCAATGTTACCTGCACTAGCAACTAATCTCAACTCGTCCATCTTATTCCTAGCACTACGGCTATTAGTATAATATTCATTGAAAGATCCTCCTTTCTCTTTACCCTTTCTGCTCATTTCTGTTTTTCTACTAAACCCATTACTGTCCTTATCACCTAGTGTCACTGGCTTTTCAATATCTACCTCGTTCTGCTTATTACTAGTTCCCCTAGAACTTATAATATTACTACACTGGGACTTCACTGTATTCCCGCCAAAACCCATACCACTATATATTCCTAGTTTAAAGTCGTAACAGCTCCCTCCACTGCAGTTACCAGTGCCCCCACCCCAGACCTAGATAAGTGAACCCCATCCCTGGCATACATGTCATTTCTGCCAAAGAAGAGGTCCAAGTTGTCAATGAATGTTACCGCATTTTCCTTACAGTATTTGTCCAGTCAGCAATTGACACCAATTGCCCTGGACAACCATTCATTTCCAACTTCTCTCCTTGGCAAAATACCACATATGACAAGGTTCCCAACCTTCCTCTTAATTATTTCTATTGCTGACCTATACCTGCTAATCAGGTCTTCACTCCTACGTCTGCCAACATCGTTGCCTCCAGCACTGAGACAGATAATAGAATTGCTCCCATTACCTCTCATGATGTCATCCAGATGGCTAACAATATCCTTCATCCCAGCCCCAGGGAAGCAAACCCTCTGTCTCCTACTTCTGTCCTTCAAGCAGAAGGCCCTATCCATGTATCTAACTTGGCTATCTCCAGCAACAACAACAATATTCTTACCTTCCTTGGTGTCGTTCGTAGTGACGTTCCCAGTAGTCGACTCACATTCGTCGGGTAGCACGGAGAATGCATTAGATGTTTCCACAACAGTTTCCACAGCAGTCTCTTTCTTGTTCATTGTTTCTACCTTTCCATTCGTCTTCTTGATCGTCAAATTCGTTCCATGCTGTCCAGCCACTGTCCAGTTTCCCTTCTTGACCTGAGGACTCAAAACAGGAGGACTACTACGAATCCTCTTGTTTTCCTCAGTCAATCGCCGAATCTCAATATTCGCCATCCTCAATTCTTCCTTAAGCTGTTGGTAAAGTTGCTCGATGGAGTGCATCTTGGTTCAGTCCGTAGAGAGCACACTAGACACGTCCTCACTGAGCTAAGTACAGGTCACCACTGAAGAATTTGTAATGAACACCAAAAACAAACTACAAAGAAAATTAGACATTTTAAGTGAAAATAGTGATTGGACAAAGCATGCTAATAACAATTTTGTAATTAACTTATCAGATGAAATATTAGATAAAAATACAACGGCTGCTCTAGGTTTTGGCCTAAGTTTTGCTACTTCACAAAAACTTAATAATGTTGAAATTGCAAAAGCCTTTTGTAACTTTGAAAAATTTTCTGATTTATCCACTGATGAAATTTATGTTAGTAAGGGAATGGTATATAGCTCTGTTAAAACAAAACATTCCCAATTGCCCTCATACATTCTTTAAGTCTTATGATACACTTAATAATAATAAAAATTTGTGCCTTGCTGAAGCAGATAAAATAAATGCAGTAGTATTTATGAAAGAAAATGATTACCAAGAAAAAATGAATAATCTCTTAGATGATACTGAAACCTATTCTAAACTTGGAAAAAATCCCCTAGAAACCATTAACAGTAATTTCAATAAAACAATAAAACTTCTCCTGAAAGGCAAAGATGAATTAATCAAACAATTTACTTCCACTAATCCATCTTTACCTTACATGTATGGACTAATAAAAACACACAAACCAGGGAAGCCAGTCAGACCAATTATTAACTCCATAGGATCAGTTTCATATAAATTATCCAAATGGCTTGTTGACATTTTGAGCCCTATTGTTGGCAAAATTTCTAACTTTAATGTTAAAAACAACATAGATTTAGTTGATAAATTAAGGTCCTTGACTGACTTAAATGATTTTAACATTGTTAGTTTTGATGTTACTTCCTTGTTTACGAAAGTACCTGTTGATGATTTATTAAGTTTCTTATCTGAAGAACTCGTTAATTATGATTTGCCATTGTCCTTATAGTTCTCGGGCCGTGTGGACGTGCTGCGCAGACGCTCCTGATTGAGTTGGTTTTCTGCGCAGTTTACCTGTTTGAGCTCCTGTCCCTAGCGTTGGTTGGTGGCAACTTTATTTTCTCCAACATGGCGCTGAACAGCAGGAGACGCATCAATACTGTTTGTGTTGAGCTGACCCATGGGACTGTCATGGGATCTTCAATGGATTTGTTGCTACCGACGATCATCCAGGATACATACGGTATTGCAAATGAAGAGATTAGTGGTGTAGCACTAAATGGAACAACGAGGATCTTCGTAAAATTAACATCTGCACATGTCTACGAGGCAGTGGTAGACAAGTATGAGATCACCATACCGGTCAACTCAGCTGTGTCAGTGCGTCTCCATGATGTATCTAGGTACTACACATGGGAAAAAATAAGAAATGTGCCTTTTGAGGCTAATGACTTTGACATCTGAAGTGAACTAAGTAATTATGGGACGGTTCACATGACCACTGCAGGGCGGTGGGCAACTGGACCATATACAGGAATGCTGGAGGGAACATATTCTGTTAAAATGACGCTGCGACACCCATACCATCTTATGTAGTGTTACAGGATTTTAGAGCTCAAGTTTATGTAACACGCGGGGCAACGACGTACGTGTCGGCTGTGTGGGTCATATGACCACATTGTGGCGTAGTGAGGAAAGCGACGTGGATACCTCTGGTACAACAGCAACGGCAGGCAGTGGACGAAGCTGGTGTGGAGCGAGAGCAGTCTTTTGCAACACTGCCTAAACAAGTAACAAAAAAAGGCACAATACCGTGACTGGAACGATACACAAATAACCCGCACATAAAAGAGAGAAGCTTACGACGACGTTTCGGTCCGACTTGGACCATTGACAAAGTCACACTGTACTGCCTAAACAAGGGTTGTCATGGAGTGAGGAGGTGGATAAAGCAAAGGAGATGGAATCAGCAGATGTAACACAACAGGGAGAATCTTCGTCGTTGGACATACATCAGGTATTCAAAGAGAGAATACCAGATTTGGGTGAAGAAGTGGAAGCGTCGTTAGTAAAGGCGTTGGACGTCTTGTTAGATGATACGATCATCGGACAAGTGGGGGACCCAGGCTTAGTTCTGAGGTCGACTGAGGATGACGGCGTGGTGGGCGAAGGAGGTATACCGCAGAGTGTGACAAATGGATTGATGCTGCATGCAGTGGAGGTGGAGGTGCACCAGGATGCTGCAACAGATGTCGCAATGCAGGTGGAGGATAGGACACGAAAGCGCACTGCTGCCCCATCAGACTCAGATGAGGTGCTCACTCCTGCCCAGCGCCCTGGGATAAAGTCTTGGGCGGAGGTCCAGAGGAGAGGGTCCAGTGAACCCAAGGATCAGGGGTTTGCAAAAGTGGTTCCCAAAAATGGGGGGAGGGAAAGGGGTGCCGCAAAACGTACTGGAGATAAGTCAATACCGGAGACAAAAGGAAAATCCATTTGTTGAATTTAAGTGTTTCACAATAAATATTAACGGATTGAGAACTGAGAGCAAGCGTAAGTGGTTTAACGAGTATTTGGTGCGACTTGGTGTGGCTGTAGTGTTCATACAGGAACACAATTACAGAGCAGGATGCGAGTTGGAAATGAGTGGTTATGTGTACATGGAGCATGCGACAAGGTTGAAAGGAGGAGCTGCCATTCTGGTGAGGGAAACGAGCCCGTTTGTAGTGAGGCGTTGTGAAGGGGGAAGGAGAGGGTGATTAGAGTGGATGGATTATGAGGTTGGGTACAAATTAGTTTGGTGTGTGTATATGGTCCAGCAGAGGGAGATGTGCTTATTAAAACTAAATTTGTTCAAGAAGTCCTAGAATACTATTTGCGTGGCTTACCAAATGTAGCAATAATTGGTTGAGATTGGAATTATGTGATACGACCTAAGGATGTGGAGCCTAGAGGAGCGGGGTGTTGTTTGGGGATTTGGGGGGATTTGTTAATGGGGGTGGGTTTAAAGGATGTATGTGGGGGGGAGGGAAGGGTAGTAGAGCATACTTTTGTTAGATGTGATTATGCGGCGAGGCTGGATCGTATGTATGTGCCTCGTGCAGTAAATGTTCAAAGTGTGCTAGTGATGGATGTGGTTTTTTTTCAGACCATAGGGGTGTCGTGATGGATGCAGATTTTGAGGGAGTGCCTCGTAGGGGTCAAAATTATTGGAAATTAAATGTAAAGCTACTACAGGGTGAGGAAAGTCGTCTGTCTTTTGGGCAAATGTGGAACGTTTAGTAGTAGAAGCACCTGGGGATGATACCTTGATAACTTGGTGGGAATCGGCAGCCAAACAGCTTATTAAAGAATATTATATTAGTAGAGGGAAAAGATATAATCAGTTAAAGTACGGTTTACAAAGACACCTTGAGGGGCAGCTGCGCGAATGCTATGCAAGAGTCAGTGCAAATTATCCTGTTATCGAAATTGAGAGTTTAAAGGAAAATATTAGGAGTTTACAAAATGAGAGGTTTGATGGGGAAAGAATTAAGGGTGGACTAGAAGAGGTATTGTGGGGAGATCGGCCGTCGGCTTGTGTGTTGGGGAGTCAACACAGGAGGAGAAAGTTGAGAGTAAGACACATTTGCAACATCTGGGTATCTTTATTGTAGACGTTTCGCCATCCAGTGGCTTTATCAATACAAATTCTAGGACATAACTTGAAGACAGTAGAACTATGTACAGAAGATGAGGTAATCAGTCCCTCAACCTAGGAGTAGGTGCGAACAGCACCATAGTCGTGGAGATTCTGAAGCAGAAGAAAGAATCCTGGCGCTTATATAGTAACGTCAGGTGTAGCAGACGAGGGCATATTCACTGGTAGGCGGGATTCCCCAGTGGAAGTAGGTCCTTCCCAAAGAGATGGGTTAGTTGTAGTAGTAGTTGTCGTAGTCGTGAAGGTTATGTACATGTCCTCAGAATTAAGATTCCATGATGTTGCAGTGTCTGACAAGTTGTGTACGAATGGTATATAATACCGACAAGATGAGAGTAAGACACATTTGCAACATCTGGGTATCTTTATTGTAGACGTTTCGCCATCCAGTGGCTTTATCAATACAAATTCTAGGACATAACTTGAAGACAGTAGAACTATGTACAGAAGATGAGGTAATCAGTCCCTCAACCTAGGAGTAGGTGCGAACAGCACCATAGTCGTGGAGATTCTGAAGCAGAAGAAAGGGAGGCTTTATCTGGGGTGAACTTAGGTAAGGCACCAGGTATAGACGGGTTACCAAGCGATTTTTATGTTAAAAATTGGGGCATTCTAAGGGGTTTTTAGTAAGATTGTTCAACACACTTAAGAAGGACCGGGTTTTGGGGGAACAGCAAAGGATGGCAGTGGTGGTTTTAGTACGTAAAGGTGAGCCATCAACAGTAAAGGATTATCGGGCAATTTCGTTATTGTGTGGAGATTACAAGATTTTCGCAAGGATATTAGCTAACAGAATTAAGAAGGTAATTGGTAAAGTGATAGATAAGGGACAATATGGAGTGCCGGGAAGGTCTATGTACGAAGGGCATGGTTTGATTAGAGGTTTTATTGAGAAAAGGGGCGAATTGGGAGGGGGGGTGTTGGCTCTAGATTGGGAGGCGGCCTATGACAGTGTAGAAAGGGAAGCGTTATTGATGATTATGCAGTGGCAGGGGTTCGTGGAAGAAATCATATCTTGGGCTAAATTATTGTATCATGGTGCTTCAGTGAGGGTGCAGGTGAATGGGAGGTTAGGTGATAAAATTAAGATGGGTAGAGGTCTGCGTCAAGGGTGTCCCCTTTCGCAAATTTTGTTTGCGTGTTTACAAGATCCCTTTTATAGAGGAATTCGGAGGTTATTTGCAGCAGATGGGGTAGGTAATGAAAGGGGGGGGGGGAGCTGGCATCGTAGGATATGTCGATGACACGACGGTTTTAGTGAGTGGAAGTATGGATTTGCTTAGGGTGGGAAAGTTAGTGAATGTTTTTGGGAAAGCTTCTGGGATGAAAATTAATGCAGATAAGACCAAGTATATGGATCTCGGGGATAGGTTACATAAGGATGGGGAAGTAGTAGAAAGGTGGAAGAGGGTGGATCAATTATTGATATGTGGGATAGTTTATGTACGAGATATAAAGTTGGCACAAGAAGTAAACTCAGTGCGTATTGTGGAAAGTGTCATGAAAAGACTTAGCGGTTTAAGGGCAGCACAAATAACGATACATCAAAGGGTGATAGTAACGAATGTGCTGTTATACAGTAAGCTATGGCATGTTGCAGTGATGTATCCAATAACACGACGTGAGATAAAATGGTTGCAACAGAGAGTTTATAGATTCATTTGGGGTACAGGATGCGAATGGGTAAGTAGAGTGGTTGTCACACTCCCGTATGCCGAGGAGGGCTGGGGCTTATACCGGTCGAAAAAAGGATTATGAGTGTGTATTTAAAACGTAGTTACATGCGAGAGGGGGGGGGCGAGGGAAGGTGGACTTAATAGGATATGTAAGGATATGCAACGGTGGTGGGGGGTAGGGAGTTATTGCTAGGTGAGGCAATGTTGAAGGTCCTAATAACAGTGAGAGAACCTTCACATATTAAATTGAGAATCCTTGAAGGAGTTGATGGCAAGTCTGTAGCAGCAGCGGTAGAAGGAGCATTTCCAATGTATGCTTGGAGTGATATATGGAGGCGTTTAGATTTTTACATGGGGTCTTGCCGTTTGGCGTAGTCTTATTCAATAGATAGGAGGATACAGGAGGGTGGGGAATGCAAGGCTTGTGGCTGCATGGAGACTATTTTCCACGAGGTGTATTTTTGCGATCGTATTGAAACAGTAAGGGTCTTGTTAGGAAAGGTATTTAGGTTAGTGGGAGGGGGGGGGCGGGGTTACAGGTGTTGAGGGCTTTAAGTTTAGACATAGGGGGGGGTGAATCAAATGGTAGAGAATGCAGTAGGGTATATAGTTACGGATTTTATATATACGTCTTGGGCTATTAACACGTTAGCAGCGACTTTTTATAAAACGAAGTGCAGGAATAAGGAAGTGTTTGGGGGGAGATGGGAGAGGGCATTTAGTGAGGGCTATAGGAGTTTCACATTACGGGATTTATGGGATTTGAAAACAAGGTAACGGGAAGCAGCGGGCTGGTTTCCCGGAACAGGTGGTAGCATGATGTGTGTTAGTGGACTGAGAATGAGATGTGTTAAGGTGGCAAACACGATGTTCAAGGCAAAAGTTCAATTATGAACATATATATTTTACTTTGTATGTATTTTAAATTTTGGTGTTTAACATGAAAACTTCAATTATGTTGATACATACGTTCTATTAGATTTTATGGAACCTTGATATTGATCGATGTGTAAAAGTCATCATGGACCTTAGTATCAGTTTAAATAAAACTGTGATTATTCGTAGTAGACGAACGGACGGTTCCAATAGCTGCATTTAAAGTTAATTATATTGTTTTTATATTCTTTTATTTGCATGTTGAAGGAGGCAATATGAAGTATGTAGTTATGGTCTGTTTATGTACGAATGCGTACTGCTTGGAGTTGTTAGGAGGATAGAAATTTATTTGGTGTGTAGATGTATTTTTCTGTTGTCACTGGATGTGAATGTGTTAATTTTATGACAGTGTGATTTTAATATTTTATTTAACATTGATGTGCCAGAACGGTGGAACTCAGTCTAACAAAGGCAGAAGGCGGGAAAAGGGTTTTCCTTTTGATACTTTGTGTAACAATGAACTTGGTATTAGGATGGGGTATATTTGGTAAAATTTCGTGTTGATAGGATGATGTTATCAGTTTCAGAAGGAGGGAAAGGGTTAGGTTACTGTACTATACTATTTGTTATACGTAAAAATGTACATGAAATTGGAACAGACGATAATGTATAAATGCGTTGTACGATTTAAATGTAATGAGATTAGGTAATATTATTGGCATGTAATCTATTAGTAGGTTAAAATGTATATTGTAAGTTTTTAGTTATTCCGTAACAGTATGGAATGTGTTGATTTTCAGATTGTGTGATCATGAAATTATTATTTCATTTTTCTCCTGAAACCTTTGCTGTGCCAGAAGTGTGGCACTCAGTCAGTCAAGCAGTGTGGCACTCAGTCAGTCAAGCAGTGTGGCACTCAGTCAGTCAAGCAGTGTGGCACTCAGTCAGTCAAGCAGTGTGGCACTCAGTCAGTCAAGCAAAGGAGGTGGGTAGGGATCGTTATATAAAATTCGAAGTGTATAATAGGATGTAAGAAGTATAATTCGGGGATAGTAATATTGGGAGGGGGGTTACATTTGTTAAATTATGTGTGGTAAGCATGTTGTCAATATTATACGATTGTAGGAGGTACTACAGGTATCCTGTATAGCAAAGTTGATTTTCAGTATCAGTATATTGGAATGTGATTGCAGTAGCAGAACTACTGTTTAAAATGTTAAGGTACATGTTTGTTTAAAAATATAATGTAAGATTTTAGATAATATTCGTGATCTGTAATCTGTTGGTTTGTCCTATTGTCTTATGTATGGTTTTAAATAAAATATATAAAAAAATTATGATTTACCATTGCCAGTTCCTACTATCATTAAACTTATTAAACTTTGCATTGTTGATGCAAAATTTGCATTTAGTGATAAGTTTTACACTCAGAAGTTTGGTATGGCAATGGGAAATCCTCTTTCACCTGTTCTTAGTAACCTATACATGGATTTTTTTGAAACAAGGTTGCTTAACACAATCCTCCCTAATAGAGCTAAATGGTTCAGATATGTTGATGATATTTTGTGTCTTATGCCCAAGAATGTAGATATACACCATTTCCTTAGCAAATTAAATAGCTTAGCCCATTCTACAAACTTTACTGTTTAGTTTGAAGAAAACTCATTGCCTTTTCTAGATGTTTTAATTATTAAGGGTAATAATAAATTCAAATTTAAAATTTACAGAAAACCTACAAATAACTGTTCCTATGTACACTATTATTCTTCACATCAAGATAGAGTTAAACTGTCTGTTTCTTCATCAATGTTTTTGAGAGCTTTACGTATTTTTAGTCGTGAGTTCATAGATGAGGAAATATCCAAAATTTATGAAATAGCTAATGATTTGAAATACCCAAGAAACGTAATTGATAAATCTTTTAAAATTGCTAGAAATACTTTTTACAATCCAAAAACGGACAACCAGCCTTTTTCAACTAAAATATGTTGGTTCTCTCTTACCATGAAAACTTGGTTGATATGCCTTCTCTTCTTAAGACTTTTAATATCAAAGTTGTATTTAAAAATCTTGACAGCAAAAAAAACTTTTGATAAAGAATTCCCCTCAAAATGCTGATGGATGTGTCTATAAGATTCCTTGTAAAATTTGCGAATGCCGACAATATGTGTACATATGACTTGATAAAATAAAAATTAAAAATAGAACAGAGTGAGACAGTGCTTAGAGCTGGGATGTTTATTAGGTTATGCTCCATCCTTCCATAAACCCCATCCTACCTCCCTCACTCCAGCCCACTCTCCGGCCTCCATTCCCTTCCATCCCTCACATCCCAACCATCCCGACAACCACCAAATCCTCCCTCAATCCCAACGGCACTCCCACCCACCCTGAAATCAAATTTCTTCCAACCCAAGCACCCCATTTCCATAAAATTTTGCAACAAACAACAAAAATTTACATACAAAATATATTAAATTCACGTTATATTGTAGATTTGTAAAACCATACAAAGTTCTCTGATAATAATATAGAACTGAATAATTTCAAAAGTGAATAACAATAAACTCTACACAAAGAAGAAGTTACCCAGTGAAGTAATCTTTTGAAATTTCTGGTTTTCCAGTTTACTCATAACTGCTAGCACACTGCTAGCGCAATGTTAGCACACTGCTAGCACACTGCTGGCACTATGTTAGCACACTGCTAGCACACTGCTAGCACACTGCTAGCACACTGCTAGCACACTGCTAGCACAATGTTAGCACACTGCTAGCACACTGCTGGCACTATGTTAGCACACTGCTAGCACAATGTTAGCACACTGCTAGCACACTGCTAGCACACTGCTAGCACAATGTTAGCACGCTGCTAGCACACTGCTGGCACAATGTTAGCACACTGCTAGCACACTGCTAGCACAATGTTAGCACACTGCTAGCACACTGCTAGCACACTGCTAGCACACTGCTAGCACAATGTTAGCACACTGCTAGCACACTGCTAGCACACTGCTAGCACAATGTTAGCACACTGCTAGCACACTGCTGGCACAATGTTAGCACACTGCTAGCACACTGCTAGCACAATGTTAGCACATTGCTAGCACACTGCTAGCACACTGCTAGCACAATGTTAGCACGCTGCTAGCACACTGCTGGCACAATGTTAGCACACTGCTAGCACACTGCTGGCACAATGTTAGCACACTGCTAGCACACTGCTGGCACACTGTTAGCACACTGCTAGCACACTGCTAGCACAATGTTAGCAGACTGCTAGCATACTGCTAGTACACCAGAGATAAATTCCTGTCATATCAAGCTGATTTTTGCAAATTGTTGCCTGATACCGAGAATTATTTTGCTGTAACTGAAGCAGTTGCATATACATTTTTGTGGAAACATTTCGACACGTTTCCTTACACCTGTTGTCCTGTTCACCTAGCAGCAAATAGGTACCTGGGTGTTAGTGGACTGGTGTGGGTCGCATCCTGGGGGACAAGATTAAGGACCCCAATGGAAATAAGTTAGACAGTCCTCGATGACGCACTGACTTTCTTGGGTTATCCTGGGTGGCTAACCCTCCGGGGTTAAAAATCCGAACGAAGTCTTATCTTATCTTATCTTCAAATAACGCTAAACTCGTGTGAGTCATATTCAGCGCTCGATATTTGCATAAAAGTCATTAAACTACCTATGAACACGTTCTGTAAAATCACATAGAATATAACGTATAAAAAATTATATGACTGCGTTAATCTTTTATTATCTCATTCTTATCCCAGGGTCCGCCAAAGGATGTAGGTGACAGTTGGTCGGGGTACATAAGTGTCAACATTGTCTTCAGGAGACTTGAAATGTTCGTTTATTTAATGTTGGAGTTGAACTCCACATCTGTGATTGTTGCTGATATACCCAGTAAACTTGATAGTGGTGTGCACTTTTAGTTTAACTTTAATCTGAAGTTCATTATTAATTAGAATGTTACAATTCATGTACATGTAACTGGTATTAACATTAACCAAAGTACCTTATTTGACGAAGGCTCTAAGCGAACATTACTTACGCAGTAGGTGTGGTGGTCACGGGTCGATGCCAAGGTCAGGGTGAATCAGGCAGAGGACCGGACGCAGGGGATGCTGGCATCTCGCCAGAGCATCCCGAGGAGATGAGTTTGTCCACACTACCACGTTTTCAAACTCGTCGAACTTCAACGAACTACAGTCTGTTCACGGTTGAGGTTCTATATACAGAGGTGCATCTCTCTCATATATATATATATATAATATTATATATATAATATATATATATATATATATATATATATATATATATATATATATATATATATATGTCGTGCCGAATAGGCAGAACTTGCGATCTTGGCTTAAATAGCAACGCTTATCTTGCCATATAGGACAAGCGAAAATTTGTGTATGCAATAATTTCGCCAAAATCATTCTGAACCTAACGAAAAAAATATATTTCACTGTGTTTGTTTAGTATTAAATTATTGTAAAAAATTCTAAAAAATTTATTTAGTTGGGTTAGGCTAAACATAAATTTTTCTTGTTATAATAAGGTAGGTAAGTTCTCTAAATTCTTTTGGTTGCAAAATTAAAACTTTTTACATTAACATTAATCAAAAAAAATATATCTTTAAACGTATAAGAGAGATTTATTGTAAGGAAGTAAGGTCTTAATTTTAAATGGGTTCTTGCTAATTGACCCAAGTTTTACTTTGTCGGCAAACGACATATATATAATATTAGATATATTTATATATATATATATATATATAATTTTTATATTTATATATATATATATATTATTATATTTATAACATAATATATATTATTTATATATATATATATAGGGTGTCACTAGCACGTAATGAAGAGTCCATACAATAAGCTGTCAGGGGCCGAGACGGTTCCAACTGCCTCCTAAGCATATCATAAGGGGGTTTACCAACAGACAATGGCAGTTCTTCTAGCTGGCACTGGACAAGCGCCTTAAGTCGGTTCCTGACAGCCGGGCTGTGGCCTTGTACGTTGGTTTTCATGCTGTCAGCAAACAACAGCCGGTTGATTAGGCTTGATCCACCAGGAGGCCAGGTCACAGTCCGGGCGCGGGGGCGTTGGTCCCCGGGACTCTCTCCAGGTAAACTTCCAGGTAACTGCTAGCACAATGCTAGCACACTGTTAGCACACTTGCTAGCACAATGTTAGCTCATGCTAGCACCTTGTTTAGCACACTGATAGCAAAAATGTTAGCACAATGCTAGTACTCTGCTAGCTCACTGCTAGCTCAATGGTAGCCACACTGCTAGCACAATGTTAGCACACTGCATAGCACAATTGTTAGCACATGCTAGCACATGTACAGAACCACCATCCATAACTTCACTAGCACACTGCTACACACTGCTAGCACCCACTGGCTGGCACAATGTCAGCACACTGCTAGCACCATGCTGAACGTTCAATGTTAGCACACGCTTGCACACTGCTAGTACTATGCTAGCACAATGTTAGCACTAGCAGACATGCTAGCACACTGCTAGCACATGGCTAGCAAAATGTTAGCACAATGTTAGCACACAGCTAGAACAATGTTTGCACACTGCTAGCATCAATGTTAGCACACTGCTAGCACAATG
The DNA here is from genome assembly GCF_026875155.1 of Cherax quadricarinatus. Taxonomy (NCBI): domain Eukaryota; kingdom Metazoa; phylum Arthropoda; class Malacostraca; order Decapoda; family Parastacidae; genus Cherax; species Cherax quadricarinatus. The sequence goes on from NC_069437.1 coordinate 28,798,670, forward strand.
TTAGCACACTGCTAGCACACTCCTAGCACAATGTTAGCACACTTCTAGCACACTGCAAACACAATGTTAGCAAACGGCTAGCACAATGTTAGCACACTGCTAGCACAATGTTAGCGCACTGCTAGCACAATGTTAGCATGCTGCTAGCACACTGCTAGCACGCTGCTAGCACAATGCTAGTACAATGTTAGCACGCTGCTAGCACACTGCTAGCACAATGTTAGCACACTGCTAACAAACTGCTAGCCCAATGTTTGCACACTGCTTGCACAATGCTAGCACACTGCTAACTGCTAGCACAAGTTAGCTCATGCTAGCAACAAAGTTAGCACACTTGCTAGCCACTGCTAGACACTTGCTAGACAATGTTAGAACATGCTAGACACCATCCTAGCACAAGGTTAGCACACTGCTGCACAAGGTTAGCACCGCTTAGCACACTGCTGTCTACTGCTAGCACAATGCTAGCACACTGATAGCACAATGTTAGCAACACTGCTAGCACAATGTCAACACCACTGCTTGCACTATGTTAGCACACTGCGAGCACACTGCTGCACAATGCTTAGCACAATGTTAGCACCACTGCAAGCACATGCTAGCACATGTTAGCACACGCTAGTAAAATGTTAGCACACTGCTAGCACAATGTTAGCCACAGCTAGCACAATGTAGCACACTGCTTCGCACAATGTCTAGCTACACTGCTAGACACTGCTAGCTCTATGTTAGCACTATCCTAGCTCAATGTTAGCACACTGCGAATACAATGTTATTAGCACACTGCTAGCACAATGTAAGCACAATGCTGCACAATGTTAGCCGGCACTGCTAGCCCATGTTAGCATGCTGCTAGAACCGCTCTAGCACAATGTAGTACATTTTAGCCACGTGCTAGCTACACTGCTTGCACTATGTTAGCACACTGCTAACAAACTGTGCTAGCCCATTGTTAGCACACTGCTTGCACAATGCAAGCCACACTGCTAACTCTAGCACAATGTTAGCACAATGCTAGCACAATGTTAGCACACTGCTAGCACAATGTTAGCACATGCAAGAACAAATGTTAGCACCTGCTAGCACTTGTTAGCACACTGCTAGCACACTTATAGTCACTGCTAGCACCTATGCTAAGCACTATGATAGCACAATGTTAGCAAATGCTAGCACAATGTTAGGCACACTGCTAGCTCCACTGCAGCACCACTACTAGCACCAATATTAGCACACTGCTAGAACAATCTTAGCACACCGATACCTGGAGGTTACCTGGTGGTTATTCGGGGGTATCAACGCCCCGCGGCCAGGTGCTATGACAGGCCCTCCCGATGGATCAGGGCTGATCAACTGGCTGGTTCTGCTGGCCGCACCAGTCAAAAGTACGAGCCACAGCCCGGTGAACCGGCTCTGACTTTAGGTATCTGTCCAGCTCTCTATTGACGGCAGCCAGGGGTTTATTGGCAAAATTCTATGCATGATTGGGAGGCTGTTGAACAGTTTTGGGCCCCGGACACTTATGGTGTTTCTCTTAGTGTGCCAATGGCCGACCCTACTTTTTTTGGGGGCATTTTGCATGCATGCCAGTCTTTTTACTTTCGTAGGGTAGTGTTTCTGTGTGCAGATTGGGACAATTCCTTCTTTAGATTTTCCAAGTGTAGATTATGATATATCTCTCCCTCCTGCGTTCGAACGAGTACAAGTCAAGTGCTTCCAAGCGTTCCAAGTAGTTAAGGTGCTTGACAGAACTTATACGTGCAGTAAAGGATCTCTGTACACTCTCTAGATCTGCGATTTCACCGGCTTTGAATGGAGTTGTTATTGTTACAGCAGTATTACAGCCAAGGAAGAAAAAGTGATTTGAAAAAAGGGATTCATCATGGGCTTGGCATCTCTCGTTTTGAAAGTTCTCATTATCCACTAGCACAATGTTAGCACACAGCTAGCACAATGTTAGCACACTGCTAGCACAATGTTACCACACTGCTAGCACAATGTTAGCACACTGCTAGCACAATGTTAGCACACTGCTAGCACAACTTCCTAGCACAATGTTAGCACATGCTAGCACACTCCTAGCACAATGTGAGCACACTGCTAGCACAATGTTAACACACTGCTAGCACAATGTTAGCACACAGCAAGCACAATGTTAGCACTCTGCTAGCACAATGTTACCACACTGCTAGTACAGTTAGCACACTGCTAGCACAATGTTAGCACACTGCTAGCACACTGCTAACAATGTTAGCCACACTGCTAGCTATGTTTGTGCACTGCTAGCACACTGCTAGCAACAATGTTGCACAATGCTAGAACCAATGTTAGCATGCTGCTAGCACACTGCTAGCACAATGTTAGCACGCTGATAGCACACTGCTAACACAATGTTAGCACACTGCTAGCACAATGTTAGCATGATGCTAGAACAATGCTAGTACAATGCTTAGCATGCTGCTAGCTCACTGCTAAACACTGATGCAACTGTTTAGCAAGCCACTGATAAACAAACTGCTAGCCCCCCCCCAAATGATTTAGCACACTGATTGGCGCAAATGTTAGCACACTGCTAGACAATGATAGCTACTGCTATGCCACAGTTTTTAGCACACTGCTAGCACAGTGATAGCTCCTGGGGTATTGCACAAAGTTAGCACACTGCTTGAACAAAGTTAGCACACTGCTATGCACACTGTACCACAAATGTGTAGCACACTGGCTAGCACAATGTTAGCACACTATAGCACAATGTTAACACACTTGCTAGCACAATTGTTAGAACATGGTAGCACAGTTAGCACACTGCAAGCACATATGTTAGCACACTGCTTAGCACACTGCTAGCACAATGTTAACCTGCTAGCACAATGTTTGTACGCTGCTAGCACACTGCTAGCCACAATATTAGCACTCTGCTAGCACAATGTTTAGCATGCTGCTAGCACCATGCTATCACACTGCTAGCAGCAATGTTAGCACACAGGTAGCAACAATGTAGATGCTGCTAGCACTCTGCTAGCATGCTCTGACAATGCTTGTAAATGTTAGCATGCGGGTAGCACACTGCTAGAAACACTCTAGCACATTACTAGCACAACGTTAGCTCACTGCTAGCACACTGCCAAGCTCACTGCTAGCCAATGTTAGCACATGCTAGTACAATGTTAGCACAATGCTAGACATTGTTAGCTCACTGCCGTCATGCTAGCCAATGTTAGCACACTGCTAGCACAATGGTAAACACTGCTAGCACATGCTAGCTCACTGCTGGCAACAAATGTTTAAGCACAAGCTTGCACATGTTAGCACACTGCTAGAACAATGTTAGCGCACTGCTAGCACCACTGCTAGCACTAATGCTAGCACCAATGTTAGCAAAACTGCTAGCACACTGCAAGAACACTGCTTGCACAATGTTAGCAGAATGCTAGCACATGCTAGCACAATTTTAGCACATGCTAGCCAATGTTAGCACACTGCTGCACACTCCTACGCAATGTTAGCCACTCTGCTAGCACAATGTTAGCACACTGCTTGCACCAATGTTTAGCACAGTGATATCACAAGGTTTAGCATGCTTCTAGCAACTATAGCACATGGCTAGCGCAATGTAGCACTTGTAGCACAATGTTAGCTAACTGCTTGCACAATGTTTAGCATGCTGCTAGCACACTGTATCACGTTGCAAGCACAATGTAGTACAATGTTGCTAAACTGCTTGCTCCATGTTTGAATGCTGCTAGCTCAGTGATAGCATACTGCTTGCACAATGTTGCAAACTGATTGAACAAGGTTAGCATGCTGCTGCACACTGCTAGCTCATTGCTAGGCAATGTTTGCACACTGCTAGCACTTGCTAGCCATGTTAGCAAACTGCTAGCACAAAAGCTTAGCATTACTGTTGCACACTGCTAGCACAATGCTAGCGCAATGTTAGCACATTGCTAGCACACTGCTAGCACAATGTTAGCAAACTGTTAGCACAATGTTAGCATGCTGCTAGCTCACTGCTAGCACGCCGCTAGCACACTGCTTAAACAATGTTAGCTCACTGCTAGCACAATGTTAGCACACTGCTAACACACTGCAAGCCCAATGTTAGCACACTGCTTGTACAATGTTAGCACACTGCGAACTGCTAGCAGAATGTTTGCACACTGCTAGCACAATGTTTGTACACTGCTAGCACACTGCTAGCACAATGTTAGCACACTGCTAGCACAATGTTAGCTCACTGCTAGCACAATGTTAGCACCCTGCTATCACACTGCTAGCTCACTGCTAGCACAATGCTAGCAGAATGCTAGCACAATGTTAGCATACTGCTAGCACAATGTTAGCATGCTGCTAGGTCACTGCTAGCACGCCGCTAGCACACTGCTTAAACAATGTTAGCTCACTGCTAGCACAATGTTAGCACACTGCTAACACACTGCAAGCCCAATGTTAGCACACTGCTTGTACAATGTTAGCACACTGCTAACTGCTAGCAGAATGTTAGCACACTGCTAGCACAATGTTTGTACAATGCTAGCACACTGCTCGCACAATGTTAGCACACTGCTAGCACAATGTTGCTCACTGCTAGCCACAAAAGTTAGCACCTGCTATCACACTGCTAGCTCCTGCTAGCAAATTGATAGCAGACTGATAGCACAAATGTTAGCACCACTGCTGCACAATGTTAGCTCACTGCAAGCAACTGCTAGCACACTGCTAGCACACTGCTAGCAAAAATGTTAGCACACTGTAGCACAATGTTAGAACACAGTAGCACAATGTTCGACACTGCTAGCACAATTGTAGCACACTGCTTGCACATTTTAATCACACTGTAGCACACTCCTAGCACAATGTAGCACCACTTCTAGCACACTGCAACACAATGTTAGCAAACGGCTAGCACATTGTTAGCACACTGCTAGCACAATGTTACATCTTTTTTAGCACAATGTTAGCACATGCTAGACACTGCTAGCACAAAGTTTGCCACGCAAATAAATGTTTCACGTTTGCTAGTACACTGCTAGCACACTGCTAGCACAATGTTAGCACACTGCTAGCACAATGTTAGCACACTGCTAGCACATGCAAAGCACATGCTAGCAAATGTTTGCACACTGCAAGCACAATGTTAGCACACTGCTAGCACAATGTTAGCACACCGCTTGCACAATGTTAGCACACAGCTAGCAAAATGTTAGCACACTGCTAACACAAAGTTAGCACACTGCTTGCACAATGTTAGCACACTGCTAGCACAATGTTAGCACACTGCTAGCACACTGCTAGCACAATGTTAGCACACTGCTAGCACAATGTTAGCACACTGCTAGCGCACTCCTAGCACAATGTGAGCACACTGCTAGCAGAATGTTAGCACACTGCTAGCACAATGTTAGCACACAGCCAGCACAATGTTTGCACACTACTAGCACAATGTTAGCACACTGCTAATACAGTTAGCACACTGCTAGCACAATGTTAGCACACTGCTAGCACACTGCTAGCACAATGTTAGCAAACTGCTAGCACAATGTTAGTACAGTGCTAGCACAATCCAAGCTCAATGTTAGCACACTGCTAGAACAATGTTAGCACGCTGCTAGCACACTGCTAGCACAATGTTAGCACACTGCTAGCACAATGTTAGCATGCTGCTAGCACACTGCTAGCATGCTGCTAGCACAATGCTAGTACAATGTTAGCATGCTGCTAGCACACTGCTAGCACACTCTTAGCACACTGCTAGCACACTGCTAACAAACTGCTAGCACAATGTTAGCACACTTCTAGCACAATGTTTGCACACTGCTAGCACAGTGTTAGCACACTGCTAGCGCAGTGTTAGCACACTGCTAGCACAATGTTAGCACACTGCTAGTACACTGCTAGCACAATGTTAGCACACTTCTAGCACACTGCTAGCACAAAGTTAGCTCACTGCTAGCAAAATGTTAGCACACTGCAAGCACAATGTTAGCACACTGCTAGCACAATGTTAGCACACTGGTAGCACAGTTAGCAGAGTGCTAGCACAATGTTAGCACACTGCTAGCATAATGTTAACACACTGCTAGCACAATGTTAGTACACTGCTAGCACACTGCTAGCACAATGTTAGCACGCTGCTAGCACACTGCTAGAACAATGTTAGCACACCGCTAGCACAATGTTAGCATGCTGCTAGCACACTGCTACAACACTGCTAGCACACTGCTAGCATAATGTTAGCACACTGCTAGCACACTGCTAGCATAATGTTAGCACACTGCTAGCACACTGCTAGCTCACTGCTAGCACAATGTTAGCACACTGCTTGCGCAATGTTAGCACACTGCTAGCACAATGTTAGCAAAATTTTGCTAGCCCCAATGTTTAGCACACTGTTTGCACAATGTTAGCACACTGCTAGCACATGTTTAGGACAATGTTAGCACACTTCTAGCACTCTGCTAGCACACCTGCTGGCACAATGTTATCACACTGCTAGCACACTGCAAGCACACTGCTAGCACACTGCTAGCAGAATTTTACACTGCTACACATTGTTAGTCACTGCTAGCACACTCTAGACAATGTTAGCACACTGCTAGCACACTGAGCACACTGCTAGCACACTGTTTGCAGAATGTTGCCTGCTACACAATGTTGCTCACTGCTAGCACACTCCTAGCGGCAATGTTAGCACATGTTTGCAAAATGTTAGCACATGCTAGCACAATGTTAGCACAGTGCTAGCACATTGTTAGCATGCTGCTAGCACATTGCTAGCACAATGCTAGAACAATGTTAGCTGGCTGCTAGTACACTGCTAGCATAATGTTAGCAAACTGCTAGCACAATGTCAGCATGCTGCTAGCACACTGCTAGCACGCTGCTAGAACAAATGCTAGTAAAAATGTTAGCACGATGCTAGTCACTGAAGCACGCTGTAGCACATGCATGGCAATGTTAGCTCACTGATAGCAAAAAATGTTAGCACACTGCTAACAAACTGCTAGCCCAATGTTAGCACACTGCTTGCACAATGTTAGCTCACTGTTAACTGCTAGTACAATGTTAACACACTGCGAGCACAATGTTAGTACACTGCTAGCACACTGCTAGCACAATGTTGCACTGTTAGCAAATTTTTAGCATGCTAGCACATGTTGCACATGCTAGCTCACTGCTAGCTCTCTGCTAGCACAATGCTAGCCCCAATGTTAGCACACTGCTAGCACAATGTTAGCACACTGCTAGCACAAAAGTTAGCAAAACTGCTCCCACAATGCTGCACAATGTTAGCCCTGCTAGCACACTTCAAGTACACTGCTAGCACAATGTTAGCACACTGCTGCACCTGTGCACAATGTTAGCACACTGCTAGCACAATGTTAGCACGTGCTAGTACAATTTAGCACACTGCAGCACGTTAGAAACAATGCTACCCACTGCTAACAATGTTAGCACACTGCTAGCACACTGCTAGCACAATGTTAGCACATGCTGCACAATGTTAGCATGCTGCTGCACACTGCTAGCACCGCGCTAGCACAATTTTTAGCACCACTCTAGTAAAATGTTAGCACATTTTTGCACAATCTTAGCCACTGCTAGCACAATGTTAGCTCACTGCTAGCCCCAGCACACTGCAAGCACAATATTAGCACATGCTAGCACACTGCTAGCACAATGTTAGCACACTGATAGCACAATGTTAGTACACTGCTAGTACACTGCTAGGACAATGTTAGCACACTGCTTGCACAATGTTAGCACAATGTTAGCATGCTGCTTGCACACTGCTAGCACAATGCTAGCTAAATGTTAGCACGCTGCTAGCACACTGCTAGCACAATGCTAGCACAATGTTAGCACGCTGCTAGCACACTGCTAGCACTATGTTAGCACACTGCTAGCACAATGTTAGTATGCTGCTAGCACGCTGCTAGCATGCTGCTAGCACAATTCTCGTACAATGTTAGTATGCTGCTAGCCCACTGCTAGCACAATGTTAGCACACTGCTAGCACACTGCTAGCTCACTGCTAGCACAATGTTAGCACACTGCTAGCACAATGTTAGCACACTGCTAGCACAATGTTAGCTCACTTCTAGTACAGTGTTAGCACACTGCTAGCACTCTGCTAGCACAATGTTAGCACACTACTAGCATAATATTTGCACACTGCTAGCACACTGCTAGCACACTGCTTGCACAATGCTAGCACAATGTTAGCACACTGCTAGCACACTGCAAGCACACTGCTTGGACAGTGCTAACACAGTGTTAGCAGACTGCTAGCACAATTTTATCAGACTGCTATCACACTGCTTTGACAATGTTAGCACTGCTAGCACACTGCTATCTCAATGTTAGCACACTGTTATCACAATGTTAGCACACTGCTAGCACAATGTTAGCACACTGCTAGCACATTGCTAGCACACTCCTAGCACAATGTTAGCACACTGCTAGCACAATGTTAGCACACTGCTAGCACAATGTTAGCACACTCCTAACACAATGTTAGCACAGTGCTAGCACAATGTTAGCATGTTGTTAGCACACTGCTTGCACAATGCTAGCACAATGTTAGCAAACTGCTAGCACAATGTTAGCATGCTGCTAGCACACTGCTAGCACAATGCTAGTACAATGTTAGCACGCTGCTAGCACACTGCTAGCACACTGCTAGCACGCTGCTAGCACACTGCTAGCACAATGTTAGCACACTGCTAACAAACTGCTAGCCCAATGTTAGCACACTTCTTGCACAATGTTAGCACACTGCTAACTGCTAGCACAATGTTAGCACACTGCTAGCACAATGTTAGCACACTGCTAGCACACTGCTAGCACAATGTTAGCACACTGCTAGGACAATGTTAGCACACTGCTAGCGCAATGTTAGCACACTGCTAGTACACTGCTAGCACAATGTTAGCACACTGCTAGTACAATGCTAGCACACTGCTAGCACACTGCAAGCACACTGCTAGCACAATGTTAGCACACTGCTAGCACACTGCTAGCACAATGTTAGCACACTGCTAGCACAATGTTAGCACACTGCTAGCACACTGCTAGCACAATGTTAGCACACTGCTAGCACAATGTTAGCACACTGCTAGCACAATGTTAGCACACTGCTAGCACAATGTTAGCACACTGCTAGCACAATGTTAGCACACTGCTAGCACAATGTTAGCACACTGCTAGCACAATGTTAGCACACTGCTAGCACACTGCTAGCACAATATTAGCACACTGCTAGCACACTGCTTGCACAATGTTAGCACACTGCTAGCACACTGCTTGCACAATGTTAGCACACTGCTAGAACAATGTTAACATGCTGCTAGCACACTGCTAGGACAATGCTAGCACAATGTTAGCACGCTGCTAGCACACTGCTAGCACAATGTTAGCACACTGCTAGCACAATGTTAGCACACTGCTAGCGCAATGTTAGCACACTGCTAGTACACTGCTAGCACAATGTTAGCACACTGCTAGTACAATGCTAGCACACTGCTAGCACACTGCAAGCACACTGCTAGCACAATGTTAGCACACTGCTAGCACACTGCTAGCACAATGTTAGCACACTGCTAGCACAATGTTAGCACACTGCTAGCACACTGCTAGCACAATGTTAGCACACTGCTAGCACAATGTTAGCACACTGCTAGCACAATGTTAGCACACTGCTAGCACATTGTTAGCACACTGCTAGCACAGTTAGCACACTGCTAGCACAATATTAGCACACTGCTAGCACAATGTTAGCACACTGCTAGCACACTGCTAGCACAATATTAGCACACTGCTTGCACAATGTTAGCACACTGCTAGCACACTGCTTGCACAATGTTAGCACACTGCTAGCACAATGTTAACATGCTGCTAGCACACTGCTAGGACAATGCTAGCACAATGTTAGCACGCTGCTAGCACACTGCTAGCACAATGTTAGCACACTGCTAGCACAATGTTAGCATGCTTCTAGCACAATGCTAGTACAATGTTAGCATGCTGCTAACACACTGCTAGCACACTGCTAGCACACTGTTAGCACACTGCTAGCACACTGCTAACAAACTGCTAGCACAATGTTTGCACGCTGCTTGCACAATGTTAGCACACTGCTAACAATCTGCTAGCACAATGTTAGCACACTGCTTGCACAATGTGAGCACAATGTCAGCACACTGCTAGCACATCGCTAGCACACCGCTAGCACAAGGTTAGCACACTGCTAGGACATTGCTAGCACAATGTTATCACAATAGAAGCACCCTGCAAGCACAATGCTTGCACATTGCTACCTGGAGGTTGCCTTGAGGTTATTCCGGGGATCAACGTCCCCGCGGCCCGGTCCATGACCAGGCCTCCCGATGGATCAGGGCCTGATCAACTAGGCTGTTACTGCTGGCCGCACGCAGTCCAACGTACGAGCCTCAGCCCGGCTGATCCGGCACTGACTTTAGGTATCTGTCCAGCTCTCTCTTGAAGGCGGCCTGGGGCTTTTTGGCAGTTCCCCTAATGCTTAATGCTAGGCTGTTGAACAGTTTTGGACCCCGGACACTTATGGTGTTTTCCCTTAGTGTACCAATGGCGCCCCTACTTTTTATTGGGGGCATTTTGCATCGCCTGCTCAGTCTTTTACTTTCGTAGGGAGTGATTTCTGTGTGCAGATTTGGGACCATTCCTTCCAAGATTTTCCAAGTGTAGAGTATGATATATCTCTCCCACCTGCGTTCCAACGAGAACAAGTCAAGTGCTTCCAAGCGTTCCCAGTAGTTAAGGTGCTTGACAGAACTTATACGTGCAGTAAAGGATCTCTGTACACTCTCTAGATCTGCGATTTCACCTGCTTTGAATGGAGATGTTAATGTACTGCAGTGTTCCAGCCTAGAGAGAACAAGTGATTTGAAAAGGATCATCACTGGCATCTCTCGTTTTGAAAGTTCTCATTATCCATCGTATCATTTTCTTTGCACGTGCGATCGTGGCACTGTTGTGATCCTTGAAAGTGAGATCCTCAAACATTACTACTCCCAGGTCCCTTACATTATTTTTCCGCTCTATTGTATGGCCAGAGTCAGTAGTATACTCTGTTCTAGTTATTATCTCCTCCAGTTTTCCATAACGGAGTAGTTGGAATTTGTCCTCATTGAACATTATATTGTTTACCGTTGCCCACTGGAAAACTTTGTTTATATCTTCTTGGAGTTAACCGCGTCCTCAGCAGATGACAGCCTCATGCAGATCCTAGTATCATCCGCAAAGGATGATACGGTGCTGTGGTGTATATCTCTGTCTATGTCTGATATGAGGATAAAGAATAAGATGGGGGCGAGTACGGTGCCTTGTGGAACAGAGCTCTTCACTATGGCAGCCTCCGATTTAACTCTGTTGACCACTACTCTCTGTGTTCGATTTGTTAGGAAGTTGAAGATCCATCTCCCCACTTTCCCAGTTATTCGTTTAGCACGTATTTTATGGGCTATTACGTCATGATCGCATTTCTCAAATGCTTTTGCAAAGTCTGTGTATATTACATCTGCATTCTGATTTTCTTCCAGTGCATCCAAGGCCATGTCATAGTGATCCAGTAGTTGTGAGAGGCAGGAGCGACCTGCCCTGAACCCATGTTGCCCTGGATTGTGCAGATTTTGGGAATCCATGTGAATTGCAATCCTGCTTCTTAGCACTCATTCGAAGATTTTTATGATGTGGGACGTCAGAGCTATTGGTCTATAGTTCTTAGCTAATGCTTTGCTGCCACCTTTATGGAGTGGGGCTATATCCGTTGTTTTAAGTGACTGTGGAATTTCACCCATGTCCAAGCTCCTCCTCCATAGTGTACTTAGGGCACGCGAGAGGGGTTTCTTGCAGTTCTTAATGAAAACAGAGTTCCACGAGTCTGGGCCCGGGGCTGAGTGCATAGGAATGTTGTCAATGGCTTTTTCGAAATCTATCGGAGTTAGGGTAATGTCGGAAATCTGGCATACATTTATGGAGTTTTGAGGCTCATCCATGAAGAAATCATTTGGGTCGTCGATCCTCAGACCGATTAGTGGTTCACTAAACACAGAGTCGTACTGGGATTTCAATATTTCACTCATTTCCTTGTTGTCATCTGTGTAAGGCCCATCCTGTCTGAGTAAGGGCCCGATACTAGATGTGGTATTTGCCTTGTTTTTGGCATATGAAAAGAAATATTTTGAATTTCTTTCAATTTCACTAATAGCTTTAAGCTCCTCCTGCCTCTCCTGGTTCCTGTAAGAGTCATTTAACTTATGTTCGATAGTTTCCAATTCCCTGGTCAGCGCCTCCTTTCATGTATCAGATATTCTAGTACTCCTGAGGAGCTCAGTGACTCTTCGTCGTCTTCTGTAGAGGGAGCGTCTTTCTCTCTCTAGTTTACTCCTGCTCTTCTTTCTTAGGGGAATATGCCTAGAACATGCTTCGGCTGCCAGGAAGTTGATCCTTTCAAGGCGCTGGTTTGGATCCATGTCGTTTAAGACATCTTCCCAACATGTTTCGTTTAGGACATGGTTTACCTGGTCCCAGTTGATGTTCTTGTTGTTGAAGTTGTATTTTGTGAAGACACCTTCACAGGTACATGCTAGCACACTGCTAGCACAATGTTAGCACACTTCTAGCACACTGCTAGCACAATGTTAGCACACTTCTAGCACAACGTAAGCGCACTGCTTGCACAATGTTAGCACAATGTTAGCACACTGCTAGCACAATGTTAGTACACTGCCAGCACACTGCTGGCACAATGTTTGCACAGTTAGCACACTGCTAGCTCAATGTTAGCACAGTTAGCACACTGCTAGCACAATGTTAGCACAGTTAGCAAACTGCTAGCGCACTGCTAGCTCAATGTTAGCACAGTTAGCAAACTGCTTGAGCACTGCTAGCTCAATGTTAGCACACGGCTAGCACAATGTTGGCACACTGCTAGCACACTGCTAAAAAACTGCTAGCACAATGTTAGCACACTAGAAGCACACTGCAAGCACAATGCTAGCACATTGCTAGCACACTGCTAACACAATGTTAGCACACTTCTAGCACACTGCTAAAAAACTGCTAGCACAATGTTAGCACACTAGAAGCACACTGCAAGCACAATGCTAGCACATTGCTAGCACACTGCTTGCACAATGTTAGCACACTGCTAGCACGATGTTAGTACACTTCTAGCACACTGCTAGCACAATGTTAGCACAGCACACTGCTAGCTTAATGTTAGCACACTGCTAGCACAAAGTTAGCACAGTTAGCACACTGCTAGCACAATGTTAGCACACTAACAAACTGCTAGCATAGTGTTAGCACACTGCACAATGTGAGCACAATGTCAGCACACTTCTAGCACACTGCTAGCACACCGCTAGCATAAGGTTAGCACACTGCTAGCACAATGGTATTACATAGAAGCACACTGCAAGCACAATGTTAGTACACTGCTTGCTCAATGTTAGCACACTGCTAGCACACTGCTAGCTTAATGTTAGCACACTGCTAGCATAATGTTAGCACACTGCTAAAAATGTTAACACAATGCTAGCACACTGGTAGCACAATATTAGCACACTGCTTGCACATTTCACAATGCTAGCACCTTTTTGCACATGCCACACCTGTTAGCACACTGCCACACGCTGCTACACAATGTTTGCACACTGCTAGACAATGTTAAAACCGCTGCACACTGCTACACAATGTTAAGCACTGCTTGAACACTGCTATCCAAAGTTACATCGTGCACAATGTTTGACAATGCTTTCCAATGTTAACACAATGTTAGCACCTGCTAGCCCCATGCTTTCACAATGTTAGCACTCTGCTGCAAAATGTTGCACACTGCTTTCACTGTTAACAAAAATGTTCGCACCTGCTAGCACATGTAGCACACTGGTAGCATACTTTTTGGGCATGCTAGAAAGCTAGCACACTGTAGACAATGTTGCAATACTTCTAGCATGCGCTAGAACATTGCTAGCACACTGCTTTTCACATGTTAGCCCTGCTACACAAGATTAGCACATGCTACAGAAAATTGCCCACTGTAAGGCACTGCAAGCACAATGCTAGCACATGAAACACCTGCTAGCGCAATGTTGCAACTGTAGCACAATGTTATGCGCTGCTGCACAGTCTTGCACAATGTAAGCACCTGCTAGCATAAAGTTAGTGCACTGTAGCACAGTATTGCCAATGTTGCACACCGTAGCACACGCTATCACAAAGTTGCACCGTTAGCACACTCCCAGCACACTGATACAAAAAAGTTAGCGCACTGCTAGCACACACCTAGCACACTGTTAGCACGCTCACCGCACACATTAAGATTTGTGGCTCAATTCCCGGTCGGTTGGAAACTTTGGACAAATTTCATTAAGACGCCTGCTGTCCTGTGTAACTATCAGTAATACCTGGGTGTTAATAGACTGGTGTGGGTCGCATCTTGGGGACAAAATTGACCTAATTTGCCCTATGTGCCCTGCATAAGAAGGGATGTGAGAAATTATGTGGATGAATTTTTACAAGTTCAATCTTGATCTAACCTTCCTCTCAAATACCTGGAGAGAACTCTGACACATCTTAGACGCATTACCCTTACTAATATAGATGCATCTCGGAGACGTGTGGGATTTCAGTGACAATGGATCACAAGACTGTCCTTCCTGTGGTTCGTACGTCGGGTTGCGTGCGGCCATCAGTAAGAACCTCGTTGATTAAACCCTGATCCACCACGAGACTTGGTCTCGTTGACTCCGGAAACCCTCTCCAGGTATTCATCAGGTATAATCACTTATACTTAAAGCAATCGTTTTGTTACAGTATCGTAAGTCAGTTAACCTCCGTCTTGAAGTGGTAAAGTCACTGGGTAGCGAAACATTTCCAGAATAAAGATGGCTATGTGTTGCGCATGTATGTTATTCTTCTATTTAGTATTGTATAACATTATTACCACCACATATAAGAAGTGAATCACAGGAATCAGATAATTGAATACACTGTACCAGGATTCAGTGTAAATAGGAAGAGAAAGATGGAATAGGGTAATGGCTCAACTACTTAAAGAGTAGTAATGAAACTGGTTTAAGTTGAGGATATATGAAAATGGGTTTTGTTACATGTGACTGTAGTCTTTTATTATACATTTGAACTTCCAGAATAAGGCTTCCAGAATGATTGTTTAAGATTAGTTTGGGTTTACTCTCTTTTTCTAAGCTTCTTGATGCGTCTCACACTTACCATGCAAAGAATTATTGAGACTGTTTTACAGATTTTGTATGAATTCCATTATTAGGTATTCCTGGGGACCTATTAGAGGTTTCTTGATTTTTTTTAATTGTATAATTCTTCATCCAAATTTACATTTTCATTTCACTTATAACTCAGAAGGCTTCGTCTCATCAGCTTTAAATTTACAACACTTGAGTACGGTAACGAGCACCAGAAGCTGGGAGCAATTTACATGTGTAGGTTCACCATTACCAAAGTTACTGAACCCATTCCCAGCATCCTGGAATGGCTCCAATAACCTCCAAAACCCTCAATGATGTAGTTTCAAGAGCTCACACAAATATATATCCCTCCACGATGGCGACTAGCGACATTCTGGTGTATAAGTGTAGACTTCTCCATTTTATGTGCAAAACTGTGTTTTTTTCCGTATAATCACATTAAATAAATTTAAGATTACCTCTTCTGAACAATTTCATTATTTAATGGCAGATGTATCATACAACTAGGATAATACACATTAAGTTTTGTTTATGAGGCAGAAGATTTGTCACTGTAGAAAAACAGTAAAATACTTGGAATCATATGAATCCTTGATGTATCTGGAGAACGACTCTTCTCATCGACTACAAATTTAAGTAGAAGTGTTGTTTCCTGAGAGGAAGGATCGTGTTATTTTTGAGTGGAATAGGTCACAATCTGCCAGTTTGATGGAATAACCAGTTATGTCTATTTATATGCAAAACTATAGAATGCCTCTTGTGATGGACCTCAAAATAATAATGATGATTCAGTCACTGAAAACGATGATATTCCATAAGTTTTATGTATGAGGGAGTAAATCTGAAACTTTTCTGAATTTGTTAAAAAAAAAAACTGGAATGGTTGTAATTACATTATTTATTGCAGAATGTCTTTTGTGATTAACTTCAAATTTCACTGATGTTTGGTGCTATTAAGAAAAAGAAATGTGTAAATTTCATTAAATAGTAAGTAGATAATGTCTCTTGTGATGGGTGTCAGCTGGTGAATCTTAAATGGAAATATTTGACTTCTACTTTTGGAATGGGTGGATACCAGTTTTCCAGGTTTTTAGTTAATTTTATGAAACTGAATTTTCTTTTATATCAATTAGAAAGATTTTAAAATTGTAAAGACTTTAAAACAGAAAGTAAATGAGGAAAAAATCACGTTTTATGGTATTTTAAAATTTAACAGAGATAGAATTTTAAACTATTTTCGAAACATTATCAGCAAAATATCTCTTTTCTCTCTCTAAAAATTTTGTTTATTACTCTAGATAGCTTTATTTCATAGCCTTAAAATTTTACTGGTCTTTATCATACCTCGTCTTAAGGCTCTGTATGGTTCCTGCCTCCACCACATCAATTTCCAGACTGTTCCACTTCCTGACAACTATATGACTAAAGAAATACTTCCTAATATCCCTTTGACTTATCTGAGTCTTCAGTTTACAATTGTGACCCCTTGTTTCTGTGTGTGTGTGTGTACTCACCTAGTTGTACTCACCTAGTTGAGGTTGCGGGGGTCGAGTCCGAGCTCCTGGCCCCGCCTCTTCACTGATCGCTACTAGGTCACTCTCCCTGAGCCGTGAGCTTTATCATACCTCTGCTTAAAGCTATGTATAGATCCTGCCTCCACTACATCGCTTCCCAAACTATTCCACTTACTGACTACTCTGTGGCTGAAGAAATACTTCCTAACATCCCTGTGATTCATCTGTGTCTTCAGCTTCCAACTGTGTCCCCTTGTTACTGTGTCCAATCTCTGGAACATCCTGTCTTTGTCCACCTTGTCAATTCCTCTCAGTATTTTGTATGTCGTTATCATGTCCCCCCTATCTCTCCTGTCCTCCAGTGTCGTCAGGTTCACTTCCCTTAACCTCTCCTCGTAGGACATACCTCTTAGCTCTGGGACTAGTCTTGTTGCAAACCTTTGCACTTTCTCTAGTTTCTTCACGTGCTTGGCTAGGTGTGGGTTCCAAACTGGTGCCGCATACTCAATATGGGCCTAACGTACACGGTGTACAGGGTCCTGAATGATTCCTTATTAAGATGTCGGAATGCTGTTCTGAGGTTTGCTAGGCGCCCATATGCTGCAGCAGTTATTTGGTTGATGTGCACTTCAGGAGATGTGCCTGGTGTTATACTCACCCCAAGATCTTTTTTCCTTGAGTGAGGTTTGTAGTCTCTGACCCCCTAGACTGTACTCCGTCTGCGGCCTTCTTTGCCCTTCCCCCAATCTTCATGACTTTGCACTTGGTGGGATTGAACTCCAGGAGCCAATTGCTGGACCAGGTCTGCAGCGCTGTCCAGATCCCTTTGTAGTTCTGCCTGGTCTTCGATCGAGTGAATTCTTCTCATCAACTTCACGTCATCTGCAAACAGGGACACCTCAGAGTCTATTCCTTCCGTCATGTCGTTCACAAATACCAGAAACAGCACTGGTCCTAGGACTGACCCCTGCGGGACCCCGCTGGTCACAGGTGCCCACT
Source organism: Cherax quadricarinatus (assembly GCF_026875155.1). Lineage (NCBI taxonomy): Eukaryota > Metazoa > Arthropoda > Malacostraca > Decapoda > Parastacidae > Cherax > Cherax quadricarinatus. Next base: position 28,816,449 of record NC_069437.1, read on the forward strand.
CTGACACCTCGCCACGTACCATGACTCGCTGCTGTCTTCCTGACAAGTATTCCCTGATCCATTGTAGTGCCTTCCCTGTTATCCCTGCTTGGTCCTCCAGTTTTTGCACCAATCTCTTGTGTGGAACTGTGTCAAACGCCTTTTTGCAGTCCAAGAAAATGCAATCCACCCACACCCCTCTCTCTCTTGTCTTACTGCTGTCACCATGTCATAGAACTCCAGTAGGTTTGTGACACAGGATTTCCCGTCCCTGAAACCATGTTGGCTGCTGTTGATGAGATCATTCCTTTCTAGGTGTTCCACCACTCTTCTCCTGATAATCTTCTCCATGATTTTGCATACTATACATGTCAGTGACACTGGTCTGTAGTTTAATGTTTCATGTCTGTCTCCTTTTTTAAAGATTGGGACTACATTTGCTGTCTTCCATGCCTCAGGCAATCTCCCTGTTTCGATAGATGTATTGAATATTGTTGTTAGGGGTACACATAGCGCCTCTGCTCCCTCTCTCAATACCCATGGGGAGATGTTATCTGGCCCCATTGCCTTTGAGGTATCTAGCTCACTCAGAAGCCTCTTCACTTCTTCCTCGGTTGTGTGCACTGTGTCCAGCACTTGGTGGTGTGCCCCACCTCTCCGTCTTTCTGGAGTCCCTTCTGTCTCCTCTGTGAACACTTCTTTGAATCTCTTGTTGAGTTCTTCACATACTTCACGGTCATTTCTTGTTGTCTCTCCTCCTTCCTTCCTTAGCCTGATTACCTGGTCCTTGACTGTTGTTTTCCTCCTGATGTGGCTGTACAACAGTTTCGGGTCAGATTTGGCTTTCGCTGCTATGTCATTTTCATATTGTCTTTGGGCCTCCCTTCTTATCTGTGCATATTCGTTTCTGGCTCTACGACTGTTCTCCTTATTCTCCTGGGTCCTTTGCCTTCTATATTTCTTCCTTTTTTTTTTCCCTAGAAACACTTGGTTTTTTTGCCCCTGCCCCTTTTGGGTAAACCAGGGGCCATCCGGTTTTTTAATTAATCCTTTTTCCCCTTGGGTAAAAACCCTCTCCCAGCCCTTGTTTTTGTTTACATTTTCCCTCATCTCATTAACTGCTTCCCTGCCAGTTCTTTCCCACTAACCCCGTTAGGTGTCCTATTCCTTTTGTGCCCCCTTTCTTGTAGTTTGGTTATTCGTCTGGCCTTCCTCTTCCCCCTTTCCCTTTGTAGCTCTACGTGTATTCGAAGTTTTTAAAAAAACCACTGGTCACGGGCCCCCCAAGGGGTCTTTCATTTTGGGATGTCCTCGATATCGCACTATCAAGGTGAAATACAATCCAGCCTTGCTGGTTTCACCTCCCCTCCTCTCTTTAGGTCCCTTAGTGTTGGCACAAAAGTTTTCCGTACCCCTCCTCATCTTAGCCCCCCATGATCTTGGCCCCCATGGGGTCCAATTTCCCCCCCAATCGTCTCTTGTGGTTAAAGCACCCTGAAGGAGCTTTCCTGCAGCATGAGTTTTTCTGGCCACTTAAAACCCAGTGTGTAACCCATCGCTTTATTGCTCTCGTCGTATCTTGCCTTGGCCTCCGCGTTCTTGGGGGTTATAATCACTGCTATTACCCCCCCTTGGGCCTCCAGAGTGAATTTTCCCCACTATGTAATCACTTTCTTTCCGCTGCCCCTCCTTTTCCCCATTTTCATCAAAATTCCAGCGTTTTTTTGATCAGAAACCCCACTCCTCCCCCCCCCCTGTTCCCTCTTTCTTTCCTCGGGATTTGGTACCCCCTTGGAAGAGGCATCGTTATCATACCTTAAGCTTGGTTTCTGTGAGAGTTGATGTCCGGTGATGCTTTTTTGACTCTTTCATGCCACTCCCCCCACTTATTTGTTTTTTCATCACGTTTGTGTACCATACTTTCAGTTTCCTTTCCAACACTGGGGTTTTGGGGGGGCCTGTGAGGGGGGGAGACCTGGTGGCATACGGGGGATTCTATAGCTGGGGTTGGGTGGAGGTGTGGGGTTTGGGTTTTGTGTGGGTGGGATGGGTGATAGGGTTTTATGGTTTGGAATAGTTTGTGGTGCTTGCCCTTGCTGTTCTGTTCTGCTTGCGACCTTGCGGTTCCCTCCTTTTCTTTTCCTAGCTCCTTTCGCTTTTTGTCTCTCCCTCAGTGCTGTCTTCTGATTTTGGGTTTTGTCTCGTCTAGGAACACCCTCTTTTACTCTTCGGTATTTATCGTGGTTTCCTTAGGATCCTGTTCCCACTGTTTCCCTCCTGGAATCAGCTTTATTGGTCGGTTTTTCCCTTCGAGTACCCCCCTATTCTCCGAAAATTTACAAACTCGTCCCTCTCTTCACCTATTTCCGTGATGATTTTCTCAATCTCCCCTTTTTTTTTCGCTGCCTTTAGTTGGGGTTGTGTGTGGGGGTGTGTGTGTGTGTGTGGGGGTGTTACTACCATTTTTTGGTTGCAGGGGTTGAGCCTGTCCTGGTTTTGGTTTTGTGGTTTTGTGGTGTTGGTTGGTTTTTTTGTTTTTATGTATATGCTTACCAATTTTGGTTTGGGGGGGGTTCCATCTTCCCCGTCTTCCACTTTTTTATCTTTTAAAAAATTATGGTTTTTTCCCCCGCCCTCCACTCATCATCCCAAAATTATTCCACTTCCCACCAAAATATAAAGGAAAATACTTCCTAACTTTCAATTGTGACCCCTTGTTGCTGTGTTCCATCTTTGGAACATCCCGTATCTGTCCACCTTGTCAATTCCTCTAAGTATTTTATATGCTGTTATCTTATCACCCCTGTCTCCTGTTCTCCAGTGTCGTCAGGTCGATTTCCCTTAACCTCTTCTCGTAGGACATGCTCCTTAGCTCAGGGACTAGTCACGTTGCAAACCTCTGCACTTTCTCTAATTTCTTGATGTGATTGACTAGGTTTGTATTCCAGACTGGTGCTGCATACTCAAGTATGAGCCTGACATGCACGGTGTACAGAGTCCTGAATGATTCCTTACTGAGGATCTGGAACCCTGTTCTTAGGATTGCTACTCGCTCAAATGCTGCAGATATTTGGTTTATGTGCTTTTCGGGTCATGTGCTCAGTATTATTCTCACCCCCCAGATCCTGTTCCTGGAGTGAGGTTTGCAGTTTTTGGCCACCTAAACTGTGTGATTGTGTGTGTGTGAGTGAGTGTACTCACCAAATCACCTAATTATGGTTTCAGGGGTCGATTCATAGGTCCTGGCCCCGCCTCTTTACTGGCCGCTACTAGGTCACTCTTCCCGCTCCATGAGCTTTGTCATACCTCTTCTTAAATCTGTGTATGGATCCTGCCTCCACTACATCACTTCCACGACTATTCCACTTCATGACAACTCTTTGGCTGTTGAAATACTTCCTAGTATCCCTGTGATTCATCTGAGTCTTCAGCTTCCAATTGTGACCCCTTGTTGCTGTGTCTCATCTCTGGAACATCCTGTCTCTGTTCACCTTTTCGATTCCTCTCGGTATTTTATATGCCTTTATCGTATCCCCTCCCCATCCCTCCTGTCCTCAAGTGTCGTCAAGTCGATTTCCCTTAACCTCTCCTTGTAGGCAGGACATGCCCCTTAGCTCCGGGACTAGTCTTGTTGCAAACCTTAGCACTTTCTCTAGTTTTCTTACGTGCTTGGCCAGGTGTGGGTTCCAAACTGGTGCTGCATACTCCAATATAGGCCTAAAGTACATGGTGTATAGTGTCCTGAATGATTCTGTATTAAGATGTAGGAATGCTGTTCTTAGGTTTGCTAGGCGCCCGTATGCTGCAGCAGTTATTTGGTTAATGTGCACCTCAGGAAACGTGCCTGGTGTTATGCTGACTCCCAGGATATTTTTCCTTGAGTGAGGTTTGTAGTCTCTGTCCCGCTAGACTGAACTCCGTCTGCGGTCTTCTTTACCCTTCCCCAATCTTCTTGACTTTGCTCTTGGTTGGGTTGAACTCCAAAAGCCAGTTTCTGGACCAGACCTGCAGCCTTTCCAGATCCCTTTGTAGTTCTACTTGGTCCCAGTCCGACTGATTGTGTGTGTGTGTGTGTGTGTACTCACCTAATTGTACTCACCTAATTGTGGTTGCAGGGGTCGAGACTCAGCTCCTGGCCCCGCCACTTCACTGATCGCTACTGGGTCCTCTCTCTCTCTGCTTCCTGAGCTTTGTCATACCTCTTCTTAAAACTATGTATGGTTCCTGCCTCCACTACTTCACTTGCTAGGCTATTCCACTTGCTGACAACTCTATGAAGAAATACTTCCTAACGTCCCTGTGACTCGTCTGAGTCTTCAGCTTCCAGTTGTGACCCCTTGTCCCTGTGTCCCCTCTCTGGAACATCCTATCTCTGTCCACCTTGTCTATTCCCCGCAGTATCTTGTATGTCGTTATCATGTCTCCCCTGACCCTTCTGTCCTCCAGTGTCGTCAGTCCGATTTCCCTTAACCTTTCCTCGTACGACATTCCCTTGAGCTCTGGGACTAGCCTTGTTGCAAACCTTTGTACTTTCTCTAACTTCTTGACGTGCTTGACCAGGTGTGGATTCCAGACTGGTGCTGCATACTCCAGTATGGGCCTTTCATACACAGTGTACAGTGTCTTGAACGATTCCTTATTAAGGTATCGGAACGCTATTCTCAGGTTTGCCAGGCGCCCGTATGCTGCAGCAGTTATTTGGTTGATGTGTGCCTCCGGTGATGTGCTCGGTGTTATGGTCACCCCAAGGTCTTTCTCCCTGAGTGAGGTTTGTAGTCTTTGTCCACCTAGCCTATACTCTGTCTGCGGTCTTCTTTGCCCCTCCCCAATCTTCATGACTTTGCATTTGGCTGGATTGAATTCGAGAAGCCAGTTACTGGACCACATGTCCAGCCTGTCCAGGTCTCTTTGCAGTCCTGCCTCATCCTCGTCCGATTTAATTCTTCTCATCAACTTCACATCATCTGCGAACAGGAACACCTCAGAGTCTATTCCTTCCATCATGTCGTTCACATATATCAAAAATAGCACTGGTCTAGAACTGACCCCTGTGGGACCCCGCTCGTAACAGGCGCCCACTGTGATACCTCTTCACGTACCATGACTCGTTGCTGCCTCCCTGTCAGGTATTCCCTTATCCATTGCAGTGCCCTCCCTTTTACATGCTCCTGATCCTCCAGCTTCTGCACTAATCTCTTGTGGGGAACTGTGTCAAAGGCCTTCCTGCAGTCTAGGAAAACGCAATCTACCCACCCCTCTCTCTCGTGTCTTACTTCTGTTACCTTGTCATAAAACTCCAGGAGGTTTGTGATACAGGATTTGCCTTCCATGAACCCATGCTGGTTTTCATTTATAATCTTGTTCCTTTCCAGGTGTTCGACCACTCTCCTGATAATCTTCTCCATGACTTTGCACATAATACATGTCAGAGACACAGGTCTGTAGTTGAGTGCCTCGTTTCTGTTTCCTTTCTTAAATATGTGGAGTACATTAGCTGTCTTCCATTTCTCAGGTAGTTACCCATTTTCAAGGGATGTGTTGAAGATTGTGGTTAGAGGCACACACAGCATCTCTGCTCCTTCTCTAAGGACCCATGGGGAGATGTTGTCCGGTCCCATCGCCTTTGAGGTGTCAAGGTCACTTAAGAGCTTCTTCACCTCCTCCTCAGTTGTTCGTATGTCATCCAACACTTGTTGGTATATTCCCTCTTGATGTTCCCTTCTGTGCTGTCTTCCCACAGCCCTTCCTGTCTCTACTGTAAAAACTTCCTTAAATCTCCTGTTCAGCTCCTCACATACCTCCTGATCATTTCTTGTGAGTTCTCCACCTTCTGTCCTTAATCTGATCACCTGGTCTTTGACTGTTGTCTTCCTCCTGATGTGGCTATACAACAGTTTCGGATCAGTCTTGATTCTTGATGCTATGTCATTTTCATACTGTCGCTGGGCCTCCCTCCTTACCTGTGCATACTCATTCCTGGCTCTGCGACTGATCTCCCTTTTTTCGTGTGTTCTCTGCCTTCTGTACTTTTTCCATTCTCTATTGCACTTTGTTTTTGCCTCCTTACACCGTCGGGTAAACCAGGGGCTCGTTCCGGTCTTCCCGTTGTTACTTTTGGCCTTGGGAATAAACTTTTCCACTGCTTCCTTGCATTTTGTTGTTACATATTCCATCATTTCATTTACTGGCTTTCCTGCCAATTCTCTGTCCCACTGGACCTCCCGCAGGAAGTTCTTCAACCCTATGTAGTCCCCTCTTTTATAGTCAGGCTTTTCCCATTCAACTCCTGTTATTCTCTCCACTTGCAGCTCTACTATGTATTCAGAGCACAGAACCACGTGGTCGCTAGCTCCTAGGGGACTCTCATAATTGATGTCCTCAATATCTGAGCTGCCCAGGGTGAACACAAGGTCCAATCTTGCTGGTTCATCCTCCCCTCTCACTCTGGTAGTGTCATTAACATATTGTTGCATGTGTGTGTGTGTGTGTGTGTGTGTGTGTGTGTGTGTGTGTGTGTGTGTGCGGGGTGTTCACTTATGTGCACACGTTCATATTTGGATGTGTTTTTTCAATTGTACATGTGTATTTCTCCTAATTTCTATATATTTTTAAGTCTCATTTCTTTTAACAAATATAAAGTAAAATGGAAAAAAATGGCTTTTCTCTTGTTTCTCTTGCTATTTATCAGAATTTTCAATTATTTCTCTGCGTACACGAATACTTCAGTCAGCTGCAGATGATCATCAATGCCAGTTGGAGTTGTTCGCTGGATGCTGATGTATCTGCCCGTCACCCCATCCAGTCTAAAACAGTTAATACTCTTCTGGGTTACGTCGTATGGCCCTTTGTATGTAGCAATCAATGTGTAGGATGACAAGTTGCCGCTCGTCACAAGTACACTGCTAGCACGAATCTGTAAAATGTAAAATGAAAAAAAAATAAAAATAATTGCTTGAGCAGTTGTTAAAGTTCGTAAGGCATAACGAAAGCTGAAAAATTTGTTCTGTTGAGACTGTTAAAGAAAGTCGCAGTGCATGGCACTGGGAAAAAGTCTTGTCATGAATCGAGGTGTGGCTGAGCAGCAGGAAGCAGAGAGTGCTTAATGGGGTGAAGTCTTAGTGGGGATCATTAACAAGTGGCGTTCAATAGGGGCCCGTTATTTTTCACAATATATATTCTAATAACCTTGTAGATAGATAAATAGGTCAGAGAACCGACAAGTTGATAAATTAGACATATATTTTGCTCATGTGTCTAAATTACCATAAATAACCTTGACGAGGGAATAACATGTAGATGAATGGTTCAGAGAACCGATAATTTGATAAATTAGACACATATGCAACTCTTGGGTATCTTTACTGAGGAAACGTTTCGCCACACCGTGGCTTCATCAGTCTATACAAAGAAAAATGGTGAAGAACTGGAGGAGTATGAGATAATCAGTCCCTCAGCCTTGAGGGCATGACCTACTTTCACATTGGAGAAATGTGACACCACCTACAACTGCTGCACCTCTCCTGCCTACGGTATATAAGCTACTTCTCCGCACATATGCTGTATTCTTTTCAAGATTGATGGACTGACCACATCGACTCAAGGCTGAGGGACTGATTACCTTATATTACTCCTGTTCTTCACCATTCTTCTTTGTATAGACTGATGAAACCACTTTGTGGCGAAACGTTTCCTCAATAAAGATACCCAAGTGTTGCATGTGTGTCAGGGAATAACATGTCATATGAACAAATTCGCTGACATGGAAATAGGCAGGATAATTGATTCAGAGGAAGATATCACTGAATTTCATGAGGATTTAGACAAACTCAAGTCGTAGTCTGAAAGTGGCAGATGCAGATCAATGTAGACTAATGCAAAGTCCTGAAGCTCGGGAATCTCCATAACTCTAAGAGCGCTTATAAACTAAATAATGATGAACTTTGCCATAGAGATTGCGAAAAAACCTAGGAGTGACTGAAAGCACGAACCTGAAACCAAGACAGCAGTGCTTCAGCGTGCATAACAAGGCAAAGAGCATATCAAGAAGTATGAGCATCAGGAGTCCAAAGACTATACTACAGCTCTACACAATTTTAATTAGGTCTCACTTCAATTATGCAGCTCAGATCGGGTCTCCTTACTTCAACCACCTACATAGAAGCAGAGAGATACCACTACATCCAACATTGCTGGAACTGCTATTCTTATCTTCACACCACCAAAGCATGTCCAGTAAAAGACGAGAAGTTCTGCACTACATGTGGTAGTGAGGGACACACCTTCAGTTCCTGTACCGCTGCTGCTCCAACACAACCAGCATGTTTAAACTGCAAAAATAATGATCACCATACACTGGCAGCAAAATGTCCTACAAGAAAGGATATTATGAAGAAAACACAAGATGCAACAAAGAAAAAATCTACCAACAACACACCAACGTATGCCACAATTGCAAAGTTGCAAGCAGACACTACAAAATTACTTCAAGCATCTACTCAGCCCACCTCCACCACCACCACCACCACCATCACTCCTCCAACATGTGACGTAACGAAGATCCACTATTGTCTACTATACGCTCACATGCAGAACATGGCTGTACTTGGATCCTTTAACTCTACCATCAACGAGTTATTTGCATTAAATAACATGCCATCATTTGCATTTCCAGCATCTCCACCTTCTGAAGAAATTCTCAAATTCACCAAGGACCTAATCACCACCTGTGCTGCAGAAGCTCCACCAACACCACCAACACTAGTGACGTCACTCCAACAACGTCCAATGAGAAGCCTTCACCGCCACCACACCTCACTGAATCCAACCAATCAGAAGCCTTTCCACTAGAACCATCTTCCTATTCGTCTATTGAAGATGACAACGAATCAACACCACCTTCCTCAACTCCACCACCGCCTTCTCCACCTCGCTTACGTAAACTACCTGGAACACCAAGTGTTAAACACAAATTTCTCTCGTTCTTCACGAAGCAATACCCCGGATCAATGACTCGCCTAGAACTCATCCAACATCTTCAAGACAACACTGCAAAGTACACCAGCGACGAAAAGCCATTCCCTACTGTCAACCAGATAACCCACCAACTCCAAACCAACGAACTCTTCTACAGCTCTCCTATACCTGTGACACAACTCTCTAAAACAAAATTCAATGCACTGAAAAGCGGTTCAAGAGAATAACCAACTCATCCTGCTTGCTGCCTTCTGACACTCCCAGCTCCTACCGCTGCCTTCGCCATCCTCTCCTAGTGAGCCAAGTAACGACATCATTTAAGCCTCTCCATCTACATCTCCAGTACTTCGGTACCACATGTCCCAAAGTGGTTAGACCACTTGCCTTGATTCCTCCTCTTCCCCTCCTTCCCATCCTTTTCCAGTTATTTCCATCCTTCCTTATCTTTCTTCCTTCCCATCTCACTACAGCTCTCGTCGTCTTCTTCGATTCGATTCGACTACAGAATGCATATAAATTCCATAGAGAACATTCAGAGAAGAATGACAAAAATAATTATTTCCATAAGGAATCTTCCATGTGACGAGAGGCTGAAATCCCTGAATCAACATTCTCTTGTAAGACAAAGAATGAGGAGAAACATAACTGAATTGTAAAGTGGAAAATGGGCATAAATAAGCGAGATATAAATAAGGTTCGGGGGATATCCCTTCAGGAAAGAGCTCAATAAATAAGAACAATTTAGATTTAAAAAGAATATAGGAAAGCACTGGTTTGCAAATAGAGTAGATGATGAGTGGAACAGTCTACCTAGTAGGATTATTGAAACTAAAGGCTAGGGTAGCTTCAAATTTAGGTTGGATAAATATACGAGTGAAAGGGAGATAAATTGTATAAAATACCGACACGATGGAAAAATGAACATAAATGTAGTATAATGCGAACTTTTATTGACTACGTTTCGCCCACACAGTGAGTTTTATCAAGTCACAAACACCTGGGTGAAGAGTACATGTGTATGTATAGGGTGGAGAGTCAGGTGGAGAAATGTTGGGTAGGTTGGATCTGAGACGGACCTGTGAGGGACCGCTGAGAATGTCTGGCTGCTTGTTTCTGAGATTCACCCTACAAAAGAGCCTTTTGTCGGAACAGGCTTACATACTGTCCAGTCAGGTTTATATCCTCTAATGTACCATCACTTTCCCTCTTGTCAGATTTCTCTGATTCATTACAGTGTTTTTTGTGCTATTTCTGCATGCTTCTCTAGCTTTCAACTGGTCTTTTGTGAGGTTCTCTGTCAAAACTCCCCCTCAAGGAAGGTTCCTTGATGTTGGTGAGGGGCTCTTGATTTAGGGAATTGGATCTGTGCTCCAGTTCCCCGAATTAAGCCTGAATGCCTTCCACATCCCCCCCCCCCAGGCGCTGTATAATCCTCTGGGTTTAGTGCTCCCCCCTTGATTATAATAATAATCTGTCAAAACCCTTCTTACAGTCCAAGAAAATGCAGTCTACCCATCCTTCTCTTTCCTGTCTTACTTCTGGTACTGTGTTGTAGAACTCCAGTAGGTTTGTGAACAGGATTTCCCTTCCCTGAAGCCCTGCTGGTTGTCATGTATGAGCCCATTTCTTTCTAGATGCTCCCACACTCTGATATTCTCCATGACTTTATGTACTGTACATGTCAGTGGCACCGGTCTGAAGTATAATGCTGCATGTCTGTCTCCTTTCTTAATAATTAAGACTACATTGCTGTTAAAGTGTTGTTAGTGGCACACACAGTAGCTCTGCTCCATCTCTCAGGACCCATGGGAATGCGTTCTCTTGGCTCTCTGCCTTCGAGGTATTTAGTTCGCATAACAGTTTCTTCACCTCTTCCTTCTTATTGGTGTTCTCTACCACCTCGGTTTGCTGGATGCCTTGTCTTCAGTGAGAATACCTAACATAATCCTTCCCAGTAGAGTTAAGTTATACAGATATGTTGATGATTTTTGATGCCTAATGTCCAAGAATTAACCACTGCTTTGTTGAATTAAATAGCCTATCTAATATCTTGTAAGCTCTCTTCTTTCCTACCTCAGCCTGATTACTGGTCCTTGACTGTTTTCCTCCTGATACGGCTGTATAACAGTTTTAGGTCAAATTTGACTTTCGATGCTATGTTATTTATTCTCATACTGCCGCTGGGCCTCTTTTCATATCCATACATATTCCTTGGAAATAAATGGTATATTTCTTTCTGACTCTTCGACTCATCCCCTTAATTCATACGTCCTTTGTCTCCTATCCCATTTTCACGTTTTGGCGCACTTGGCCTTGGCCTCTCTATACGTTCTTATTGTTTCTGTTGCCCTTGAGTATGAACTTCCCCTTTGCTGCCGTGCTCTTTGTGGCTATGTATTCCATCATTTCATTTACTGTCTTTCTCTCTACCTCTCTTTCCTACTGCACCTGTTCTTCAAATGATCATTCTTTTCTAGGTGCTACATCACTCATCTCCTGATAATCTTCTCCAGGTCTTTGCATAATATACATGTTAGTGACACTGGTCTATAGTTCAGAGCTTCGTGTCTGTTTCCTTTTGGGACAACATTTGCTGTTTTTCACACCTCAGGTAGTCGCCCTGTTTGGATAGATGTGTTGAAGATTGTTGTTTGTGGCACACACAGCGCCTCTGTCCCTTCTTTCAGGACCCATGAAGAGATGTCCGGCCCCATCGCCTTTGAGGTATCTAGCTAGGTTGTATGTATTGTGTCCAACACTTGATGGCATACCCCACCTCTCTGTCTTTCCGGAGTCCCTTCTGTCTCCTCTGTGAACACTTCTTTGAATCTCATGCTGAGCTCCTCACATACTTCCCGGTCGTTTCTTGTGAACTCACCTCCTCCCTTCCTCAGCCTGATTACCTGGGTCTTGACTGTCGTTTTCCTCCTGATGTGGCAGTTCAACAGCTTCGGGTCATATCTGGCATTCGCTGATATGTCATTTTCGTATTGTTGTTGGGCCTCCCTTCTTACCTATGCATATTTATTTCTGGCTCTACGACTGCTCTTCTTATTCTCCTGGGTCTTTTGCCTTCTATACTTCTTCCATTCTCTAGTACATTTGGTGTTGGCCTATCTACACCTTCGGATGAATCAAAGGCTCATCCTGGCTTTCTCGTTATTTCTGTAACCCTTGGGTACAAACCACTCCTCAGCTTCCATGCATATTGTTGTCAAATATTTCATCATCTCGTTTACTGAGTTCCTTGCCAGTTCTCTGTCCCACTGATCCCCGTGCAGGAAATTCTTCATGCCTGTGTAGTCCCCTCTCTTGTAGTTTGGCTTCATTCATCCTGCCCTTCTTGCTTCCCTCGCCGCTTGTAACTCTACTAAGTATTCGAAGCTCAAAACCACATGGTCACTGACCCCGAGGGGTCTTTCATATATGATGTCCTCAATATCTGCACTACTCAAGGTAAATACTAGGTTCAGTCTCGCTGTTTCATCATCTGCTTTCTCTCTGGTAGTGTCCCTTATGTGTTGGTACATGAGGCTTTCCAGTACCGCCTCCATCATTTTAGTCCTCCACGTTTCTGGGCCCCCATGTGGCTCCAGGTTCTCCCAGTCGATTTCCTTGTGATTGAAGTCACCCACAATCCTCTGCTTTGCCCTGCCGCATGAGCTCTTCTGGCCACTTCAACCAGTGTGTCAACCATTGCTCTATTACTCTCATTATACTCTTGCTTTGGCTTTTGCTGTTGTGTTGTGGATTATACATCACTACAATTACCACCTTCAGACCTCCAGACTGAAGTTTTCCTATTATGTAGTCTCTTGCTTCTCCTCTGTCTCCTCTCTCCAGATTTACTCCGAAATATCTGACCACGTTCATTTCCTCCATACTATCTCCCTGTAATTTGATATTCAATCTTTCATTACCTATTTTTTCTCTACTCTCATCACCTTGCCCTTTCCTATACATACCCTTCCAAATTCATGCATCAATCTTTGCAACTCCTCTTCAGAATCTCCCAAAAGCATTGTGTCTTCGGCAAATATCTATTGCGACAACTATCACTTTTTATTAGAGTTTTTATCTTCTAATCCAATACCTCTCCCCAACACTGGATAATCACTTCTTTTACAACACCATCAATAAATACGATAAACAACCATCGTGACAACGTGCATCCCTTTATATGTTCAGCTGTTATAGGAAAATGATTTTCGTCTCTCCTAAATACCTTAACCTGAACCTCATTATCCTAATAAAAGCTCCTAATTACTTTATGTAATCTACCACCTATTATAAAATAAACATTTGAAACACCTGCTACATTGCTCCCCTATCCACCCTATCTTATGCCTTTTCTAAAATCATAAATGCAGAGAAACCGACCTTTCCTAAATATTTCCTAAATACTGTTCACTTATATGTTTCATCATAAACAATTGGTCTTCATATCTTCTTGCCATCCTAAAACTTCCCTAATTATTTGTAATCCTGCTCTGTCTTATCGTTAATTCCTTCGTTGTTATACACTGTATCTGGTAAACTCAACATGCTTATTCCATATAATCCTTTCACTCTCTTTGATCCCATTCTTTTAACACCTCCCCCTCTGTGTTTTCCTCGCTCCTAAAAGATGTTATACCTCCTTGGATAATGCACGAAACCACTGCCTTCCTTTCTTCATCAACATTTAACAGCTCTTCAAAATATTCCTTCCAACTTCACAACATCACCTTCCCATCTAATACATCCCCTCGTTCGTTTTAATTGTTAAATCCGTTCATTCCCTAGGCTTCTTCAACTAATGATTCTCATACCAAAGTTCTCATTTTTTATGTTCAACAACATTTGTTGACAAAACCTCACCCACTCTCTCATTTCCCCTACTATTACAATCCATCATCATTATTTTACACTCTATGTGCTCCACCTACATTACATTATTTTTGCTTTGTAGAAATATCTAACATGCTAATTTTTTTCTCTCGCTTACCACTGTCTTCACCTCGCCATTCCATCAATCACTCCTTTTTCCACCTGTACCTCTTCTATATCCTCTAACTTCTGCACACTCGAGCACTATATACTAAATTTTAGCCGATACCTCTTTTACCTCTTCCTCAATATTTATGCTTTCGTGCAACATTACCTTATATATATTACACTAATTGTTTACTCCTTTAACTTATAAGCTTTTATTTCTCTCTTACTCACTTCTCCATTTACCTCTAACTCTTTCTTCTCCATTTACCTTACTCTCTATGTACATAAGAACATATGAAAAAAGGAACACTGCAGAAGCCTACTGGCCAATGCGAGGCAGGTACAAGTCAACTCCCAGCGAAGACCAATGACCCACCTAGTCAAGTCAGGTCGCAGCCACTTAAGGAAGGGGCACGGCACCAGACCTAGTAGCACAAGTCAGTCAGGTCCAACTCACACCCACCCACACCCATCTATCCAACCTATTTTGAAAACCACATCTCAGCTTCCATGACGGTTTCACTCATTCCCAACTCTGTTACCAAACTAGTGCTTTCCTATATCCTTCTTAAATCTGATTTTTTCCTACTTAAAACCATTGTTGTGAGTCCTCTCTAGGCTAGATATTTTTAACACGCTATTTACATTCCCTTTATTTATTCCTGTTTTCCATTTATACACCTCAATCATATCCCCCCTAATTCTACACCATTCTAGAGAGTGCGGGTTCAGGGCCTCAGTCTATCCTCATAGGGAAGATTTCTGATATATGGTATCAACTTTGCCATCCTCCTTTGTACGTTTTCCAGTGCATTTATATCCATTCTGTAATACGGTGACCAGAACTGTGCAGCATAATCTAGATGAAGCCTAACCAAAGATATATAGAGTTGAAGAACAACCTGAGGACTTCTATTATTTATACTTCTTGATATAAGGCCAAGGATTCTGTTAGCTTCAATGCGAACACTTATGCACTGTTGTCTTGGTTTCAGATTACTACTAACCAGAACTCCTAAATCCTTTTTGCAATCAGTAATATTAAGATCTACATTATTTAGTTATATGTGGCATGGTTATTTTCTTGTTCAATATTAAGATCTGCATTTGTCTATATTAAATTGCATCTGCCACTACTCCAACCACTGCATCAGCCCATTCAAATCTTTCCGGAGTGCTCTAATGTTCTCATTAGAATGAATTAGGCGACCTATTTTGGTGCTATCAACAAACTTTCGTAAGTCGCTATTTATTCCCTCATCTATGACGTTTATATTAACTGTGCACAACAAAGGGCCCCAACACTGTCCACTGTGAAACTCCACTCGTAACGCTCCTCCACTCTGATTTCTCCCCATTGATGGAAACGACATATATATATGTATATATATATATATATATATATATATATATATATATATATATATATAATATATATATATATATATATATATATATATATATATATACATATATATATATATATATATAATATATATATATATATATATATATATATATATATATATACATATATATATATATATATATATATATATATATATATATATATATATATAATATATATATATATATATATATATACATATATATATATATATATATATATATATATAAATATATATATAATATATATATATAAATATATAAATATATATATATATATATATATATATATATATATATATATATATATATATATATATATATATATATATATATATATATATATGTCGTGCCGAATATGTAAAACTGGTCAATTAGCAAGAACTCATTTAAAATTAAGTCCTTTCTAAAATTTTCTCTTATACGTTTAAAGATATATTTTTTTCATTAATGTTAATGTAAAAAATTTTAATTTTGCTCCAAAAGAATCTTAGAAAACTTACCTAACCTCATTATAACAAGAACAATTTATTTTAGCCTAACCCAACTAAATATATTTTAGATTTGTTTACAGTAATTTTATACTAAACAAACACAGTGAAATATATTTTTTTCGTTAGGTTCAGAATGATTTTGGGGAAATCATTGCATACACAAATTTGCACTTGTCCTATATGGCAAGATGAACGTTGCTATTTAAGCCAAGATCGCAAGTTCTGCCTATTCGGCACGACATATATATATATATAAAATATATATATATATATATATTATATATATATATATATATATATATATATATATATATATACTGGCACCTCTGCCAGAGAGAGGCTGTGAGCATCCTGCTCTGTGTTTTTGGCACAATATCGTCCAATCAAGAACACCTACCAGGATTATTATCAACAGGCTGGTGTGTGAATATCTGCTGCTCGTGCTGGAAAGGGCCAGAAGACTCTGCGTTTCGTCTCTAACTTCAGAATCAAGAAAAGTGTTGAGTATGTGAATTCAGTGAGGGAACATAACGATCACCATGGGAAGGAGAGGTCAGTGAGGGAAGGCCTAATGGAGGAGGAGGAGGAGGAGGAGGCGACGGAGGTGGGGGGTAAAACTGTCTCCCCCTTCCCCAAACAGGCGCGCATACACCATGTGCTCGTGTTACAACAAAGGAGTGTTTGTTCACCGTGTGTATAGTGTATATAGTGTATAGTGCGTAGTATGATCATGGTATGCGCATAGCACATGTAGTGTATAGCGGCATGTTGTTTATAGTGGGGGCAGTGCACAGAGCATAGTGGTGTATAGTAACAGGTGCACAGAGCATAGTGGCGTATAGTAACAGGTGCACAGGGCATTGTGGTGTATAATGACTTGTCCTGGGAGGGAGTGAGTGCCCTACTCCGCCTCATCACACATCTTCCACCCCTCCCATTCCTCCACTGCCCACCACAAGGAGGGGAGGCCCTTCTCCTCCCCCTACCACCATCATGAACTACATGCGGTATGTGCCATGTGCCATTTTCCCTTCAGCCTGGGCTTACCACACAGTTTGAGGTATGACAGATGATGAAGCCAGCCAGCCACAAAGCCAGGGAAACAGTGCACCCAACAATGAAAGAAGAGGCACATGTCAAGTGTGCGTAGAGTTTCGAGCACGCAACAGGGATGGTCGCATTCGTGCACACAATGGGTGTGCGGGATCACATATGCCCCCAGCAGAGAGCAGCCCACAGCCTCCACAGGCAGATGACAATTCCAATGGCAACCTCCTCACTTGCGATAACCTTCTGTTGGCATTCAAATCCACTGCTAACATTACCCTATCCCACATCGCCCATATGCAGCAGGGAAATTCACAGACCTTCTTAAGCAGGTGAATGGAGGTTCCACCAACTTAGAAGCCCGAGGCTCCATCCAAGCATGGCGCAACCTACTCCTGTTCGGCAATGTCTGTCTTGCAGTTCCTGAGAGACGAGGCAAACTGCTAACCACGTCAGTTATCAAGGCAGTGCGCAACTACCCAAGAATCATCGCAGGAATCACAAAGGTAGACCCAAGAAAAGTCACACTGAAAACGAGAAAATTTGTGCACAGGTTAGCAAAAAAAATGAAGAAGGTAACACAGTGGGAGCACTCCGAATGATTACAAGTGACGACACTGTAGCCCCCAAAGATGAGACCACAGCCCAAGCACTAAGCGACAAGCATCCAACCAAGGGCACCATAGCCATCAACAACAACCCTGAGGAAGACCCCATCACTGAACAATTAATTTTGCCAGAATCAGAAGTCTATAAGGCGATTGTGTCATTTCCTGCAGGATCTGCAGGAGGTTACACTGGAATTTGACCTCAGCACTTCAAGGAGATGGTAAATCCAGTACTCGGTGCATCTGCATCACTTCTTCTCACCTGAGTTAACAACTTTTCTCAACAACTGCCTGGCTGGGAGAATCCCAGAAGAAATTAAACCTTCCTTTTTTGGAGTTTCACTGTGTGCGCTGAAGAAGAAGGATGGGGGAATCAGACCCATTGCGGTTGGAAACACTCTTCACCGTCTCGTTGCCAAAGCAGCAGTAAGAAACATTTGCCTAGAAGCTGCCAGTTTACTCCAGCCACACCAACTGGGCTTTGGGGTCCGTCAAAGCAGTGAAGCTGCAGCTCATGCAGCAAGGGCCTACATCAGGGACCTACCAGAAGACAAGGCCATAGTCAAACTTGATTTTAGAAATGCCTTTAATATGGTAAAGAGAGATGCTGTCTTGCCAGCTGTTTGGGATCGCTTCCCAAGTCTTTTTCCCTTCATTTCAGCTCGCTACAGCAAACCCTCAATTCGTTTGTTTGGAGAACATGATATTCTCTCATCAGAAGGTGTTCAGCAGGGTGACCCACTAGCTCCACCTTCTGCTTGGCAGTATGAGAACTAACTTCAATCCTATGCAGCGAGCTCAACATTTGGTGCCTGGATGATGGCACTCTGGCAGGTACTGAAGAGTCCCTGGTAGGGGACCTACAACTGATGAAAACACAGGGAGAAGACTTGGGACTCATCCTCAATCCCTCCAAGTGTGAAATCACAGTGAAACAGGAAATAATCAATGCTGTGCGAAGAATCCTCCCAGAAGTCTCTACTACCACTCCATCCAACAGTACCCTCTGGAAGCACCGCTGGGTCACCAGGCCATCGACACAGTCCTCAAGGACAAATTGAATGACCTGATGAGAATGGAGGAGAGAATAAGCAATCTTGATGCCCATGATGCTCTGTATCTCCTCACAAGGTGCCTTACTATTCCAAGATTCACTTACTTCCTGAGGTGTGCACACTCTTTTGACAACCCAACACTCGACGAATATGACACACACCTGAGGTCAACCTTTAAGAAGGCACTGAACCTGTCACTAGAGGATCAGCAATGGGATCAGGCAACCCTCCCAGTGCGACTGGGAGGTATAGGGGCTTTACCTGCTTTTCTGTCTTAGTGTTTGGCTTCCAGTGGTAGGAGCTAAAGACCCCAGGTTTACTGAAGCAGCGATTTGGTGAGACACCCTTACAGATTCCTCCAGTAGACCAGCTCCTCCCAAAGAACTCAAACAGTCCCACTGGGACAAACCAATCATGGAAAAAATCGCCAACACAGTGCTCTGCAATGCCTCCGGAAAGGACAAAGCTCGTCTCCTGGCAGTGAAGGCACCACACTCAAGAGATTTCCTGTTAGCTGTTCCTAATTCTTCCTTGGGCACTCGACTAGACCCACAGGCCATTCGGATTGGTGTTGCTCTTCACCTAGCTGCCCCCATCCTCACCGAACATAGGTGTATTTGCGGCAGGGCGACAGCTGATCAATTCGGACTTCATGGTCTCGTGTGTCTCACAGCAGAAGGGAAGTATGCCAGGCATGAGGAGGTCAATGACATCATAAAAGAAGCCTCGCCACAGCCCGTTGCCCAGCTCAACGGGAACCCCAAGTACAGAGGTCTGACGGAAGTCAAAAGCGTCCTGATGGAGCCACTATGCTACCTTGGAAGGATGGAAAGCAGATTGCCTGGGATTACACATGTGCTGCCACATTGGCAGACATCTACTTGCCATACTCCGTAGTGGAAGGGGGTGGAGCTGCCAGCCACAGGGAAACCCAGAAGATCCGCAAATATGAAGACCTTCCCCCTTGCTATAACTTCATCCCAATAGGGTCGGAGACCCTTTGAGCATGGGGCAAGTGTGCTCTAAACTTCCTAATAGAGCTGGGTCAAAAGCTCATCATAGAAACCAAAGACAACAGGGCGACCAGCTTCCTCTTTCAGAGACTCAGTGTTGTGATCCAGAGAGGAAATTCCTGCAGCATTCTGGGCACGTGGCCCACCGCCGGGGAGCTGGACGAAGTATTCGAGATGTAGCTCTGAGTTACCTATGTTGTTTTACTTTCTGTAGTATTTTTGTGAATGTTTTGTCAATGCATTTTGTCTTTAAATAATATATATAATATATAATATATAATATATATATATATATAATATATATATAATATATATATATATATATATATATATATATATAAATAAATATGTCGTGCCGAATAGGCAGAACTTGCGATCTGGCTTAAATAGAAAACGCTCATCTTTGCATATGGGACAAGCAAAAATTTGTGTATGCAATAATTTCGCCAAAATCATTCTGAACCAAACGAAAAAAATATATTTTACTGTGTTTGTTTAGTATTAAATTATTGTAAACAATCTAAAATGTATTTAGTTGGGTTAGGCAAAAAATAAATTGTACTTGTTATAATAAGGTTAGGTAAGTTTTCTAAGATTTTTTTGGAGCAAAAATTAAAAATTTTTACATAAACATTAATGGAAAAAATATATCTTTAAACGATAAAAAAAATTTCAGAAAGGACTTAATTTTAAAAGAGTTCTTGCTAATTGACCAGTTTTACATATTCGGCACGACATATATATATATTATATATATATATAATATATATATATATAAAAATATATATATATATAAAAATAATATATATAATATATATATCACTCGGCGCTCCTCTTGGGTCCAATGCCATCCATCTGATCCTACAAAAAATAAAATCTCAAACCTCCGGACGATGGAAGGCAGGATGAAAGACACTGATACACACGATGCATTCTACCTACTCAACAGGTGCCTGTCAATCCCCAAACTTACCTACTTTCTGAGATGCTCCCCGGCCTTCAGCAGTCCTGAACTCAAGGAATATGACTCTCTCCTCAAAACCATGCTAGAGAGCGTATTGAAGATGGACAGTTGTTGCAAGCTTCACTTCCGGTTAGGCTTCATGGACTGGGAGTACCCAGATCCTCCCAGATTGCTCTACCAGCTTTCCTATCCTCTTCCATAGCATCAAACGAGTTAATAAGACAAATTCTTCATGATAACCTCAGTGATTCAGCAGGAATACAGGACCCTAACTATGCCAGTACCATCACTGAATGGGAGACTTTTGCTGCTCCAGCACCAATCACTAGCGTAGCACTGGCTCACAAACAGTCAAGCTGGGATGGCCCAATCGCTGAAAAGGTGCTTGCCAACATGCTCAGGGCTGTAACATCAGACAGGGAGGCCGCCCGTCTCCAGGCTGTGAGCACTCCTCACTCCCGGGACTTCCTTCAAACAGTTCCCATATCGGCAATGGGAAAGCGCCTCGACCCTAAGACCCTCCGTATGGCAGTGGCTCGGCGCCTTGCTGCCCCAATTCACATGGAATATACGTGTATTTGCGGCGAGGTGCAAGCCGGCCAATATGGTCTACATGGTCTTAACTGTTCCAAAACCAAGGGTTGGCATGCAAGACACAATGATTTCAACGACATCTGGATGCTACAGCTGGATGCCCAGCCGAGAGGGAGCCCCGATCACTAGCAGCCAACAATACCCACAACCCAGCAAACTGCCCCAACAGGATCACCATCTATCCTTGGAAGAATGGCAAGCTCATAGCATGGGACAATACCTGTGTGTCCACACTGGCTGACACCTATATGCATCACAGTGTCGGGCGACAGGGAGGAGCTGCTGACCACAGGGAGGAGTACAAGATCAGCAAGTACAGGGACATAAGCCAAAAGTATCAATTTGTCCCAGTGGGATCAGAGACCTTGGGATCATGGGGACAAAAATGTCAGACGTTTCCTTAAAGAATTGGGTTCCAGACTCATCGACACCACCAGAGACCCAAGGGCAGCCACTTTCATGTTCCAGCGCCTCAGCGTGGCCATCCAGAGGGGAAATGCTTGCTGCATACTTGGCTTGCGTCCGGCTTTGGAGGAGCTGGAGGAAATCCATAATCTTTAACATACTGTAACATTGCATTCATGTTTGTGTTTTCTGTAAATGTATTCTGTCTATTAATAAATTTTCCCACAGAATATAAAATAAAGGGGGGTAGGGGTAGTAGAAGAAAATATTTACACAGCTCCGGGGAGAACATTGAGTTTTCCCTGAGGTACGTTATTGTCTTCTCTGAGGAATGTAAAAATTGATAATTTTGCACCAAAAGAATCTTAGAAAACTTATCTAACCTTATTATAACAAGCCCAATTTATTATAGTCTAATTCAATATATATTAGATATGTTTACAATAATTTAATAATAAACAAATACAGTGAAATTATTTTTTTCGTTAGGTTCTAATGATTTTGGCGAAATTATTGCATACACAATTTCTCGCTTGCCTTTTTCGGCAAGTTGAGCGTTGCTATTTAAGCCATCATTGCAAGTTTTACATATTCGACACGATATATATAATATATATAATATATATATATATATATATATATATAATATTTTATATTATATATATATATATATATATATATATATATATATATATATGTCGTGCCCGAATAGGCAAACTTGCGATCTTGGCTTAAATAGCAACGCTAATCTTGCCAAATAAGACAAGTGAAAATTTGTGTATGCAATAATTTCGCCAAAAAACATTCTGAACCTAACGAAACAAATATATTTGATTGTGTTTGTTTAGTACAAATTATTGTAAACGTATTTTAAAAAATATTTGTTGGGTTAGGCTAAAATAAATTGCTCTTGTTATAATAAGGTTAGGTAAGGTTTTCTAAGATTCTTTGGTGCAAAATTTTAAAAATTTTTAAAATTGACATTAATGAAAAAAAATAAAATTTTTAAACGTATAAGAGAAAATTTCAGGGAAAGGGTTAATTTTAAATGAGTTCTGTAATGACCATTTTACATATTCGGCACGACATATATATATATATATATATATATATATATATATAATATATATAAAATATTATATATAATATATATATATATATATATATATATATATATATATATATACCTGGAGTTTTACCTGAGAGAGTTCCGGGGATCAACGCCCCCGCGGCCTGGTCTTTTGACCAGGCCTCCTGGTGGATCAGAGCCTGATCAACCAGGCTGTTACTGCTGGCTGGGACGCAATCCAACGTACGAGCCACAGCCCGGCTGGGCAGGTACCGACTTTAGGTGCTTATCCAGGCCAGCTTGAAGAATGCCAGGGTCTATTGGTAATCCCCCTTATGTATGCTGGGAGGCAGTTGAACAGTCTCGGGCCCCTGACACTTATTGTATGGTCTCTTAACGTGCTAGTGACACCCCCTGCTTTTCATTGGGAGATGTTGCATCGTCTGGCAAGTCTTTTGCTTTCGTTGTGAGTGATTTTCGTGTGCAAGTTTGATACTAGTCCCTCTAGGATTTTCCAGGTGTTTATAATCATGTATCTCTCCCGCCTGCGTTCCAGGGAGTACAGGTTCAGGAACTTCAAGTGCTCCCAGTAATTGAGGTGTTTTATCTCCGTTATGCGCGCCGTGAAGGTTCTCTGTACATTTTCTAGGTCAGCAATTTCACCTGCCTTGAAAGGTGTTGTTAGTGTGCAGCAACATTCCAGCCTAGATAGAACAAGTGACCTGAAGAGTGTCATCATGGGCTTGGCATCCCTAGTTTTGAAGGTTCTCATTATCCATCCTGTCATTTTTCTAGCAGCTGCGATTGATACAATGTTAAGGTCCTTGAAGGTGAGATCCTCCGACATGATCACTCCCAGGTCTTTGACGATGGTTTTTCGCTCTATTTTGTGGCTGGAATTTGTTTTGTACTCTGATGAAGTTTTAATTTCCTCTTGTTTACCATATCTGAGTAATTGAAATTTCTCATCGTAGAACTTCATATTGTTTTCTGCAGCCCACTGAAAGATTTGGTTGATGTCCGCCTGGAGCCTTGCAGTGTCTGCAGTGGAAGACACTGTCATGCAGATTCGGATGTCATCTGCAAAGGAAGACACGGTGCTGTGGCTGACATCCTTGTCTATGTCAGTTATGAGGATGAGAAACAAGATGGGAGCGAGTACTGTGCTTTGTGGTACAGAGCTTTTCACCGTTGCCGCCTCGGACTTTACTCTATTGACTACTACTCTTTGTGTTCTGTTTGTGAGGAAGTTATAGATCCATCTACCAACTTTTCTTGTTATTCCTTTAGCACGCATTTTGTGTGCTATTACGCCATGGTCACACTTGTCGAAGGCTTTTGCAAAGTCTGTATATATAACATCTGCATTTTTTTTGTCTTCTAGTGCATCTAGGACCTTGTCGTAGTGATCCAATAGTTGAGACAGACAGGAGCGACTTGCTCTAAACCCATGTTGCCCTGGGTTGTGTAACTGATGGGTTTCTAGATGGGTGGTGATCTTGCTTCTTAGGACCCTTTCAAAGATTTTTATGATATGGGATGTTAGTGCTATCGGTCTGTAGTTATTTGCTATTGCTTTGCTGCCCCCTTTGTGGAGTGGGGCTATGTCTGTTGTTTTTAGTAACTGTGGGACGACCCCCGAGTCCATGTTCCCTCTCCATAGGATGGTAAAAACTCGTGATAGGGGCTTCTTGCAGTTCTTGATGAACACTGAGTTCCATGAGTCTGGCCCTGGGACAGAGTGAATGGGCATGTCATTTATCGCCTGTTCAAAGTCATTTGGTGTCAGGATAACATCAGATAGGCTTGTGTTAACCAAATTCTGTGGCTCTCTCATAAAAAATTAATTTTGATCTTCGACTCTCAGTCTGGTTAGCGGCTTGCTAAAAACTGAGTCATATTGGGACTTGAGTACCTCACTCATTTCCTTGCTATCATCTGTGTAGGACCCATCTTGTTTAAGTAAGGGCCCAATACTGGACGTTGTTCTCGACTTTGATTTGGCATAGGAGAAGAAATACTTTGGGTTTCTTTCAATTTCATTTATGGCTTTTAGTTCTTCCCGCGATTCCTGACTCCTATAAGATTCCTTTAGCTTAAGTTCGATGTTTGCTATTTCTCTGACCAGTGACTCCCTACGCATTTCGGATATATTGGTCTCTTTTAGCCACTTTGTTATTCTTTTCCGTCGCCTGTAAAGGGAGCGCCTGTCTCTTTCTATTTTACATCTACTCTTCCTTTTTCTTAAAGGAATAAGCCTTGTGCATACATCGAGTGCCACCGAGTTAATCTGTTCTAGGCATAAGTTGGGGTCTGTGTTGCTTAGTCTATCTTCCCAGCTTATATCGGTTAGGACTTGGTTTACTTGGTCCCACTTTATGTTCTTGTTATTGAAGTTGAATTTGGTGAAGGCTCCATCGTGACTAATCTTATTATGTCGGTCTGGGGCTCCACGCATACGTGTCTGAACCTCGATTATGTTGTGATCTGAGTATATTGTTTTTGAACATAAGAACATAAGAAAGGAGGAACACTGCAGGAGGCCTGTTGGCCCATACTAGGCAGGTCCTTTACAATTCATCCCACTAACAAAACATTTGCCCAACCCAATTTTCAATGCCACCCAAGAAATAAGCTCTGATGTGAAAGTCCCACTCAAATCCAACCCCTCCCACTCATGTACTTATCCAACCTAAATTTGAAACTACCCAAAGTCCCAGCCTCAATAACCCAACTAGGTAGACTGTTCCACTCATCAACTACCCTATTTCCAAACCAATACTTTCCTATGTCCTTTCTAAATCTAAACTTATCTATTTCACCTAGATTATAGCTTCGAGGGTTATTTTCATTACCAAGGACTAGTACCCTACACTTATCCACATTGAACTTCATCTGCCATTTTCAGACCAAGACATTAATTTGACCAAATCCTCCCGGAGTTCATTGCTATCCTCCTCAGAATGAATTATACGGCCTATCTCCGTACCATCAGCAAATTTACTCATGTCACCCGTAATCCCTTCATCAAGGTCATTAATGTAAATTATGAACAAGAGAGGGCCCAAAACTGATCCTTGTGGAACGCCACTAGTGACTAATCCCCATTCAGATTTCACCCCATTAATGGTAACTCTCTGCTTTCTACTGGTAAGCCATGCCTCTATCCATGCTAGAACCTCACCTCCCATACCATGAGCTGCCACTTTTCTTAAGAGTCTCCTGTGAGGTACTTTATCGAAGGCCTTACTAAAATCCAAATAAACAATATCATATTCTTTATTACTGTCCACTGCTTCAAATGTTTTACTGAAGAACGTCAGTAAATTTGTCAGGCAGGAATGACCTCTCGTGAATCCATGCTGAGATTCATTTATCAAGTTAAGCTCTTCAGGGTGACTTCTAATAATGTCAGCTATAATTGATTCTAATAACTTGCCCACTATCGATGGTAGGCTTATTGGACGGTAAGTTGAAGGAGTGGACTTATCCCCTGATTTAAATATAGGAACCACATTAGCCATCTTCCATCTTATATTATATCAACTCTTACGACTCATGGAGCCCTGGTTTCACAAGTTCTTATCAGTATTTTTCGCAGTCATCGTCAGACTGAATGAGCACTTTCTTACATCTCTACCACTCATCATTTTCCGTGCCTCCTTCAGTCTGAATTTGGTCTACCCTCATAGTTATCTAAGTATCTTGTTCAATGAAATACTGTCGTTTCTGGCTTTTCTCTCATTCCGCATTCTAAAATTTAGTGTGTTTAGTCTTTCCTCATCAATCATTCCTGTAACTTGAAACTAGTCTCGTACTTAACTATGAACTATCTCCAGTTTTTGGACACGTTTTCTTAAGTGAAGGCTCCATGCTGGTGCTGAATACTCTGTAAAAGACTTGATATACGGCATATAGAAAGGGTCCCGACTGCTGAGGGGACCTGCCGAGATCTCAACTAATGTGCGCCTCCGGTGATATGTTTCATGTCGTGCTTTCTCCTAGAACTTTTTTTCCTGAGGTTTGTAGCCTCTGCTGCTATTTCCTCTAGAGTATATGTGGTCTTTTTTCCTCTGGTCATCCCTGAGATGTCACCAGGTGCATCAGTATGTGCACAGATTCTACTGACGATGAAAAGGAACAACTTGACGTGTTTCTAATAATTGAGCGACTTCAGAGCTGAACATGCATGAATACTATGTTAATTCTTTACATTCATTCGTTCATTTATAGTAATTTAACCTCATTTCATAAAATCGTTGGTTAAAATTTGACATCACTGTAATTAACCTCATCATTATAATCACCATCAAGTCGTACGTTTAGTCTTAGTTTATGTTTGTATTTAAGGCACTAGTAGGAGTGTACGTATTGAGTTATATGCTAGAGTGGTTCACTTACGCTCCTTAAAGGTGAGGTGCTTCTCGCCTCAACTAATTAACGAGTTAGAACACCTGAGTACCAACCAACAAGAGCAGCAGCAGCAATAACAACAACAGCAACAGCAGTGGCGGCGGCCCAGTAACAGAAGCAACACAATGAAAACAGAAGCGTCATCAAAAATAGCAGAAGCTGAAACAACAGCGATGGTGACATTTCGTATCAGATCATCACTGTTAGTGAAGATGAGGTCTAGTGTATTCTCCAGTCTAGTAGGCTCTATTATTTGCTGGTTTAAATTGAATTTTGTGCAGAGATTTTAAAGCTCGTGTGTGTGTGAGTTCTCGTTAGAGCTGCCTCCTGGTGTTATCACTGCAACAACATTATTTGCTATATTTCTCCATTTTAGGTGCCTTAAGTTGAAATCCCCCAGGAGCAAGATGTTGGGGTCAGGAGCTGGCAGATTTTTCCAGACAGTGGTCAATTTTTAACAGCTGTTCCTGGAATTGCTGGGACGTTGCATCCGGAGGCTTGTAGACTACCACAATGACTAGGTTTTTGTTCTCGATCTTTACTGCTAAAACTTCCACTACATCATTTGAGGCATTAAGCAGTTCTGTGCAAACAAGTGACTCTGCGATATACAGGCCAACTCCCTCCCCTTTTGCCGGTTCCCTCTGTCGCATCTGTATAGGTTGTAACCTGGGACCCATATTTCGTTGTCCAGGTGATCCTTTATGTGGGTCTCTGTGAAAGCCGCGAACATTGCATTTGCCTCTGCAAGCAGTCCACGGATGAAAGGTATTTTGTTGTTCGTTGCTGGCTTTAGACCCTATATATTTGCAAAGAAGAATGTCATCGGACCGGTGGTAGTGGTGGTACTGGAGGGGACTTTTTTTCCGGCATTAGTATCTTTATCTCTTGGTTTGGAGTGGAGGCCATCGACTGTGGTTCCACTCCAGGAATGACTGGATTTGGTGTACAATTTCTGCCATTTCCTGCCAGTTTTTTTCTTTCCTGGCAATAAAAAACCTCTCCCCCTTGAGTGGCTGTGGCTACCCAGGTTTTCCCATGGCCTGGATGTTTTGTATTTTTTTGTCCCCTTTAGATGGTGTGCCTGGCAATTTAAGTTATAGCACAGTCTTTCCTGTACTGAAGAGGTACACATTTCAGGGTGAAAAAGCTTACAGGAAGGGAGTTTACATTTTCTTGTTGTCATATGGGTACGGCATTTTCTAGGGTGGTCATAGTTGCACGTCCCATCTGTTTTTCCAGATTTCCCATGCCAGCAGATACCAAGCGCATAGTATGTGCACAGGCTTGGTTTCCATTTGCCTTGGGTTTCTGTGACTGTATTCCCTGTTGGTGCATGTTTCCCTGTCTCTTTCCTATCCTCACTAGCACTAACAATGGGGCTCTCACCAGTTGTTTTTGGTAATGTATCCTCATTAATGCTAGTGGAGTCCCCTTGTTTGCTATCTCCTGTGGTATTACTAGTTTGTAATATTGGTTTTATCTTGTCCTTGACTACATTTGTTTCCCCACTACAGCTCCTGTCTCCCTCGAGGTCATTTATATGCATTCCCTCTTGCGTATATTTACTAACTACCTGGACAGCACCTCCAGCTTCACCATTACTGTCTCCCAGGACAGCACCTCCATCCTCACCATTACTGTCTCCCAGGACAGCACCTCCATCCTCACCATTACTGTCTCCCAGGACAGCACCTCCATCCTCACCATTACTGTCTCCCAGGACAGCACCTCCAGCTTCATCATTACTGTCTACCAGGACAGCACTATCAGCCTCCCCACGACATATATATGTCGTGCCGAATATGTAAAACTGGTCAGTTAGCAAGAACTCATTTAAAATTAAGTCTTTTCTAAAATTTTCTCTTATACGTTTAAAGATATATTTTTTTCATTAATGTTGATGTAAAATTTTTTAATTTTGCACCAAAAGAATCTTAGAAAACTTACCTAACCTTATTATAACAAGAAGAATTTATTTTAACCTAACCCAACTATATATATTTTAGATTTGTTTACAATAATTTAATACTAAACAAACGCAGTGAAATATATTTTTCCGTTAGGTTCAGAAATATTTTGGCGAAATTATTGCATACACAAATTTTCGCTTGTACTATATGGCAAGATGAGCGTTGCTACATAAGCCAAGATCGCACCGAATAGGCAGAACTTGCGATCTTGGCTTAAATAGCAACGCTCATCTTGCCATATAGGAAAAGTGAAAATTTGTGTATGCAATAATTTCGCCAAAATCATTCTGAACCTAACGAAAAAAATATATTTCACTGTGTTTGTTTAGTATTAAATTATTTAAAAAAAATTTAAAATATAATTAGTTGGGTTAGGCTAAAATTAATTGCAATTGTTATAATAAAGTTAGGTAAGTTTTCTAAGTTCCTTTTGGTGTAAAATTATAAATTTTTACATGAACTTTATTGAAAAAATATATCTTGAAACGTATAAGAGAAAATTTTAGAAAGGACTTAATTTTAAATGAGTTCTTGCTAATTGACCAGTTTTACATATTCGGCACGACATTATATATATATATATATATATTATAATATATTATATATATAATATATATATATATATTATAATATATATATATATAATATATATATATATATATATAATGTGAGTAGTCACGAAAGCGCTTGGAATTTCTCTATTCTTTCAGAGTGGTTGTTTTGCATATATATATATATATATATATATATATATATATATATATATATATATATATATATTATATATATATATATATATATATATGTCGTGCCGAATAGGCAGAACTTGCGATCTTGGCTTAAATAGCAACGTTCATCTTGCCATACAGGACAAGCGAAAATTTGTGTATGCAATAATTTCGCCAAAATCATTCTGAACCTAACGAAAAAAATATATTTCACTGTGTTTGTTAAGCATTAAATTACTGTAAACAAATCTAAAATATATTTAGTTGGGTTAGGCTAAAATAAATTGCTCTTGTTATAATAAGGTTAGGTAAGTTTTCTAAGATTCTTTTGGTGCAAAATTAAAAAAATTTACATTAACATTAATGAAAAAAATATATTTTTAAACATATAAGAGAAAATTTCAGAAAGGACTTAATTTTAAATGAGTTCTTGCTAATTGACCAGTTTTACATATTCGGCACGACATATATATATATATATATATATATATATATATATATATATATATATATATATATATATATATATATATATATATATATATATATATATATATAATGTACAGTGGAACCTCAAATATCGAACTTTCTTCAGTCCAGAAGGCTGTCCGAGTGCCGTTACCGAATGAATTTATTCCTATCAGGAATAATGTAAATTAAATTAGTCCATTTCAGACCCTCAAAAATACACTTATAAAAGCGATACAAAAATACACTTACATAATTGGTTGAGTTGGGAGTAGTTCGATTTTTGAGGTTCCACTGTATATATATATATATATATATATATATATATATAATATATATATATATATATATATATATATATATTATATATATATATATTATTGTTTATGTACTACCTCTATAACTGGACTGGGGACCCTCATCCTCAGAGAAGGCAATAATGTACCTCAGGAAAAACTCAAGGTTCTCCCCAGAGCTGTTTGAATATTTTCTTCGTCCACCCTGCATATTTTATATTCTGTGGGAAAATTTATTAATAAACAGAATGCATTTAGAGAAAACACAAACATGAATACAGTGATACAATACATTAAAGATTATGAATTTCCTCCAGCTCCTCCGAAGCCAGTTGTGAGCCAAGTATGCAGCAAGCATTTTCCCTCTGGATGGCCACGCTGAGGCGCTGGAACATAGAAGTGGCTGCCCTTGGGTCTCTGGTGGTGTCGATGAGTCTGGAACCCAATTCTTTAAGGAAATGTCTGACATTTTTTCCCCATGATCCCAAGGTCTCTCATCCCACTGGGACAAATTGATACTTTTGGCTTATGTCTCTGTACTTGCTGATCTTGTACTCCTCCCTGTGGTCAGCAGCTCCTTTCTGTCACCCGACACTGTGATGGATATATGTGTCAGTCAGTGTGGACCCACAGGTACAGTCCCATGCTAAGAGCTTGCCATTCTTCCAAGGGTAGATGGTGATCCTGTAGGGGCAATTTGCTGGGTTCTGGGTATTGATCGGGGCTCCCTCTCGGCTGGGCATCCAACTGTAGCAAGGGTTCTCTTTATGATGTTGACCTCACTTTGTCTTGCGTGCCAGCCCTTGGCTTTGAAATAGTTGAGACCATATAGACCATATTGGTTGACTTGCGCTTTGCTGCAAACACACGTATATTCAGTGTGAATTGGGGCAGCAAGGCGCAGATCAACTGCAACACGGAGGGTTTTAGGGTCGAGACGCGTTCCATTGCCGATATGGGAACTGTTTGGATGAAGTCCCCGGAGTGAAGTGCACTCACAGCCTGGAGACGGGCAGTCTCCATGTCTGATGTTACAGCCCTGAGCATGTTGGCAAACACCTTTTCAGCGATTGGGCCATCCCAGCTTGACTGTGAGCCACTGCTACACTAGGGTTTGGTGCTGGAGGAGCAAGAGTCTCCCATTCAGTGATGACACAGGCATAGTTAGGGTCCTGTATTCCTGCTGAGTCACTGAGGTTATCATGAAGAATTTGTCTTATTAACTCTTTTGATGCTATGGAAGAGGATAGGAAAGCTGGTAGAGCAATCTGGGAGGATCTGGGTACTCCCAGTCCATGAAGCCTAACCGGAAGTGAAGCTTGCAACAACTGTCCATCTTCAAGGGAAAGATTCAGTACACTCTCTAGGATGATCTTAAGGAGAGAGCCATATTCCTTGAGTTTCGGACTGCTGAAGGCTGGGGAGCATCTCAGAAAGTAGGTAAGTTTTGGGATTGATAGGCACCTGTTGAGTAGGTAGAAGGCATGATGTGTATCAGTGTCTTTCATCCTGCCTTCCATCGTCCGGAGGTCTGAGACTTTTTTTCTAGGATCAGATGCATGGCATTGGACTCAAGCGGAGGGCCAAGAAGAGTGCTATTGGCTGGATCAATGGCTCGTGCTCCTGGTAAAACGGCACTAATGTTCTGGAACATCTGTCGATTGGTAGAAACTATTTCACATTTGGTAGGGTTTAAAGAAAGGCCCAGGCTTTCTCCCATGTCTTTAATTTTACTGATGTCCTCTAGGAGAGATTCTGTTGTGCCAGCGTGGGCAAGCTGCTTCACAGCCTTGTTGAACACCAAAACCGGTGTGTGTGTACTCACCTATTTGTGCTCACCTATTTGTGGTTGCAGGGATCGAGTTATAGCTCCTGGGCCCGCCTCTTCGCTGATTGCTACTAGGTCCTCTCTCTCCCTGCCCCATGAGCTTTATCGTACCTCGCCTTAAAACTATGTATGGTTCCCGCCTCCACTACGTCACTCTCTAGGCTATTCCACGGCCTGACTACTCTGTGACTGAAGAAATACTTCCTAACATCCCTTTGATTCATCTGAGTCTTCAACTTCCAATTGTGACCTCTTGTGTCTGTGTCCCTTCTCTGGAACATCCCGTCTTTGTCCACCTTGTCTATTCCTCGCAGTATTGTATATGTTGTTATCATGTCTCCCCTGACCCTCTTGTCCTCAAGTGTCGTCAGGCCGATTTCCCTCAACCTTTCTTCGTAGGATATTCCCTTAGTGTGGTTGTAAACCTTTGCACTATCTCTAATTTCTTGACGTGCTTGACAAGGTGTAGGTTCCACACTGGTACTGTAAACTGTAGACTAAGTCGTGATTTATTAGCACGTTTTGTTACAACACGGTTAAAATACGTTTATATACGTGTATATATATTGGCATAAACTTAGGGGATATTAACTAAATTGCGGTACAGGAAATCTGGAAGTCGATAATTTTAAAATAACGATACATTGCTGTGCTTTTAAAAGTAATTTAGCCTACCTATGTGTATTTATGCAAATCTTCAACGTGTTAGTGATTCATAATAGAGTGCGTAAAGCACAGTAGTTTAACGAGAAAGAGAAGAGATAATATTGAGGAGCCACCATGATCAGTGTTTGGGTTTGGAGGTCAGGGGCAACCACAGTATACAACTGGTGGCCTGGTGGTTAACGCTCTCGCTTCACACGGTGAGGGCCTGGGTTCGATTCCCAGCCAGAGTAGAAACATTGGACGTGTTTCTTTCCACCTGTTGTCTATGTTCCCCATCAGTAAAATAGGTACCTGGGTGTTAGTCGACTGGTGTGGGTCGCATCCTGGGACACTGACCTAAGGAGGCCTGGTCACAGACCGGGCCGCGGGGGCGTTGACCCCCGGAACTCTCTCCAGGTAAACTCCAGGTAAGTATGATTATCGCTATGGGATCAACAGTTTAAATAACAAATATGACAAAATTACAGAAGCTATTTCCAGCATTCCTGTAAATATTTACAGAGTTGTCATATCCATTGATCATCAGCACAAATATATGAGAATTATGGAGATAATGTTAATATATAAATTGAGAGAAAGTTCAAGATTTATATAACCATTTCCTTCTTTCCATTTGCATTATCAGGGTTATAATGAGAGGAAACAAAATATAATGTAAATAATTATCCTAATGTATTTACATTGTACATTAATCTGGTTGTTCAAATTTTATTATGAAATAAATAATTGAATCATAGATTCTAGGCTCACAGGTCCATCACCTGCCCATGAGTGCCTCACCTGCCCATGAGTGTCTCACCTGCCCATGAGTGTCTCACCTGCCCATGAGTGTCTCACCTGCCCATGATTGTCTCACCTGCCCATGAGTGACTCACCTGCCCATGAGTGTCTCACCTGCCCATGAGTGCCTCACCTGCCCATGAGTGCCTCACCTGCCCATGAGTGTCTCACCTGCCCATGATTGTCTCACCTGCCCATGAGTGACTCACCTGCCCATGAGTGTCTCACCTGCCCATGAGTGCCTCACCTGCCCATGAGTGCCTCACCTGCCCATGAGTGTCTCACCTGCCCATGAGTGTCTCACCTGCCAATGAGTGTCTCACCTGCCCATGAGTGCCTCACCTGCCCATGAGTGTCTCACCTGCCCATGAGTGTCTCACCTGCCCATGAGTGCCTCACCTGCCCATGAGTGTCTCACCTGCCCATGAGTGTCTCACCTGCCCATGAGTGCCTCACCTGCCCATGAGTGTCTCACCTGCCCATGAGTGTCTCACCTGCCCATGAGTGCCTCACCTGCCAATGAGAGTGTCTCACCTGCCCATGAGTGCCTCACCTGCCCATGAGTGTCTCACCTGCCCATGAGTGCCTCACCTGCCCATGAGTGCCTCACCTGCCCATGAGTGTATCACCTGCCCAATAGTGACTCACCTGCCCATGAGTGACTCACCTGCCCATGAGTGTCTCACCTGCCCATGAGAGTGACTCACCTGCCCATGAGAGTGACTCACCTGCCCATGAGTGTCTCACCTGCCCATGAGAGTGACTCACCTGCCCATGAGAGTGACTCACCTGCCCATGAGAGTGACTCACCTG
Source organism: Cherax quadricarinatus (assembly GCF_026875155.1). NCBI lineage: Eukaryota > Metazoa > Arthropoda > Malacostraca > Decapoda > Parastacidae > Cherax > Cherax quadricarinatus. The sequence continues at coordinate 28,850,999 of NC_069437.1, forward strand.
CCCATGAGAGTGACTCACCTGCCCATGAGAGTGTCTCACCTGTCCATGAGTGTCTCACCTGCCCATGAGTGTCTCACCTGCCCATGAGTGTCTCACCTGCCCATGAGAGTGACTCACCTGCCCATGAGAGTGTCTCACCTGCCCATGAGTGACTCACCTGCCCATGAGAGTGACTCTCCTGCCCATGAGTGACTCACCTGCCCATAAGAGTGACTCACCTGCCCATGAGTGTGTCTCACCTGCCCATGAGTGACTCACCTGTCCATGAGAGTTACTCACTTGCTCATGAGAGTGACTCACCTGCTCATGAGAGTGACTCACTTGCCCATAAGTGTGACTCACCTGCCCATGAGACTGACGCACCTGCCCTTGAGAGTGACTCACCTGCTCATGAGAGTGACTCACCTGCCCATGAGAGTGATTCACCTGCTCATGAGAGTGACTCACCTGCCCATGAGAGTGACTCACCTGCCCATGAGAGTGATTCACCTGCTCATGAGAGTGACTCACCTGCCCATGAGAGTGTCTCACCTCCCATGAGAGTGATTCACCTGCCCATGAGAGTGTCTCACCTGCCCATGAGAGTGTCTCACCTGCCCATGAGAGTGACTCACCTGCCCATGAGAGTGACTCACCTGCCCATGAGAGTGTCTCACCTGCCCATGAGAGTGTCTCACCTGCCCATGAGAGTGACTCACCTGCCCATGAGAGTGACTCACCTGCCCATGAGAGTGTCTCACCTGCCCATGAGAGTGTCTCACCTGCCCATGAGAGTGACTCACCTGCCCATGAGAGTGACTCACCTGCCCATGAGAGTGACTCACCTGCCCATGAGAGTGTCTCACCTGCCCATGAGAGTGACTCACCTGCCCATGAGAGTGACTCACCTGCCCATGAGAGTGTCTCACCTGCCCATGAGTGACTCACCTGCCAATGAGAGTGTCTCACCTGCCCATGAGTGACTCACCTGCCAATGAGAGTGTCTCACCTGCCCATGAGTGACTCACCTGCCAATGAGAGTGTCTCACCTGCCCATGAGTGACTCACCTGCCAATGAGAGTGTCTCACCTGCCCATGAGTGACTCACCTGCCAATGAGAGTGTCTCACCTGCCCATGAGTGACTCACCTGCCCATGAGTGTCTCACCTGCCCATGAGTGTCTCACCTGCCCATGAGTGTCTCACCTGCCCATGAGTGACTCACCTGCCAATGAGAGTGTCTCACCTGCCCATGAGTGACTCACCTGCCTATGAGTGTCTCACCTGCCCATGAGTGCCTCACCTGCCCATGAGTGTCTCACCTGCCCATGAGTGACTCACCTGCCCATGAGTGACTCACCTGCCCACGAGTGTCTCACCTGCCCATGAGTGCCTCACCTGCCCATGAGTGTCTCACCTGCCCATGAGTGCCTCACCTGCCCATGAGTGCCTCACCTGCCCATGAGTGTCTCACCTGCCCAATAGTGACTCACCTGCCCATGAGTGACTCACCTGCCCATGAGTGTCTCACCTGCCCATGAGAGTGACTCACCTGCCCATGAGAGTGACTCACCTGCCTATGAGTGTCTCACCTGCCCATGAGAGTGACTCACCTGCCCATGAGAGTGACTCACCTGCCCATGAGAGTGACTCACCTGCCCATGAGAGTGACTCACCTGCCCATGAGAGTGTCTCACCTGCCCATGAGTGTCTCACCTGCCTATGAGTGTCTCACCTGCTCATGAGTGTCTCACCTGCCCATGAGAGTGACTCACCTGCCCATGAGAGTGTCTCACCTGCCCATGAGTGACTCACCTGCCCATGAGAGTGACTCTCCTGCCCATGAGTGACTCACCTGCCCATAAGAGTGACTCACCTGCCCAAGAGTGTGTCTCACCTGCCCATGAGTGACTCACCTGTCCATGAGAGTTACTCACTTGCTCATGAGAGTGACTCACCTGCTCATGAGAGTGACTCACTTGCCCATAAGTGTGACTCACCTGCCCATGAGACTGACGCACCTGCCCTTGAGAGTGACTCACCTGCTCATGAGAGTGACTCACCTGCCCATGAGAGTGATTCACCTGCTCATGAGAGTGACTCACCTGCCCATGAGAGTGACTCACCTGCCCATGAGAGTGATTCACCTGCTCATGAGAGTGACTCACCTGCCCATGAGAGTGTCTCACCTGCCCATGAGAGTGATTCACCTGCCCATGAGAGTGTCTCACCTGCCCATGAGAGTGTCTCACCTGCCCATGGGAGTGACTCACCTGCCCATGAGAGTGACTCACCTGCCCATGAGAGTGTCTCACCTGCCCATGAGAGTGTCTCACTTGCCCATGAGAGTGTCTCACCTGCCCATGAGAGTGACTCACCTGCCCATGAGAGTGACTCACCTGCCCATGAGAGTGTCTCACCTGCCCATGAGAGTGACTCACCTGCCCATGAGAGTGACTCACCTGCCCATGAGAGTGACTCACCTGCCCATGAGAGTGACTCACCTGCCCATCAAAGTGACTCACCTGCACATCAAAGTGACTCCCACCTCTGCTCTTCTTTGCATAATCAAAGTTAACAAATAAAAGGAACTTGGATTCAGTAAGTATGAAGAGAATACATAGTAAACATTGTGTATTAATTTTGTCCATAAATTATTTTGCGATAATTAACAAGAATGTATGAAATTGTCGGTCATTTTTGTATCTATTTTTCCCTCTCTGTATACCTCTGATTTTTACTCTTTTATTTTATTTTCATTACTAAATAAATAAGGGAAATACTAAGATATTTTTTAATTTTTATTTAAATAAAATTATTTATGTGTTACATAGCTAGGACTGTACTTACAAAAATAAAGATATTATTATTATTATTATTATTATTATTATTATTATTATTATTATTATTATTATTATTATTATTATTGTCACTGCAAATCAATTACAACGTATATAATGATAGCTTGAGTTTTTTTTCATAATATTTGTGATAGACTGCTCTCAGTTTATATTGACATAATTTAAGAAAAAATCTTAGCTAATGGACGGAAATTTATGATATTTTTATTGATAACTGTAGTTATAATTATGAAAAGCCTTACAAAATGCAAATATAAAGAGACATACCTCAATATCGTGAAATCTATTTGAACAACATCCTTGACGTGTGTTGATGTTTATGTGGTTAATGGTACGAAGCTTGCCCAGGTCTACAATCCACCAGCCATACAATAATTCGTCTGCCGACTCTGACATACTGGTGTCGGCGACAATCCCATCCACCGCTTTATTGCCTGTATTCCTGTGAATAAATTATCAGAAAAATTGTAGATAAATTTGTGTATGGAGTAATATCGTAAAAATCATTCTGAACATTACTCAAAAATATAAATTTCATTGTGTTTGTTAGTCATTAAATAACTGTAAACATGTCTAAAATATATTTGATTTGATTCGGGCTCTAGTGGCCTGGTGGCTAACGCTCTCGCTTCACACCGCGAGGGCCTGGGTTCGATTCCCAGCCAGACTAAAAACATTGGGCGTGTTTCTTTCCACTTGTTGTCTATGTTCCCCATCAGTAAAATGGGTACCTGGGTGTTAGTGGACTGGTGTGGGTCGCATCCTGGGACACTGACTTAATTTTCCCGACATGCGGAGCATAACAAGTGGCTTTCTCTATAGTAGTATGTCATTGTTGTCAGCTAGGACTGTATACCTTGTACATGTACTTGTAGTAAATAAAGATATTATTATTTTATTATTATATTGTACATTAACATAAATGAAAAAAAAATAAATCTTTAAACGTATAAGAGAAAATTTTAGAAAGGAGTTAATTTTAAATGAGTTCTTGCTAATTGACCAATTTTACTTATTCGGCACGACACACACACACACACACACACACACACACACACACACACACACACACACACACACACACACACACACACACACACACACACACATATGCATACACACACACACACGCATACACACACACACACACACACGCATACACACAGACCAGGCAGAACTACAAAGGGATCTGGACAGGCTGCAGACCTGGTCCAGCAATTGGCTCCTGGAGTTCAATTCCATCATGTGCAAAGTCATGAAGATTGGGGAAGGGCAAAGAAGGCCGCAGACGGAGTACAGTCTAGGGGGTCAGAGACTACAAACCTCACTCAAGGAAAAAGATCTTGGGGTGAGTATAACACCAGGCACATCTCCTGAAGCGCACATCAACCAAATAACTGCTGCAGCATATGGGCGCCTAGCAAACCTCAGAACAGCATTCCGACATCTTAATAAGGAATCATTCAGGACCCTGTACACCGTGTACGTTAGGCCCATATTGGAGTATGCGGCACCAGTTTGGAACCCACACCTAGCCAAGCACGTGAAGAAACTAGAGAAAGTGCAAAGGTTTGCAACAAGACTAGTCCCAGAGCTAAGAGGTATGTCCTACGAGGAGAGGTTAAGGGAAATCAACCTGACGACACTGGAGGAGAGGAGAGATAGGGGGGACATGATAACGACATACAAAATACTGAGAGGAATTGACAAGGTGGACAAAGACAGGATGTTCCAGAGATTGGACACAGTAACAAGGGGACACAGTTGGAAGCTGAAGACACAGATGAATCACAGGAATGTTAGGAAGTATTTCTTCAGCCACAGAGTAGTCAGTAAGTGGAATAGTTTGGGAAGCGATGTAGTGGAGGCAGGATCCATACATAGCTTTAAACAGAGGTATGATAAAGCTCACGGCTCAGGAGAGTGACCTAGTAGCGATCAGTGAAGAGGTGGGGCCAGGAGTTCGGACTCGACCCCCGCAACCTCAACTAGGTGAGTACAACTAGGTGAGTACACACACACGCATACACACACACACACACACATACACACACACGCACACGCACACACACACACACACACACACACACACACACACACACACACACACACACACACACACACACACACACGCATACACACACATACGCATACACACACACACACACACAAACACACACACACGCATACACACACACGCATACACACACACACACACACGCATACACACACACGCGCACGCACACACACACACACACACACACACACACACCACCACACACACACACACACACACGCATACACCACATACGCATACACACACACACATACACACACAAACACACACCACACGCATACACACACACGCATACACACACACACACGCATACACACACACACGCATACACAGAGAATGGAAAAGGTACAGGAGGCATAGGACCCAGGAAAACAAGGAGATTAGTAGAAGAGCCAGAAACGAGTATGCGCAGATAAGGAGGGAGGCCCAGAGACAGTATGAAAACGACATAGCATCGAAAGTCAAATCTGACCCGAAACTGCTGTATAGCCACATTAGGAAGAAGACAACAGTCAAGGACCAGGTGATAAGGCTGAGGAAAGAAGGTGGGGAACTCACAAGAAACGATCAAGAGGTATGTGAGGAGCTCAACACGAGATTTAAGGAAGTATTTACAGTAGAGACAGGAAGGACTCTGGGGGGACAGACCAGATGGGGACACCAACAAGGAATACACCAACAAGTGTTGGACGACATACATACAGATGAGGAGGAGGTGAAGAAACTGCTAAGGGACATCGATACTCAAAGGCAATGGGACCGGACAACATCTCTCCATGGGTCCTTAGAGAGGGAGCAGATATGTTGTGCATACCACTTACCACAATCTTCAACACATCCCTGGAAACTGGGCAACTACCTGAGGTATGGAAGACAGCAAATGTAGTTCCCATTTTCAAAAAAGGAGACAGAAAAGAGGCACTAAACTATAGACCTGTGTCATTGACGTGTATAGTATGCAAAATTATGGAGAAGATTATCAGGAGGAGAGTGGTGGAGCACCTGGAACGGAACAGGAGTATAAATGCCAACCAGCACGGATTCACGGAAGGCAAATCCTGTGTCACAAACCTTCTGGAGTTTTATGATAAAATAACAGAAGTAAGACAAGAGAGAGAGGGGTGGGTTGATTGCATCTTCTTGGACTGCAAGAAGGCCTTTGACACAGTTCCTCACAAGAGATTAGTGCAGAAGCTAGAGCATCAGGCGCATATAACAGGAAGGGCACTGCAATGGATCAGAGAATACCTGACAGGGAGGCAACAACGAGTCATGGTACGTAATGATGTATCACAGTGGGCACCTGTGACGAGCGGGGTCCCACAGGGGTCGGTCCTAGGACCAGTGCTATTTTTGGTATATGTGAACGACATGACGGAAGGGTTAGACTCAGAAGTGTCCTGTTTGCAGATGATGTGAAGTTAATGAGGAGAATTAAATCTGATGAGGACAGGCAGGACTTCAAAGAGACCTGGACAGACTGGACACCTGGTCCCAAAAATGGCTTTCGAATTTAACCCTGCCAAATGCAAAGTCATGAAGATAGGGGAAGGGCACAAAAAGACCACAGACAGAGTATGGCTAGGTGGCCAAAGACTGCAACCTCACTCAAGGGGGAAAGATCTTGGGGTGAGTATAACACCGTAGCATGTCCCCGGGAAAGCACACATCAATCAGATAAACTGCTGCAGCTATGGGCGCCTGGCAAACCTGAGAACAGCATTCCGACCCCTTAGTAAGGAATCATTCAAGACACTGTACACCGTGTATGTCAGGCCCATACTGGAGTATGCGCACCTGTTTGGAACCGCACTTGATAAAAGCACGTCAAGAAACTAGAGAAAGTACAAAGGTTTGCAACAAGGTTATTTTCCAGAGCTAAGGGGAATGTCCTATGAAGAAAGATTAAGGGAAATCGGCCTGACGACACTGGAGGACAGGAGGGTCAGGGGAGACATGTTTAACGACATATAAAATATGCGTGGAATAGACAAGGTGGACAAGGACAGGATGTTCCAGGGAGGGGACACAGAAAACAAGAGGCCACATTGGAAGTTGAAGACAAAAATGAGTCAGGAGAGTTTAGTAGGAAGTATTTCTTCAGTCCTAGAGTTGTAAGGCAGTGGAATAGCCTAGAAATGACGTAGTGGAGGCAGGAACCATACACATTTTTTTAAGACGAGGTTTGATAAAGCTCATGGAGCGGGGAGAGAGGGTTTAGTAGCAACCGGTGAAGAGGGGGGCCAGGGGGGCTAGGACTGGGACCCCTGCAACCACAAAGGTGAGTACAAATAGGTGAGTCACACACACACACACACGCGCATACACACACACACGCATACACACACACACACGCATACACACACACACACGCACACACAACACACACACACCACACACACACACACACACACACACACACAACACACACACACACACACCACACCGCATACACACACACACGCATACACACACACGCATACACACACACACACACACACACACCACACGCGCATACACACACAAAACCGCATACACACACACAGCATCCCACACACACACGCATTACACACACACACCACACACACACACACACACGCAATACACGCATACACACATACACACACACACGAAATCACACACACACACACACACACACACACACACACACACACACACACACACAAACACACACACACACACACAGGGCCAGGAGCTCGGACTCGACCCCCGCAACCTCAACTAGGTGAGTAGGTGAGTACACACACACGTGGAGGGCTAAGATGATGGAGGTTGTACTGGAAAACTTCATGTACCAACAAGTAAGGGACACTACCAGAGAGAGGGGAGGATGAACCAGCGGACTGGACCTAGTATTCACCTTGAGTAGTGCAGATATCGAGGACATCACATATAAAAGACCCCTTGGAGCCAGCAATCATTTGGTTTTAAGACTCGAATACACAGAGTTACAAGTGAGGGGAGAGCAGGAAGAGCTGGACGAATGAAGCCAAACTACAAGAAAGGGGACTATGCCGGAATGAAGAACTTCCTGAATGGACTTCAGTGGGACAGAGAACTGGCAGTGAAGTCAGTAAACGAGATGATGGAATACGTGACAAAAATATGCGAGGAAGCTGAAAAGAGGTATGTACCCAAGGGTAAAAGGAATAATGAAAAAGCCAAGATGAATCCATGGTTCAGCTAAAGGTGCAGGGAGGCCAAATCCAAGTGTGCTAGGGAATGGAAGAAGTATAGAAGGCAAAGGACCCAGGAGAATAAGGAGAGCAGTCGTAGAGCCAGAAATGAATATGCACTAAGAAGGGATGTCCAACGAAAATATGAAAATGACGTAGCAGCGATAGCCACATCTGACCCGAAGCTGTTGTACAGCCACAACAGGAGGAAAACAACAGTCAAGGACCAGGTAATCAGGCGAAGAAAGGAAGGAGGAGAGATCACAAGACACGACCGAGAAGTGTGTGAGGAACTCAACATGAGATTCAAAGAAGGCCTTCCTCACAGGAGGTTAATGCAAAAGCATGAGGATCAGGCACATGTAACAGGAAGGGCGCTGCAATGGCTCAGAAAATACCTGACAGAGAGGCAACAACGAGTCATGGTACGTGAGGAAGTATCAGACTGGGCGGCTATGATGAAAGGTGTTCTACAGAGGCCAGTTCTAGGAACAGTGCAATTTTTGATATATGTGAAAGGCATGACTGAAGGGATAGACTCAGAAGTGTCCCTGTTTCCAGATGACGTGAAGTAAATGAAGACAATTAAATTGAATGAGGATCAGGCAGGACTACAAAGAGACCTGGACAGACTGGAAACTTGGTCCAACAAGTGGCTTCTAATTTAACCCGCACATGCAAAATCCCTGAAGATTGGGGAAGGGCAAAGAAGACCGCAGACAGATATAGGCTAGGAGGGACAAAGATGCAAACTCATTCAAAAAAAAGGATATGAGGTGAGCAAAATACCGAGAACATCTGAGATGCATATCAATCAGATAATTGCTGCAGCATATGGGCGCCTGGCAAACCTGAGAATAGCGTTCCGATACCTCACTAAGGAATCGTTCAAGACTCTGTACACCGTATACGTCAGGCCCTGTATACAGCTTTATTAAATTCAACTTCAACAACAAGAACATCATTTGGGATCAGGTAAACTATGCCCTAAATGAAACATGCTGGGAGGATATCTTAAATTACGTGGACCCTAACCAATACCTCGAGAAGATCACCCTCCTGATAGCTGAAGTATGTTCAAGGTATATTCCCATAAGGCAAAAGAAAAGTAAACCGGAGAGAGAGAGGAAAGGGTGCTCCCTATACAGGAGAGCGAAGAATCATTGAGCTCCAAGAATGTCAGATTATTGATACAGGAAGAAAGTACTAAACCAGGGAATGGAAAACATTGAGCTAAAGTTAAAGGGTCAACAGGATCCAGGAGAGACAAGAGGAGCTAAAAGCGATTATGAAATTGGGAAGAAATTCGAAAATATTTCTTTCAATTTCCAAAAGCAAGTCAAAATTCATTTCTATTATAGGGCCCCTGCTCAGAGCAAAAACGGGTTTTTTACAAGGACCCAAAAATTTAAATGAGCGAGATACTGAAATCGATATGATCAGTGTTCAGCGAGCCACTACCGTTTTTAAGATAGGCAATCCAAAAAATTTTTTCATGAATTAGACCTCAAAATCCCGCAAGGGGAGGCCAGATTTATGTTTAAACCCTACTCCACGAGACTTGAGAAGCCATCGGAAGACTGCCCAGCACTCAGCCAGGCCCAGACTCGTGGAATTCGGTGTTCATTAAAAAACTGCAAGAAACCCCTCTCACGGGCCCTAGGTATGCTTTGGAGAAGGAGCTTAGACACAGGCGAGATTCTACAGTCACTAAAAACAACAGATATAGCCCCACTCCATAAAGGTGGCAGCAAAGCTTTAACGTCCCACATCATAAAAATCTTTGAAAGAGTTCTAAGAAGCAGGATAGCAAACCACCTGGACTCCCCCAAAAATTGCACAGCCCAGGGCAACATGGTTTCAGAATAGGTTGCTCTTGCCTTTCGCAACTGCTAGACCAGTATGATATGGTCCTAGATGCACTGGAAAACAAACAGAATGCAGATGTAGTATACAGAGACCTTGCAAAAGCCTTTGACAAGTGCAACCGTGGTGTAATGCACCAAATGCTTGCTAAAGAGATAAACCGGCAAAGTTGGCAGATGGATCTTTAAAATTTCCAACAAACGCACACAAAGAGTGGTAAACAGAGTTAAATCAGATGCTGCCATAGTAAAGAGCTTGTTTCCCCCAAGGACAAATACTCGCAAACCCATCCTGTTCCTTATCTCATATCAGACATAGACAGAGATGTAATCCACAGCACTGTAAACATCTTTTGCAGACGATACTAGGTTGCACGAGAGTGTCTCACTGAGGACCCGCAAAGCTCCAAGAGATTAAACCAAGTTTTCCCAAAGGGCAACAGGAAACAATATGATGTCAATGAAAACAAATTCAACTACTCCGTTATGGAAAACTGGAGGAAAATAATAACTAGGATGAGTATACTACAAACTCCCAATCACACATAGAGAGAAAAGTATTGTGAAAGGGCCTGGGTGTGGTAATGTCCCAAAGAACCTCACTTTCAGGACCACAACAATGCCTATACATCTGCAGGGGGAAATGATAGGTGGATAATGGAAATTCAGACAAGAGTGTTAGCCAATGTTTTCCTTTTTAAATCACTTATTTCTCTAAGGGGAATACTGCTGTACATTAAAATCCCCATTCAGCAGATGAAATTGCAGGAACTAGAGAGTAAAAGGACCTTTATTTCCGTTTTAAATTCCACAAACACCTTAAATAGGGAGGCCTGGAAGCACTTGACTTGTACTCATGGAGCGCGGGAGAGATATATAAAAATAATAACACCTGGAAGATTCTGGAGGGACTGGTCCAAAATATGCACATAGCAAATAAACTCATACGAAAGAAAAAAAGACTTGGCAAAACTATGCAAATACCCCGGGAAAAAGTAGGGGCGTCACTGGTACACTAACAGAAAATGCAATAAGTGTCCGGGGCCCAAGATTGTTTAACAGCCTCCCACCAGCAATAAGGGGCATTACCGGAAGACCCCTGGTTGTCTTCAAGAGGGAGCTGGACAGATACCTAAAGACGGTGCCGGATCAGCAGGGCTGTGGTTCGTACTTTGGACTGCGTGCGGCCAGCAGGAACAGCCTCGTTGATCAGGTCCTGATCCACCGGGAGGCCTGGTCGTGGATCGTGCCGCGGGGGCGTTGATCCCCGGAATGCCCTCCAGGTAGACTCCAGGTAGACGTAGATATACTTATCAACCTACACTGATGCGACCCCTACCCTTCCATCTGTAGCAGACGACCCAAGCAGCTACACACCATTCAGATCCAGCATTCTCCCAGCTGTAACTACACAGTGTTCCTGGTGTCTGGACTGGCTACTTACTGTTCCCAACAGTGGACAAGTGGTCAGAGGAACAGTCCACCTCTCCAGCTGTGACCTACCCCCCCCCCCCCCGTCCATCAACAAGGGCTTGAGATCATTCAATGTTCTGTGTCCAGAACATCGGCACAGCATCATTCTTTAACCCCCATCTTGTGTATAAAATAGGTTTGCATCACTAATTATTTATATATTTTATTTTTCTTAAAATAGGATTAATTTCATGTTTAATTGTTTTATATTATTAACTGAATTATTATAATGAAATTGTTTATCTTATTATTTTTTCAATATTTTTCTTTCCATAAGGAGGAGCCAGACTTGTCTAATGTTTACTTAGGGTCTGACAGGGCTGAGTAAATATCACGTAAATCACATAAGTCAAGAATGAGACACTTGTGCAACATTTGGTATTCTTTATTGAGGAAACTTTTTGCAACCAGTGGCTTTTCGAGTCCAATACTAAGTATAACAGTGGGAAAGCGAGGTGTTTAATCAGTCCCTCAGCCTTGAGTTAATGTGTTCAATCCACTAATCTTGAGAAATTTACAGCATATGTGGGAACTTGCTTATAAACCATAACCGCGCGTGGTATGGTTTGTATGCAATAGTGTCATTACGATTTCGTGTCTCAGGTTGCTTATATACTGCAGTCAGGTGGAGGCAGAGTCTCCATTGGATAAATCCTCTGGTATAAATATGTCATGGCTGTAGGTTAGGCAAGCATTAAGGAAATCTCTGTATCAACATCACAAGACGTTGCTGAGTCTGACATGTGTGACACAATAGTTTTTCTCGGTTTCCGCTAATGAGATTTCCTCAACACTTGCCTAACCTATAGGCATGACCTGCGTACACCATAGGATTTGTCCAATGATGACTCTGCCCCCTCCTGCTTCTATTCACCTGACTGCAGTTTATAAGCAACTCTCCACATGTGCTGTACATTTCTAAAGATTGATGGGCTGAACACATCTACTCCAGGCTGACGGGACTGAGTATGTGACCCTCATCATCTGCTGTTATTTTCTGTATTAGACTGAAGAAGCCGCTGGAGAAACGTTTCCTCAATAAAAATTACCAATTGTTGCACTCGTTATTCAAACTGTCTGTTTACAAAACAGACAATAAATACCCGGGCCATGCGGCACATGTGTAAGTAGGCTTGTTGTGAGCGACTTCCTCTAACATGTCTTCCTGTGGAGGCGTGACGAAGGTGGCGATGCTGGAGTTGGAACCTGCACCTTCCTGCAGCAGTGTACACGAGCCGGTTGTACCTGCAAATAAGACTTCAGTTTTTGTATGCATACACGATCATGTGAACATTTCTGCAGTCACGTTTGCTTGTGTCTGTTCTCGTACTTGTATTTACCAACTAATAACCACAAGAGTTGGTTGTTCTCGTATTTTCGCGTGTGCGTGTCTGTGTTCGTGCCTGTGCGTCCGTACATGTACGTAAAGAGACATGCACATAGTGGGTCGACACTTAGCTACTAGCACGGTCAACCATAAGAAAGATTATCCTAAATATTTTTAAATCTGAAGGTTGTTTGATAAAAATATCGAAATAAAAATTTTGTACTTCTTCAAAATACAACTTATGAAATGTGGCTGATTAATCGACTCAAGGCTGAGGGACTGTTACTCGTATCCTCCTGTTTTACGATTTCCCTTTTTATGGATGTGAAGCCCCTGTGGGCGAAATGTTTTCCCCATTTAAAAAAAACCAAGGTTGGGCATGGTCTAAATTTTTCAACTTGCGGGTTTAGTAAAGGACCGTGCAACTAATGTGACTTTATTTTGGGAAGTTTCGCTCTCCGGAGCTTTTCAAAACTTGATAAAGCTTTTTGGAGAGCGAAAAGTTGCCCCATTTTAAAAGTCGCATAGTTGCACTTGTGTCCCTTTTTCTTTACAATTGTCGGTAATTTACCAAAAATTTTTTTTCCTTGTGGTTCACTGACCATTATTTTCAATTACAAAGGGGGGAAAAAAGAAATTGATTTCCCGAGCGTGAAATGTATAAAACGTTCTGAGTTTTTTTTTTGTTATTTTTCAAGATTTCATTACACGGCCACCGGTAAGTCAACGAGACTGGAATTTTAATATTTGTGAAGTGAGGAAAGTTTATTGAACTACTGGGACGGACAATTCTCTTTTTCAAAACCAAAATTTTTGTTTTTTTTTTGAAAATCATTGTTTTGGTTTTTCCCTGTTAAAATAAAAAAAAACTCATACTGATTTCAAATTTTAACAATTGTGTTTCCTCTTAACGTAATATTTAACTGACAATTTAACAATTTAATTTCAAAATTGTTTGATAATTTTTAATGTGAAATAAAATGACCACGTGATCGACTTTAATCGTGAAAATTTATATTTTAAACAAATAAGCAATATTTATTTATTTATTATCACACTGGCCGATTCCCACCAAGGCAGGGTGGCCCGAAAAAGAAAAACTTTCACCATCATTCACTCCATCACTGTCTTGCCAGAAGGGTGCTTTACACTACAGTTTTTAAACTGCAACATTAACACCCCTCCTTCAGAGTGCAGGCACTGTACTTCCCATCTCCAGGACTCAAGTCCGGCCTGCCGGTTTCCCTGAATCCCTTCATAAATGTTACTTTGCTCACACTCCAACAGCACGTCAAGTATTAAAAACCATTTGTCTCCATTCACTCCTATCAAACACGCTCACGCATGCCTGCTGGAAGTCCAAGCCCCTCGCACACAAAACCTCCTTTACCCCCTCCCTCCAACCCTTCCTAGGCCGACCCCTACCCCGCCTTCCTTCCACTACAGACTGATACACTCTTGAAGTCATTCTGTTTCGCTCCATTCTCTCTACATGTCCGAACCACCTCAACAACCCTTCCTCAGCCCTCTGGACAACAGTTTTGGTAATCCCGCACCTCCTCCTAACTTCCAAACTACGAATTCTCTGCATTATATTCACACCACACATTGCCCTCAGACATGACATCTCCACTGCCTCCAGCCTTCTCCTCGCTGCAACATTCATCACCCACGCTTCACACCCATATAAGAGCATTGGTAAAACTACACTCTCATACATTCCCCTCTTTGCCTCCAAGGACAAAGTTCTTTGTCTCCACAGAATCCTAAGTGCACCACTCACTCTTTTTTCCTCATCAATTCTATGATTCACCTCATCTTTCATAGACCCATCCGCTGACACGTCCACTCCCAAATATCTGAATACGTTCACCTCCTCCATACTCTCTCCCTCCAATCTGATATTCAATCTTTCATCACCTAATCTTTTTGTTATCCTCATAACCTTACTCTTTCCTATATTCACCTTTAATTTTCTTCTTTTGCACACCCTACCAAATTCATCCACCAATCTCTGCAACTTCTCTTCAGAATCTCCCAAGAGCACAGTGTCATCAGCAAAGAGCAGCTGTGACAACTCCCACTTTGTGTGTGATTCTTTATCTTTTAACTCCACGCCTCTTGCCAAGACCCTCGCATTTACTTCTCTTACAACCCCATCTATAAATATATTAAACAACCACGGTGACATCACACATCCTTGTCTAAGGCCTACTTTTACTGGGAAAAAATTTCCCTCTTTCCAACATACTCTAACTTGAGCCTCACTATCCTCGTAAAAACTCTTCACTGCTTTCAGTAACCTACCTCCTACACCATACATTTGCAACATCTGCCACATTGCCCCCCTATCCACCCTGTCATACGCCTTTTCCAAATCCATAAATGCCACAAAGACCTCTTTAGCCTTATCTAAATACTGTTCACTTATATGTTTCACTGTAAACACCTGGTCCACACACCCCCTACCTTTCCTAAAGCCTCCTTGTTCATCTGCTATCCTATTCTCCGTCTTACTCTTAATTCTTTCAATTATAACTCTACCATACACTTTACTAGGTACACTCAACAGACTTATCCCCCTATAATTTTTGCACTCTCTTTTATCCCCTTTGCCTTTATACAAAGGAACTATGCATGCTCTCTGCCAATCCCTAGGTACCTTACCCTCTTCCATACATTTATTAAATAATTGCACCAACCACTCCAAAACTATATCCCCACCTGCTTTTAACATTTCTATCTTTATCCCATCAATCCCGGCTGCCTTACCCCCTTTCATTTTACCTACTGCCTCACGAACTTCCCTCACACTCACAACTGGCTCTTCCTCACTCCTACAAGATGTTATTCCTCCTTGCCCTATACACGAAATCACAGCTTCCCTATCTTCATCAACATTTAACAATTCCTCAAAATATTCCCTCCATCTTCCCAATACCTCTAACTCTCCATTTAATAACTCTCCTCTCCTATTTTTAACTGACAAATCCATTTGTTCTCTAGGCTTTCTTAACTTGTTAATCTCACTCCAAAACTTTTTCTTATTTTCAACAAAATTTGTTGATAACATCTCACCCACTCTCTCATTTGCTCTCTTTTTACATTGCTTCACCACTCTCTTAACCTCTCTCTTTTTCTCCATATACTCTTCCCTCCTTGCATCACTTCTACTTTGTAAAAACTTCTCATATGCTAACTTTTTCTCCCTTACTACTCTCTTTACATCATCATTCCACCAATCGCTCCTCTTCCCTCCTGCACCCACTTTCCTGTAACCACAAACTTCTGCTGAACACTCTAACACTACATTTTTAAAACCTACCCCATACCTCTTCGACCCCATTGCCTATGCTCTCATTAGCCCATCTATCCTCCAATAGCTGTTTATATCTTACCCTAACTGCCTCCTCTTTTAGTTTATAAACCTTCACCTCTCTCTTCCCTGATGCTTCTATTCTCCTTGTATCCCATGTACCTTTTACTCTCAGTGTAGCTACAAATAGAAAGTGATCTGATATATCTGTGGCCCCTCTATAAACATGTACATCCTGAAGTCTACTCAACAGTCTTTTATCTACCAATACATAATCCAACAAACTACTGTCATTTCGCCCTACATCATATCGTGTATACTTATTTATCCTCTTTTTCTTAAAATATGTATTACCTATAACTAAACCCCTTTCTATACAAAGTTCAATCAAAGGGCTCCCATTATCATTTACACCTGGCACCCCAAACTTACCTACCACACCCTCTCTAAAAGTTTCTCCTACTTTAGCATTCAGGTCCCCTACCACAATTACTCTCTCACTTGGTTCAAAGGCTCCTATACATTCACTTAACATCTCCCAAAATCTCTCTCTCTCCTCTGCATTCCTCTCTTCTCCAGGTGCATACTCGCTTATTATGACCCACTTCTCGCATCCAACCTTTACTTTAATCCTCATAATTCTTGAATTTACACATTCATATTCTCTTTTCTCCTTCCATAACTGATCATTTAACATTACTGCTACCCCTTCCTTTGCTCTAACTCTCTCAGATACTCCAGATTTTAATCCCATTTATTTCCCCCCACTGAAACTCTCCTACCCCCTTCAGCTTTGTTTCGCTTAGAGCCAGGACATCCAACTTCTTTTCATTCATAACATCAGCAATCATCTGTTTCTTGTCATCCGCACTACATCCACGCACATTTAAGCATCCCAGTTTTATAAAGTTTTTCTTCTTCTCTTTTTTAGTAAATGTATACAGGAGAAGGGGTTACTAGCCCATTGCTCCCGGCATTTTAGTCGCCTCATACGACACGCATGGCTTACGGAGGAAAGATTCTTTTCCACTTCCCCATGGACAATAGAAGAAATAAAAAAGAACAAGAGCTATTTAGAAAAAGGAGAAAAACCTAGATGTATGTATATATATATATGCATGTGCGTGTCTGTGAAGTGTGACCAAAGTGTAAGTAGGAGTAGCAAGATATCCCTGTTATCTAGCGTGTTTATGAGACAGAAAAAGAAACCAGCAATCCTACCATCATGCAAAACAGTTACAGGTTTTTGTTTCACAGTCATCTGGCAGGACGGTAGTACTTCCCTGGGTGGTTGCTGAAATGTTATATTCAGTACAATAACTAGAAAATGCCTTTTCCTATTGGCTTCAAACTTTAAGCAATGGCGAGTTTTAGTTACAGAACTCGTCACAATATGTCATTTATGTAATATTTAGCAAATTGTTTTCTACAATAACTGGAATGCACCTGCTGATTGGCTTGAAACCTAAACTCCGACGTATCTTAACCAGACAGATTTAAGGATGTACATATAAGAACATAAAAAGGATCACTGTACCAGGCCTACTGGCTCATGATAGGCAGGTCTAAGGCACACTCACTCATAAGATGGAAGGTGCACTGCTGGAGGCCTACTGGCTCATGCTAGGCAGGTCTAAGGCACGCTCGCTCATAAGATTGGAGGTGCACTGCTGGAGGCCTACTGGCTCATGCTAAGCAATTCTAAGGCACGCTCACTCATAAGAAGGAAGGAGCACTGCTGGAGGCCTACCGGCTCATGCTAGGCAGGTCTAAGGCACACTCACTCATAAGAAGGAAGGATCACTGCTGGAGGCCTACCGGCTCATGCTAGGCAGGTCTAAGGCACACTCACTCATAAGAAGGAAGGAGCACTGCTGGAGGCCTACCGGCTCATGCTAGGCAGGTCTGAGGCACACTCACTCATAAGAAGGAAGAGCACTGTGGAGGCCTACTGGCTCATGCTAAGCAGGTCTAAGGCACACTCACTCATAAGAAGGAAGGAGCACTGCTGGAGGCCTACTGGCTCATGCTAGGCAGGTCTAAGGCACACTCACTCATAAGAAGGAAGGAGCACTGCTGGAGGCCTACTGGCTCATGCTAGGCAGGTCTAAGGCACACTCACTCATAAGAAGGAAGGAGCACTGCTGGAGGCCTACCGGCTCATGCTAGGCAGGTCTGAGGCACACTCACTCATAAGAAGGAAGGAGCACTGCTGGAGGCCTACTGGCTCATGCTAAGCAGGTCTAAGGCACACCCATTCATAAGAAAGGAGCACTGCTGGAGCCTACCGGCTCATGCTAGGCAGGTCTGAGGCACACTCACTCATAACAAGGAAGGAGCACTGCTGGAGGCCTACTGGCTCATGCTAAGCAGGTCTAAGGCACACTCACTCATAAGAAGGAAGGAGCACTGCTGGAGGCCTACTGGCTCATGCTAGGCAGGTCTAAGGCACACTCACTCATAAGAAGGAAGGAGCACTGCTGAAGGCCTACTGGCTCATGCTAGGCAGGTCCAAGGCATACCCATTCATAAGGAAGGAGGAGCACTGCAATAGGCCTACTGGCTCATGCTAGGCAGGTCTAAGGCACACTAATAAGAAGGAAGGAGCACTGCTGGAGGCCTACTGGCTCATGCTAGGCAGGTCTAAGGCACACTAATAAGAAGGAAGGAGCACTGCTGGAGGCCTACTGGCTCATGCTAGGCAGGTCTAAGGCACACTCACTCATAAGAAGGAAGGAGCACTGCTGGAGGCCTACTGGCTCATGCTAGGCAGGTCTAAGGCACACTCACTCATAAGAAGGAAGGAGCACTGCTGGAGGCCTACCGGCTCATGCTAGGCAGGTCTGAGGCACACTCACTCATAAGAAGGAAGGAGCACTGCTGGAGGCCTACTGGCTCATGCTAAGCAGGTCTAAGGCACACCCATTCATAAGAAGGAAGGAGCACTGCTGGAGGCCTACCGGCTCATGCTAGGCAGGTCTGAGGCACACTCACTCATAAGAAGGAAGGAGCACTGCTGGAGGCCTACTGGCTCATGCTAAGCAGGTCTAAGGCCACATCACTCATAAGAAGGAAGGAGCACTGCTGGAGGCCTACTGGCTCATGCTAGGCAGGTCTAAGGCACACTCACTCATAAGAAGGAAGGAGCACTGCTGGAGGCCTACTGGCTCATGCTAGGCAGGTCTAAGGCACACTAATAAGAAGGAAGGAGCACTGCTGGAGGCCTACTGGCTCATGCTAGGCAGGTCTAAGGCACACTCACTCATAAGAAGGAAGGAGCACTGCTGAAGGCCTACTGGCTCATGCTAGGCAGGTCCAAGGCATACCCATTCATAAGGAAGGAGGAGCACTGCAATAGGCCTACTGGCTCATGCTAAGCAGGTCTAAGGCACACCCATTCATATGAAGGAAGGAGCACTGCTGGAGGCCTACCGGCTCATGCTAGGCAGGTCTGAGGCACACTCACTCATAAGAAGGAAGGAGCACTGCTGGAGGCCTACTGGCTCATGCTAAGCAGGTCTAAGGCACACTCACTCATAAGAAGGAAGGAGCACTGCTGGAGGCCTACTGGCTCATGCTAGGCAGGTCTAAGGCACACTCACTCATAAGAAGGAAGGAGCACTGCTGGAGGCCTACTGGCTCATGCTAGGCAGGTCTAAGGCACACTAATAAGAAGGAAGGAGCACTGCTGGAGGCCTACTGGCTCATGCTAGGCAGGTCTAAGGCACACTCACTCATAAGAAGGAAGGAGCACTGCTGAAGGCCTACTGGCTCATGCTAGGCAGGTCCAAGGCATACCCATTCATAAGGAAGGAGGAGCACTGCAATAGGCCTACTGGCTCATGCTAGGCAGGTCCAAGGCACACCCACTCATAAGGAAGGAGGAGCACTGCAATAGGCCTACTGGATCATGCTAGGCAGGTCTAAGGCACACCCACTCATAAGGAAGGAGGAACACTGCAATAGGCCTACTGGCTCATGCTAGGCAGGTCCAAGGCACACCCACTCATAAGGAAGGAGGAGCACTGCAATAGGCCTACTGGCTCATGCTAGGCAGGTCTAAGGCACACCCACTCATAAGGAAGGAGGAGCACTGCTGGAGCACTACTGAATGCAGATGAAAAATTATAAAA
Source organism: Cherax quadricarinatus (assembly GCF_026875155.1). NCBI lineage: Eukaryota > Metazoa > Arthropoda > Malacostraca > Decapoda > Parastacidae > Cherax > Cherax quadricarinatus. The sequence goes on from NC_069437.1 coordinate 28,871,226, forward strand.
ATAGTTTTCTTGTAACTTCATGTCAATGTCTGCAAATTTCAGCTTCAAACATTGATGTATCTTAGTGTCAACTTTGTATTATTGTTATACAATGTAGATGCCAATTTGAGGAGGATCTCCTCGACAAGATCAGTGCAGCCGAATCGTCAATAATATTTACACTCGAACTCGGAAAAGATGGCGAACTTCCTCTCCTGGACGTCGTCCTGTGCAGATCTCTCGACAGTGAAAAACTTCTCTTCAGATTGTACAGAAAACCTACTATTAAGGACGATTTTATACACTTCCATTCACACCAAGACATCCGCACTAAGAGAGGAGTCCTCATTGGCTTCTTCTTGAGAGCTCTTCGCATCTCCAGCCCTTGTTTTCTTGAAGAAGAATGCATTTACGTAACACAAACGTTTACACATCTTTACTTTCTATCTTTCTTCATCCGAGATTGCAGACTCAAGACACAAGCTATCCTCAACAAACCGCCCATGGAACAGCCCTCTAAGCAGTTCATAGTGCTCCCATGTGGTGATGTTGCCACGAATACTCGCCGGGCACTTGCTATGAGTAACATCAACGTTTCCACCATAAACACACCATCTATGAAAGACCTCACTTCGAAATGCAGCCCCACACCTCTAACTTCTACAGCAGGCGGAGACGGCTACACCATCCCCCTGCGGATTCTGTCCCAAGAAATATGTAGGCGAGACAGGCAGAGATCTTGCTGTCCTCCTGAACAAGCATCGAAATATTAGTAACACAGACGACTTAAGGTACGCCTGTGCCCTCCACAGAGACTCCACGGGGCATTTGATGAACTGGGATGAGGCACAACTCGTTCTCATCGAACATGACCTTAGACGCCGACGGTGTCTAGAAGCCTCGCTAATCGCCATCCCCGACACCTTAGAACGTAACACTAGAAACCACAAAATTTCTAAAACATTAGCATACATGATACTCAACCAGGCAAACCAGCACCTACCCAACAACACAGGAGTCACATGATCTCATCGACTACCCGTTTTCATCCCAACATGTCAGTCTTCAGGTCACCATGCGTCACTCACACCTCACTCTCCGCCTATATATACTGTCTTTTAACCTATGTAAATTAGAAGTGATCAAGGTCTCAGGACCGAAACGTTTTCTAATAAATATGTCCTAGTGTTTGCTTACGTGTTTTCCTTTGTGTGTAACAGATATTAATAATATTTTCGAAAGAGGTGGACCGATAATGCAGTGGAAGGCCTTGGTCAGAGTGCTGGGTCATCATATGAATATGTCCCGAGTCAAAAATTACTTGTCTTGTTTCCTCACGAATCTTCCTGAACCTATCCTATTTGGTTTGTAAGAGAGTCATTCATACACTGTATTAGTTCATTTTTCTTTCTCATAGATTTTCGTCTCCTTTGAATTTTGAGCAACGACAGCTATTAGGAAAGGTTAGTGCCTCTCTGCCAAGTTTATGAAGCGTTTCCTGATTTTGGTTTTCTGTGTATTGCCATGATAATGCCTCTATGGTGTGTGTTACGAGATCAACACTGGTGTATCCTCTTAGAATAAAGTTGTGGAAAATCTCACAACTTCAGATTATCCGGACCCATCCATGCCTATGGGTGGTGTAATAGTCTTCATACATTCTTAATTTATAAGACTTAATCTAGGAGCCTCCAGAGGCTAGCTTTACTATACACCACTACTTATGTATATTTAAGATAAGTTAGAGCTACACTTTTTAATTTACCTTGGTAACTACATTATCTTTTATTACCTACTCGTTAATAGGAATACAGTAAATCAGTGGTGAGTGTAAATTACTGACCAGGTATGTTAGTGGTGAGTGTAAATTACTGACCAAGTATGTTAGTGGTGAGTGTAAATTACTGACCAAGTATGTTAGTGGTGAGTGTAAATTACTGACCAGGTATGTTAGTGGTGAGTGTAAATTTACTGACAGGTATTGTTAGTGGTGAGTGTAAATTACTGACCAAGTATGTTAGTGGTGAGTGTAAATTACTGACCAGGTATGTTAGTGGTGAGTGTAAATTACTGGTAAAGTAAGTCACTGGAGAGTGTATATTACTGGTCAGGTATGTCAGTGGTGAGTGTAAATTACTGGTCAGGTAAGTCAGTGGTGACTGTAAATTATTGATTAGGTATGTCAGTGGTGAGTGTAAATTACTGATTTGGTATGTCAGTGGTGAGTGTAAATTACTGGTCAGATGAGTTAGTGGTGAGTGTAAATTAATGGCCAAGTATGTCAGTGGTGAGCGTAATTACTGGCCAGGCGTGTCAGTCGTGAGTGCAAATTACTAGCCAGGTCAGTCAGTGGTGAGTGTAAATTACTGGCGAGGTATGTCAGTGATGAGTATAAATTATTAGCCAGGTATATCAGTGGTGAGTGTAAATTACTAGTCAGGTATTTCAGTGGTGAGTGTAAATTACTGGTCAGGTGTGTCAGTGGTGAGTGTAAATTACTGGCCAGGTATGTCAGTGGTGATTGTAAATTACTGGTCAGGTAAGTCAGTGGTGAGTGTAAATTACTGATTAGGTATGTTAGTGGTGAGTGTAAATTACCGGCCAGGTATATCAGTGGTGAGTGTAAATTACTGGCCAGGTATGTCAGTGGTGAGTGTAAATTATTGGGCATGTATGTCAGTGGTGAGTGTAAATTAGTGGGGAGTAGTTAGAAGGGGAGTAATCTAGTGACCATGTATGTTAGTGAGCTCTAAATTATTGGTCATGTATGTCAGTAGGGGTGTAAATTAGTAACCATGTATTTTAGATGGTGTGTAAATTAGTGGCTATGTAGGACAGTTGTGTGTAAATTTGTAACCATGCAGGCCAGTCGTCTGTAAATTTGTGACCATGTATGTCTATGGGTAGTTATTCCCATATATGTTAGTGGGTGTTAATTAATGGCTATGTATGTCAGTGGGGAGTGTGAATTTCTGATCATATATATCTATGGGTGTGTAAATTATTGCTCATGTATGAGAGTGGGAATGTATATTAGTGGTCATGTATGTCAGTGTAGTGTAAGTTAGTGGGCATATATGTCAGCCATGTGTAAATTAGTGTCATATATGTTAGGTCATATATGTTACCAACCTGTCGGTATTGTATACCATTTTGATATTCACGTCATATATGATAGTGAGGGTGAAAGTTAGTGGCTTGAATATCAGTGGGGTGTAAATTAGTGGCCATGTATGTTAGTAGAGGTGTAAATAATAGTCAAGTAGGTCAGTGAGGTGAAAATTAGTGGCCATGTATGTTAGTAAAGGTGTAATTAATAGTCATGTAGGTCAGTAGGGTGTAAATTAGTGGCCATGTTAATTAGTTGGGGTGTAAATCAGTGTCCAGTTAGGTCAGTAGGGTGTAAATTATTTGTCATGTATCTAAGAAGTGGTGTAAATTAGTGGCCATGTAGGTCAGCGGGGGTATTAATTAGTGACCAGGTATGTCAGTAGAGGTGTAAATTAGTGGCCATGTTGGTTAGTGGGGGTGTAAATTACTTGACAGGTAGGTCAGTTGGGTATAATTTAGTGGCCATGTAAGTGGGGGTGTAAATTAGTAGTCATGAAGGTCAGCAAAGGTATGTAAGTTGAGGTTTAAATTAGTGATCGTGAAGGCTAGTGAGGATGTAAACTACTAGTTTCCAGTCAGTAGACGTAAGTCAGTGAGGGGTGTAAACTACTTGTTTACATTCAGTAGGTGTAAGCCAGTGGTCAGTGGTCACGACAGGTCACGGGTCCTGAGCTACTTTGAGGGTTAAAAAACCGTGGCTTGTTTCTGCAGTGTTTTAAAATCTGAGGCTGGAGAGATGAAGGAGGAGGTTCTGCTTCTCCAGGAGGAAATTAGGTGGCTGAAGGTTCAACTCGATGAGTTTGAGACTGAATGTGAGGTGGCTGGAGTAGTTGAGGGGAATGAGGCTATCAGAGTGAGGTGCATTCTGTCACTGCGAGGAGGCCGAAGGTGGGAAGGACGAAAATGCTACCAGCAGTGAAGTGCAGTTCAGCACCTCCAGCATTGATTTGTAGAGTGGCAGCTTCTTTAAGTGGCAAGTGGCTCACAATTCAGGAAGATGGAAGATAAGGAAGGTTAAAAGAGAAGATGTGAAAGTAGGAAATCGATTCTCTGTTCTCCAGGACGAGTACACTTCAGTTGTTAGTGAGGTTAAAGTTGCCACTGACTCCCCTGCTAATCAAGGTAAGAATATTCTGATTGTAAGGGATTCTCTGGTAAGGTATATGGACTGCGCTTTTTGCAACAGAGAATGGTCAGACCAGCAGGTTGGATAATATTATGTCATGTAATGGGAACAAGCCTCTTATCTGTCTTAGTGCTGGTGGAAATGACATTGCGAGGGGCAGGAGACAGGAGCTGCAGGACAAGTCCAGGTCAACCAAAGTAGTCAGGTCTAAGGGAGGGATCCGAATCATTTTGCCTAGAAAAGGAGTGGGCAATGACTGGATGTCTAGGGCAACTGGTTTAATTTGCTGGTATGACAGGTACTGAAAGGAACTTGCAATCCCATTCATTGATAACTGGGATAAATTCTATAGAAAATGTGATATGTATACAAGGGATGGGTTCATTTCTCTGGGGCTGGAGTGGTTGAATTAGCCAGTTCGATTGAAGGGGTCATTGATGACTTGTCTAGGACTTTAAACAGATAGTTTATAGAGGTATGGGTGTTTGTGGAAAACAATCACGCTGCAGTACTAGGGTTGAAAACAGCAGATATTACATAATACCCCAGAGATATGTTTAAAGGGCAATATTCAAAATAAAGTTGCTAGTAAAGGCAAAGTAATTGTTCAACAATCAAAGAGAGATAACAGAGGGCAACGAGTGACTAACTCCCTTAAAGTTTGCTATACAAATAGTAGGAGTCTAAGAAATAACATGGACGAGCTAGGATTGCTGGCAGGTGCAAGTAATATAGATATTATTGCTATAACAGAAACCTGGTTCAACTTGGAAGATAGAAAAATGCCTTATGAATGCAACATACAGGGTTATAAACTATTCCATACTGATAGGACACACACTCCTGAAAAACTTCAAGGAAACTGTTACAACACATAGAGCTCACAGTCCATCACAGCAATTGAAAAATACATTAACAGACATACATAGTGCTGTTGAAAAACCACACAACACAACATAATGTATAAACAAGATAATAAGGAACAAATATCAATCTGTGCGAGAAGCACACCAGAACACAAAAACAAGAAAATACAACGCCTCAGGCCATCCAAAAATTCTGTATTTTAATGTAACAATATCTTTTGACAATGGTACAGGTCATGTATTTACACCTGTCATTAATACCTTACACTTAAGGGAAATAATCAATAAGTATTCCTCTCACACCTACCACAGCCATTTATACACGTACACTACCAGTAGTACTGATTTCTACAGAGCGGTCTTCTACAGAGTGGCTCCCAGGGTATGGTCTCCTCCCGAAAGGCCTTCTACAGAGTGGTCTTATACAGAGTGGCTCCCGGGGTACGGTCTCCTCCCGTAAGGCCTTCTACAGAATGGTCTCCCACGGTACGGTCTCCACGGTACGATCTCCTCTGAGCGGACTCCTTTTCACACCTTTATGCTAATGACCTTGACCTCGCCCTCGAGACCACCTCGCCCTCGAGACCACCCTCTACCCCCTCACCCTCAACCCCCACCCACGACCCCACTCACGACTCCCACCCACGACCCCACCCTCGACCACTTCGCCCTCAACCCACCCCACGCCCCCCCCACCCGGGCCCCCACCTGCCCTGCCCTCGCGCCGACCCACCCGCCCGCCCCGCCCTCGCGCCCCGTCCGTCGCGCCCGCCCGTGCCTTCTGCTGCACCTTCTGCAGCGTCGTCCAGATCGCCCCCGCTCCCCGAATTTTTTTCCGATTTTTTTCGAATTTCTTGTGCTCTCCATCTCCTCGGATCAAATTTTTGAGGTTACCCCTCCCACTTTCACCCCCATCCCAATTTTTTTTTAATTTCATTTTCTTATGATCTCCTCGGATCAAGTTTTTTGGATTCCCCCCTCTGGGGGTAAGCATTCAAAATGGACTCCCACTTTCACCCCAAATATTCCTGCTCTACTTCCTCGGATCAAGTTTTTCTCGATAATACAAAGACTCCATCTCCTCGGATCAAGGTTTTTTGGGTTCCCCCCTCTGGGGGTAAGCATTCAAATGAACTCCCACTTGCATCTCAAAATCCCTGCTCCAATTCCTTGGATCAAGTTTTTCTCGATAATACAAAGACTCCATCTCCTCGGATCAAGGTTTTTTGAGGTCCCCCCCTCTAGGGGTAAGCATTCAAATGAACTCCCACTTGAATCTCAAATTCCCTGCTCCAATTCCTTGGATCAAGGTTTTCTCGATAATACAAAGACTCCATATCCTTGGATCAAGTTTTTCTCGATAACAACAATACCAAGACTCCATCTCCTCGGATAAAGTTTTTCTCGATATCATTAATACAAAGATTTTCCCCCCACACCACCCGCATCCCAAATTCCCTGCTCCAATTCCTCGGATCAAATTTTTCTCGAAATCAATAATACCAAGTCTCCATCTCCTTGGATCAAGTTTTTCTCGTTAATACAAAGACTCCATCTCCTTGGATCAAGGTTTTCTCGATAATACCAAGACTCCATCTCCTTGGATCAAGTTTTAGGATTTCCCCCTCTGGGTGTAAGCATTCAAAATGGACTCCCACTTCCACCCCAAGTATTTCTCCTCCATCTCCTTGGATCAAGGTTTTCTCGATAATACAAAGACTCCATCTCCTTGGATCAAGTTTTTCTCGATAATACCAAGACTCCATCACCTTCGATCAAGTTTTTTGATTCTCCCCTCTGGGGTAAGCATTCAAAGTAACTGCTCCTATGGGGGCATGGTACTTTCTCTTACTACAGGTCTAAACAAGTGTGAAGTCACCCCACCTGTGTTTACTCGGCGGTCAGTGACGTCACATGATGACCTCACATACACAGGCTGAATCTTGTCGAGCAGACAATAAAATGCAGGATAACACTCTTTATTATACAACCAATGCTTTTCATATACATCCAACAAAAAAATTAATTGAAAAAGGTACAATTCATTGACTAAAATCAACATATTTTTCTCTTGAAGAAATTCTATGCATTTTTGTTCTGGATCTTCTTCGTCGTCACCATCTCAATATTACACATTTTATATACAACCCCAGGATAACCCAAATAATTCCACATTTTTTCGTTAATACCCACAACAATTCACAATTTCTTTACAAAATACAACACAAGTCTAGACATTTTTCTCGTTTTAACTATTTCATCAGAAAAAGTCACCACAACACTTACAACCACTTTTCGATAAATTCACTAGTCACAATTTTACATATTACGAAGTTAATACGCACACACAACACACACAACACACACACACACACACACTCACACACACACACACACACACACACACACACACACACACACACACACACACACACACACACAACACACACAACACACACACACACACACACACACACACACACACACACACACACACACACACACACACCTCACTTTACTTTGAACACCTTCAAAACACTCTCATAAATCATTGAATACTCACAAAAATACCTTTGAACATTTCCAAACAACACTGAAACACTTCCCAAGATAACATTTTGAATACTCCCAAATAAGATTTGACAGCTCTAATTTATCTACACTTACATATTTCATTAAATTACAACTCATCCCCCAAACTCCTCCCTCATTCTCCAGATTTTTACAACAGTATCACAAAAACTAACTCAGACCCTTTACTTTGAACAACACCAAGAACACCATTCGAACACCCCCAAATCACCACTGAATACTTCCAGAACACCTTCATAAATACTCTTGCACATCATTTGAACACCTTCATAAATACCTTTAAATAGTCTCAAACACCATTTGAGTACTACTAATACACCACTGAATTCAGTCAAAACACCACCAAAATCACCATAAACTAAGATCAACATCACAGACTAACACCCATTTTCACACAAATCCTCTCAAATCACTATAACCAAGACGATCCCACTCACCTCCAACTAAGATATAACATGAGTGCAAAAAAAAAAACATGAACACAATACAAACACACACGATCACTCACAACCCACAACAACAACCCACTTATAACATCTCTTTTTCGGTATCTCTAGTTCGACAACAACGCCCACAACCCACAACACCCACATCCCACAACACCACAACTCACATCACCCACACCCACAACAAAACCCACAACTTATAACACTTTTCAGTATCTCTAGTTCGACAACATCACCCACAACACCAACAACCCCACAACACCCACAACCCACATCACCACACCCCACAACACCCACAACAACAACCACACTTATAAACCACTTTTCAGCATCTCTAGTTCGACAACAACACCCACAACCCACAACACAACCACAACACCCACAACAGCAACCACTTATAACTTTTTTGATATCTCTAGTTTCGACGACAACACCCACAACCCACAACACCCACAAACCCACATCACCCACAACCCACAATTTTTTCCGTTTTAACTAATTTCATCAGAAAATTCACAAAACAACCCACTTATAACATCTTTTCGGTATATCTCTAGTTCGACAACACACCCACAACACCACAAACACCACCAACCCACAATTTTTTATCGTTTTAACTAATTTCATCAGGAAAAGTCACAACAACAACCCACTTATAACATCTTTTCGGTATTCTAGTTCGCAAAAAAACCCCCCAAAACCCCCACAAGCCACAATTTTTTCTCTTTTTGACTAATTTCATCAAAAAAAGTCACAACAAAAACCCCAAATTTTTAAAACATCTTTTTTTGGCATCTCTAGTTCGACAACAATCCCCAAACCCTCATCCTTACCAGTTTTTTCACAATTTTTCCTCTTTCGATACAAATTTTTCCCTTTCTTATTCATCCGTATATTCCTAGAGATATTTTATCCGACGAGCCTCTCGACGAGGGGCCAGAGCAACCATCACACTCCAACACCCCCTACTACACTCTGGCTCCTCGTGGATGGGTGGTGGGATAAAATATCTCTAGGAGATATAGGATTAAAAAAGGATGTTTTTGGGATGTGAGGGGAGAAATGTGATATGTAACTAGATAGAAATGATAAATGTGGGATGAATATTTATTTGAGAAAAAATGTGTAAAACAATTTTTGTTTTTACATAAATTTTGGGGGTAAAATTTTTTAAAATTTTTTGTTAGAAAAATTTCATGAACTTGTAAGGTTTTTATTAGTTGGAGGTGTTTCGACTTTGTTTGGTAATGTCTCATGCATGGTAAAATTTTTTTTTGTTATGTTTATATTTATTTTCAAAATGTCAATTACAGGTTTTGGCGTATGTCTTAGTTTGATGTGTAGTTTAGTTGGGGTGAATGTCTTAGATTTGGTGTGTATGTCTCATGTTTAAATTTGTGATTGAAATGTATAAGTTGTGGGTGTTGTTGTTATTTTATTTTTTT
>NC_069437.1:28881290-28898428 GCF_026875155.1 Cherax quadricarinatus
ACTTAATAATTTACGTTGTTACCACCGTAAAACAATGCTTACGTGTATAGTTAAACACACACACACACACACACACACACACACACACACACACACACACACACACACACACACACACACATATATATATATATATATATATTATATATATATATATATATATATATATATATATGTGTGTCGTGCCGAATAGGCAGAACTTGCGATCTTGGCTTAAATAGCAACGCTCATCTTGCCATATAGGACAAGTGAAAATTTGTGTATGCAATAATTTCGCCAAAATCGTTCTGAACCTAACGAAAAAAAATATATTTCACTGTGTTTGTTTAGTATTAAATTATTGTAAACAAATCTAAAATATATTTAGTTGGGTTAGGCTAAAATAAATTGTGTTTGTTATAATAAGGTTACGTAAGTTTTCTAAGTTCCTTTTGGTGCAAAATTATAAATTTTTACATCAACATTAATGAAAAAAATATATCTTTAAACGTATAAGAGAAAATTTTACAAAGGACTTAATTTTTACATATTCGGCACGACATATATATATATATATATAATATATTATAATATATATATATATATATATTCAATTGTTTTTTAGCTGTTATAATAGGGATCTCCTACAGTTTAAGGATACATGTTTATTCTAGTATGAATTCACATGTTCACTATAGATTGAGGATATATTCACTATAGTGTGAGAAACATTTTATTTTCACTGAAATGTAAAGAAACATTGGCCTGTTCACTGCTGTGTGAAACTTTGTCATAAACACTGCTGTCTGAGGAAGCATAGTCACGTTCACTGTTGTGTGAAGAAACGTCATGTTCACTGTAGTGTGAAGAAACATGTTCACCGTAGTGTGAAGAAAGGTTTTCACTAATACTGTGAAAATACAATATTTCACTTGCTTTTGTTACATGTTGAAGCCCAACTCTGCATTCTGATATTTTAGTGCTGCACCTCTCCCTGGTGACACAGTTACCCACTAATTATATTTAAATTTAGGGGAAATATTTTGTGTTGCTGTTCTTCCCGTTTCCGCCGCCGCCACCGTCGCTGCTGCTGCTGCTGCTCCTGCTGCTGCTGCTCCTGCTGCTGCTGCTCCTGCTGCTGCTGCTGCTCCTGCTCCTGCTCCTGCTCCTACTGCTGTTGTTGCTGATCCCACTGCCGCCGCGACTGTTGCTTCTGCCACTGTTTTGTTTTTAGGGCTCCCGCTGTTGTTTCAGCTTCTGCTATTTTTGATGACGCTTCTGTTTTTATTGTGTTGCTTCTGTTACTGCGCCGCCGCCACTGCTGTTGCTGTTGTTGTTATTGCTGCTGCTGCTATTGTTGGCTGGTACTCAGGTGTTCTAACTCGTTAATTAGTTGAGGCGAGAAGCACCTCACCTTTAAGGAGCGTAAGTGAACCACTCTAGCATATAACTCAATACGTACACTCCTACTAGTGCCTTAAATACAAACATAAACAAAGACTAAACGTACGACTTGATGGTGATTATAATGATGAGGTTAATTACAGTGATGTCAAATTTTAATCAACGATTTTATGAAATGAGGTTAAATTACTATAAATGAACGAATGAATGTAAAGAATTAACATAGTATTCATGCATGTTCAGCTCTGAAGTCGCTCAGTTATTAGAAACACGTCAAGTTGTTCCTATTCATCGTCAGTGGAATCTGTGCACATACTGATGCACCTGGTGACATCTCACTGGGATGACCAGAGGAGAAAGACCACATATACTCTAGAGGAAATAGCAGCAGAGGCTACAAACCTCAGGAAAAAAAGTTCTAGGAGAAAGCACGACATGAAACATATCACCGGAGGCGCACATTAGTTGAGATCTCGGCAGGTACCTCAGAAGTCAGGACCCTCTATATGCCGTATATCAAGTCTTTTACAGAGTATTCAGCACCAGCATGGAGCCTTCACTTAAGAAAACGTGTCCAAAAACTGGAGATAGTTCACAGATAAGTACGAGACTAGTTTCAGAGCTACTAGGAATGATTGATGAGGAAAGACTAAACACACTAAATTTTAGAATGCGGAATGAGAGAAAAGCCAGAAACGACAGTATTTCATTGTACAACATACTTAGATAACTATGAGGGTAGACAAATTCAGACTGAAAGGAAGCGTCCGGAGATGATGAGTGGTAGAGATGTAAGAAAGTGCTCTTTCAGTCTGACGATGACTGCGAAGTACTGATAAGAACTTGTGAAACCAGACTCCATGTAGTCTTAAGAGTTGATATAATATAAGATGGAAGATGGCTAATGTGGTTCCTATATTTAAATCAGGGGATAAGTCCACTCCTTCAAATTACCGTCCAATAAGCCTACCATCGATAGTGGGCAAGTTATTAGAATCAATTATAGCTAACATTATTAGAAGTCACCCTGAAGAGCATAACTTGATAAATGAATCTCAGCATGGATTCACGAGAGGTCATTCCTGCCTGACAAATTTACTGACGTTCTTCAATAAAACATTTGAAGCAGTTGACAGTAATAAAGAATATGATATTGTTTATTTGGATTTTAGTAAAGCCTTCGATAGAGTACCTCACAAGAGACTCTTAAGAAAAGTGGCAGCTCATGGTATAGGAGGTAAAGTTCTAGCATGGATAGAGGCATGGCTTACCAATAGAAAGCAGAGAGTTACCATTAATGGGTGAAATCTGAATGGGGATTAGTCACTAGTGGCGTTCCACAAGGATCAGTTTTAGGCCCTCTCTTGTTCATAATTTACATTTAGATGAAGGGATTACGAGTGACATGAGTAAATTTGCTGATGATACAAAGATAGGCCGTATAATTCATTCTGAGGAGGATAGCAATGAACTCCAGGAGATTGTTGGACAAAAATGCACTTGGTGCGAAAACGTAAGTCAATGGGATCAATTATATACATTATTCCTCAGGAATTGAAAAACCCAACTATAATGTCTTGGTCTGAAAATGGCATGATCATATCGATAAGTGTAAGGACTGAGTCCCTGGTAATGAAATACTAAAGCCAAATCAGAGTGTAAGTAGTGCACCAACAAGGTAAAAATGACTTGGATATCCAGATAAGTAAGTAGCAAATCATTTACAGCCAAGACATGAGTGCCTTTAGTTAAATCAAGCTACATTTTGGATTTACTCAAAAAAGTATTAAGAACACAGTAGTGACTAAAAGTATTTACTTAAGGCTCTCGTTCTAGAGCACTAGTGAGGGAATCATTGATGATTATGACGGCTCAAGAGTTTTATGGTGTCCCATAAACTAAGGAATGAAATTTAGATTTAGAAGGAACATAAAAGGAAGTAGTGTCTAAAATGATTTAATGGTGTAACAATCTTCGTCTCTGGAGAGAGTAGAATGGGGGGAGAAATCATTGAGTGTATAAGTGGATGACGGGCATAAACAAAGGAGATATTAATAATGTACTGAGGGTGTCGAACCAGGTAAGAACCAGAAATAATGGATTTAAGTTGGATAAATTTAGATTTAGAAAGGACATAGGTAAGTACGGGTTTTCTAACAGAGTTGTAGATGCGTGGAACAATCTTCCCAGTAGGGTGATGGAGGCTAGGACCTTGGGTAGCTTCAGGAAGAGATTGGACAAATATGTGAGTGGGAGGGGCTGGGTTTGATTGGTGTCATTGGGTACGGGAGTTATTTCTTGGGTAGCTTTAGGTAGAGGTCGTTTTGATAAGGACCTGCCTTGCATGGGCCAGTAGGCCTTCTGCAGTGTTCCTCCATTCTTATGTTCTTATGAGGCCAAGAAGAGTGCATTACCTTTCCTGAGCAGTCGAGAGACTTAGCTGGTAGCCCCAACTCGAGCCCCGCAAGCAACAGTAGGTGAGTACAATTGAGTGTACAGCTTGTTACCACACAGGTCATTAAAGGCCTTACACAATGGAGCTAGTAGAGAAATGTTTCATTCTACTCATATTAATTAAAATTTCTTTTCAGGTGAAATGGGATTGCTGTGGGACTGTTGTTGCGGGAGCATTGGCCTGTGAGTACATACAGTTCGATTTTTTGTACTTAAAGCTGTTTAAGCATAGATGTTTGACATTCTTTTGTTTGGGACGAGCGTTAGAAACATTAGTTAATCTGCTTAGAATATAGAGGACTCTCTATTTCTGGCAGGTCAGACGTCTTGGTGCGAGTCGAGACGAATGGGCAAATCTCCCTACATTTGCTACCTCCGTTCATGGTATAAACCTTGGTAATAAATACCGACAAGTTGGTTTAGAAAGACACGTAAGCAAACACTATGGCATATTTATTAGAAAACGTTTCGGTCCTGGGACTTTGATCACTTCTAACATACAGAGGTAGAAAGACATTATATATATAGGCGGAGAGTGAGGTGTGAGTGACGCATGGTGACCTGAAGAATGTCATGTTGAGATGAGGACGGGTAGACGATGAAATCATATGACTCCTGTGTTGTTGGGTTGGTGGTGCTTAAGTATCATATATGATAAATTAGACACATGTGCAACTCTTGGGTATCTTTATTGAGGAAACGTTTCGCCACACAGTGGCTTCATCAGTCCATACAAAGGAGAATCTTGAAGAACAGGAGGAGAATGAGGTAATCAGTCCTCAACCTTTAGTACGATGTGGTCCCGTCCATCGATGTGGATGCCACACGACTAAAGGTTGAGGGACTGATTACCTCATTTCTCATGTTCTTCCCAAAATTCTCCTTTGTATGACTGATAAGCCACTGTGTGGCGAAACGTTTCCTCAATAAAGATACCCAAGAGTTGCACATGTGTCTATTTATCAACATGTCGGTTTTTCTGAACCATTTCATTTACAAAGTATCATATATGCCAATGTTTTTGAAATTTGTAGTTTCCAGTGTTACTTCTATAGTGTCAGTGACGGCGATTAGTGGGCTCAGGCACCGTCGGCGTCTGAGTCCCGGTTCGGTAGAACGAGTTGTGCTCATTCCCGTTCATCAAATGCCCCGTGGCAGTACCTCTGTGAGGACACAGGCGTACTCTTACATGTCTCTGTTAGAGGCATTTCGATGCTCATTCAGGCGGACTGCAAGATCTCTGCCTGTCTCGCCTACATATTTCTTGGGAAAGAATCCACAGGGGATAGTGTAGACGCCTGCTGTAGAAGTTAGAGGTGTGGGGCTGCACTATCCCCTGTGGATTCTGTCCCAGAAATATGTAGGCGAGACAGGCAGAGATCTTGCAGTCCGCCTGAATGAGCATCGAAATGCCTCTAACAGAGACGATGTAAGGTACGCCTGTGTCCTCACAGAGACTCCACAGGGCATTTGATGAACTGGAATGAGGCACAACTCGTTCTCACCGAACCAGACTAGACGCCGACGTGCCTAGAAGCCTCACTAATCGCCGTCACCGACACTATAGAACGTAACACTGGAAACTACAAAATTTCAAAAACATTGGCATATATGATACTTAAGCACCACCAACCCAACAACACAGGAGTCACATGATTTCATCGTCTACGCGTCCTCATCTCAACATGACATTCTTCAGGTCACGTGCGTCACTCACACCTCACCTCCGCCTATATATATAATGTCTTTCTACCTCTGTATGTTAGAAGTGATCAAGGTCCCAGGACCGAAACATTTTCTAATAAATATGTCACAGTGTTTGCTTACGTGTCTTTCTAAACCACTTCCGTTCATATAGCAGTAATTAGATAACTATGTGTCACTCAGGTTTCATGGGTTGTTTCCTAGAATAGAAGACCTAAGGACGCCAATGAAAAAAAGGGACACTGCTTAACTTCTTTGATTATTGTGTGTTATTAACTTTCTGGGATTCATAATCATTAGAAAGTCTTCTTTTAATTCACTTGTAGTTTAACCTCTGCTCCTACTTTCATCCATCATCTCTCCTCATACCTCATAACTTGTCTCACCTCAGTTCTACAACACGTATTCCACTCCTTTCAATCTCTAAAACTCCGCCACCACCCTAGTCACCCTAAAAGAACAAATCTTCCACCGGCTTCTGTTGTTACCTGTGATCACCTACCTTCATCTCACTCACCTGTAACACTTGCACCACAACACCTCCTGCTGCCGATCCCACACACTGCTCGTAAGCCAGTGAGGCAACAGTACACTGGACATACCTTAATTCAGCTCTCTTTCTCTCTCTATCTCTCTGTACGTGCATGTCTGTGTGTATAGTCCCTGGAAAGTGTGAAGAGTGTTAGTGGAGATGAGAGGATGTGATAGTAATGAATGCTTGTATGAAGTTTTGTTCATGTTGGCTCCAGCATCCAGCCAGGTATTGTGGTGTCATGAGACTCTCCTGGGCTCAGCCGACAGTAATTAAGCATTTGGATTTTTATTTTCCTCCTTTGCCAGGCCTTATATTTCATCTGTTGTCAGCCATAATGTTGTTTTCCCTGGGAGTGTGTATATTGTTGTTGTTGTCGTCGTGGCTGTTAATATAAATCCCAATAGATTATTGGGATTTATATCAAGAAGTGTTAGCAACAGAAGTCCAGAGGTTATACTGCAGCTTTATACATGGAAATAAATGGTATAAAATACCGACGTGTACTTAGTGACGTGTACTTAGCTCAGTGGTGACGTGTACTTAGCTCAGTGGTGACGTGTACTTAGCTCTGTGAAGACCTGTTTGTGTGCTCTCTGTGAATCTGAACCAGGATGCCCTCTCTTGAGCAGCTTTACCAGCAGCTGAGAGAAGAACTCAGAGTTGCTAAACTGGAGATACGGCGATTAACGGAGGAGAACAAGAGGATTCGTAGTAATCCACCTGTTGTGAGTCCCCAGGTTAAGAGGGGAGCTTGGTCAGTGGCCGGGCAACATGGAACCAAGCTGAAGATTAAGAAAACGGTTGGAGAGGCAGAAACAACGAGAAACCAGAAGACTGCCGTGGAAACTTCCAACTCATTCTCGGTGCTACCTGACGAATGTGAGTGTTCTACTGGGAATGCCACAACGAGCACCAAGGAAGCATTGGCAGACGTGAGTGAGACATCCCTAGAAACCCCAACGAAGACCATCGAGAACGTCATGACGAATTCTACAAGTGGTGTAATGCTACCTGGCGAATGTGAGTCGACTACTCGGAGCATCACTACGGACGACGCCAAGGAAGGTAAAAACATTGTTGTTGTTGGGGATAGCCAGATTAGGTACATGGATAGGGCATTCTGTTTGAAGGACAGGAGTAGGAGGCAGAGAGTATGTTTTCCTGGGGCTGGGATGAAGGATATTGTTAGCCGTCTGGATGACATCATGAGAGGTAATGGGAGCAATCCTATTATCTGTCTCAGTGCTGGAGGCAACGATGTTGGCAGACGTAGGAGTGAGGACCTGATTAGCAGGTATAGGTCAGCAATAGAGATAATTAGGAAGAAGGGTGGGAAACCTGTCATATGTGGCATTTTGCCAAGGAGAGGAGTTGGAAATGAATGGTTGTCCAGAGCAATTGGTGTCAATTGCTGGCTGGACAAATACTGTAAGGAAAATGCGGTAACATTCATTGACAACTGGGACCTCTTCTATGGCAGAAATGACATGTATGCCAGGGATGGGGTTCACTTGTCTAGGTGTGGGGTGGGAGCACTGGCCAACGCAGTGGAGGGAGCTGTTAGGTCTTTAAACTAGGAATAGTTAGTGGTATGGGTTTTGGCGGGAAAACTGTGAAGTCGCAGGGTAGTAACATGAGTACTAGGAGAACTAGTAATAGGCAAAATGAGGAGGATATTGGAAAGCCAGTGGCACTAATTGACAATGACAGTAATAGGTTTAGTGGAATAACAGAAAGGAGCAGGAAGGGTAAAGAGATAGGAGGGTCATTAAATATTTATTACACAAATAGTCGCAGTGCTAGGAATAAGATGGACGAGTTGAGACTAGTTGCTAGTGCAGGTAACATAGATGTATTTGCCATTACTGAGACGTGGTTTAATTCAAAAAGTCGGGACATGCCTGCAGAATGTCACATTCAGGGTTTTAAATTGTTCCAAGTAGATAGAAGTATCGGGAAGGGGGGTGGGGTGGCATTGTATGTCCGAGATCGCTTGAACTGTTGCATAAAAACGGGTATTAAGTCTGAAGTAACACATACAGAGTCTGTTTGGATAGAATTTTCAGAGGGACATGAAAAATTAATTTTAGGTGTGATATACCGTCCCCCAAATTTAGATAGGGACCAGGGGAGACTACTATGGGAGGAAATTGTTAGGGCCACAAGGCACGATAAAGTAGTAATTCTAGGAGACTTTAACTTTAGTCATATTGATTGGAATTTCTTGACTGGGAATTTAGAATCATACGATTTCTTAGAAGTAGTTCAGGATTGTTTTTTGAAGCAGTTTGTGACAGAACCTACAAGGGGTAATAACCTGCTTGACTTAGTTCTGGCAAACAATGAATTCCTTGTTAATAATTTAGAAGTTTCAGAGGAACTGGGTGCTAGCGACCACAAATCAATTACATGTAGAATTGAATGGAAGTATGATAGTAGCGATAACTCAGTAACAGTCCCAGATTTTCGTTTAGCAGATTACGATGGGCTTAGAGAACACTTATCATCTGTTGACTGGGGTAACGAAGAGAGCTATCAATATGACAGTTTTCTGAACACAATACATGCTGCTCAAAGAACGTTTATCCCTTATAAGGAAATTAGATCAAATAGAAATGACCCAAAATGGATGAATAATAGGCTGAAATATCTACTAGGGCATAAGAAAGGAATTTATAGGCGTATCAAAAGAGGCGAGGGTCATCTTATGAATCAGTATATTGACATTAAGAGGGACATTAAAAAGGGATAAGAAAAGCTAAAAGGGACTATGAAATTAAAGTTGCTAGGGATTCTAAAACTAACCCAAAAAGTTTTTTCCAGGTCTATAGAACAAAAGTCAGAGATAAGATAGGTCCCCTTAAAAATAACTATGGGCATCTTACTGAGAAAGAGAATGAAATGTGCTCGATTTTAAATAATTATTTTCTCTCGGTTTTTACACAGGAAGACACTAATAATATTCCGGTAATTAATTTTTATAGTGGATCAGAAGAAGATAAATTATGTAACATCACAGTCACTAGTGAAATGGTTGTGAAGCAGATAGACAGACTGAAGCAAAATAAGTCACCGGGTCCTGATGAGGTTTTTTCAAGGGTTCTAAAGGAATGCAAAATGGAAGTCTGTGAACCATTAACTAATATTTTTAATTTATCTCTTCAAACAGGTGCAGTGTCTGATTCATAAGATGACTCTCACCTCTTTTGATACACATATAAATTCCTTTTTTTTTTTTTTGCCCTAAAAGATATTCGAGCCTATTATTCATCCATCTGGGGTCATATCTAATCGATCTAATTTCTTTATATTGGATAAATGTCCTTTGGGCAGCATGTATTGTGTTAAGAAAGCTGTCATACTGATAGCTCTGTTCGTTACCCCAGTCCACAGATGATATGCGTTCTCTAAGCCCATTGTAATCTGCTAAGCGAAAATCTGGGACCATTACTGAATTATCCCTACTATCATACTTCCATTCAATGCTAAAGGTAATTGATTTGTGATCGCTTGTGCCGAGTTTCTCTGTAATTTCTAAATTATTAACAAGGGTTTCCTTGTTTGCCAAAACCAAGTCAAGCAGGTTATTTCCCCTTGTAGGCTCTGTCACAAACTGCCTCAAAAAACAATCCTGAACTACTTCTAAGAAGTCGTTTGATTCTAAATTCCCGGTCAAGAAATTCCAGTCAATATGATTAAAGTTAAAATCTCCTAGAATTACTACGTTATCGTGCCTTGTGGCCTTAACAATTTCCTCCCATAGTAGTCTCCCTTGGTCCCTATCTAAGTTTGAGGGACGGTATATCACAGCTAAAATAAATATTTCATGCCCCTTTGAAAATTCTATCCAAACAGATCCTGTATGTGTTACTTCAGACTTAATACCCGCTTTTATGCAACAGTTCAAGCGATCTCGGACATACAGTGCCACCCCACCCCACTTCCCGATACTTCTATCTTCTTGGAACAATTTAAAACCCTGAATGTGACATTCTGCAGGCATGTCCCGACTTTTTGAATTAAACCACGTCTCAGTTATGGCAAATACATCAATGTTACCTGCACTAGCAACTAGTCTCAACTCGTCCATCTTATTCCTAGCACTACGGGAATTAGCATAATGTATATTTAAAGACCCTCTTTTTTCTTTACCCTTCCTGCTCATTTCTGTTTTTCCACTATACATATTTCTGTCCTTGTCACCTAGTACCACTGGCTTTCCAATATCCACCTCATTTTGCCTATTACTAGTTCTCCTAGTACTCATATTACTACACTGGGACTTCACTGTTTTCCCGTGAAAACCCATACCACTGACTATTCCTAGTTTAAAGTCTTAACAGCTCTCTCCACTGCAGTTGACAGTGCCCCCAACCCAGACCTAGATAAGTGAACCCCATCCTTGGCATACATGTCATTTCTGCCATAGAAGAAGTCCCAGTTGTTAATGAATGTTACCGCATTTTCCTTACAGTATTTGCCCAGCCAGCAGTTGACACCATTTGCCCTGGAGAACCATTTATTTCCAACTCCTGTCCTTGGCAAAATACCACATATGACAGGGTTCCCACCCTTCCTCCTAATTATCTCTATTGCTGACCTATATCTAGTAATTCCCTCATCAAGGTCATTGATATATATAATAAACAACAACGGGTCCAAGACTGATCCCTGTGGAACACCACTTGTTACAGATCCCCACTCGGATTTAACCCCATTTATGCACACTCTCTGCTTCCTGTCTGTGAGCCATGACTCGGTCCATGAGAGCACTTTTCCCCCAATGCCATGAGCTGCCACTTTCTTTAACAGTCTTTGGTGCAGTACTCTATCAAAAGCCTTACTAAAATCTACATAAACAATATCAAATTCTTTATCATGATCAACAGCCTCAAAAGCTTTACTGAAGAAAGTTAATAAATTAGTTAGACAAGAAGGACCTCTCGTGAATCAATGCTGAGTATCATTAATCAGATTATGCTTATCCAGATGGCTTCTTATAATCTCAGCTATAATTGACTCTAGTAATTTGCCTACAATTGAGGTCAGGCTTGTCGGGCGGTAATTTGACGGTAACGACTTGTCTCCTCCTTTAAAAATAGGAATTGCATTAGCCATCTTCCACATATCAGACGCTACACCTGTTTGAAGAGATAAATTAAAAATATTAGTTAATGGTTCAAAAAAATATTAGTTAATGGTTCTTAAAAATATTTGTTAATGGTTCCAAAATATTAGTTAGTGGTTCAAAAATATTAGTTGTATGAACCAAGGACTGAAGAGGATGATCGCTGTATCTGTACTGAGTCCCTAGCCACATTACATAGCTTTTCTACGTTAATATTACTGTTACGTTCTTAGGGAAGCATTTCATAGCTTTTTGTACGTTAATATTACTGTTATGTTCTTAGGGAAGAGTTAGTTCATCTTCCGTCCTGAGCAAGAAAGGTGAATTAAGAAGATGCTTCGTTTTTTGGAAGAGGGAGGTCGGGAAAGGCAACCATAGCCGGCCTCATGATACATGTTCAATTTCCGTTTTTCCATAATTCATCTCCAATTTCCTTCCAGCCCCTTTTCTCCCCCCCCCCCACCTTTTCCCTTCCTCCTAATGTATACGTCTCTCTCATGTTGCTGCTACGTCCTAAGTTATCTTTCTATCTCTGTCTCCCTCTCTATGTCCCTCCCTCTTTGTCTGTCTCCCTCCCTCTTTGTCTCTCCCTCCCTCTTTGTTTGTCTCTCTCTCTCTCTCTCTCTCTCTCTCTCTCTCTCTCTCTCTTCTCTCTTCTCTCTCTCTCTCTCTCTCTCTCTCTCTCTCTCTCTCTCTCTTTTTATATTTTTTTTTACACAGGGTTTGACAAGGTTAAGGATCCCTAGCTTTATTGAATAGCTATTTTCAGGTTAAGGATTCCTAACTTTATTGGCAAGCTAAGAGCTGTTACCTACATCAGCTCATTTGAAAGCATTTTTATTGTTATGAGACATACAAGTAGGGAACAGGATGAAGTTGGAGCCATCTTTTGGCCAGCATTTTCATTTGATCAACTGACTTTATCTCGTTGACATCATTATGCTGTACGAATGTGTTCCAGACTCGAGTCATCCTGGGTATATATGATCTCAGATGGAGTGATGTTCTGGAGAAGGGTACAGCCAGAGTGAAGTTGCTGCTTTCTGCCCGTCTTGTGGCATAAAAGCTTGTTTCACGCTGTCCTCGAAGTGGATCCAATATTGCCCTTGTACATAACAGTAAGGCCACCCGCATCCCTCCTGTGTTGAAGGCTCTGCTGAAATGACAGATCTATCCAGGATGGGTCCAGGCGAGAGATGAGACGTCTTGCTCTGTTCTCTACTCTGTCAAGCAGTCGCAGATGAAAGGGGGGGGGGGCAAACCAAGAAAGTGGAGCATACTCAAGGTGTGAGCGTACTTGTGCCTCGTACAGAATCTTGCAACCCCTACTGTCAAGCAGTTGCGAGATACGGCGAAGTGCTGTAAGCTTCCTGGCTGCCTTGTTTGCAAGATTTACAACATGGTTCTTCATGGTTAGTTTGGAGTCAAATTTCACCCCAAGGATATCAACTTCTTCTCCAGGTGCCAACACCCTCCCATTCATCCTTACTACTGCACCAGCATTACCATCATGGTACCTAGAGACGATCATCATTTGCGTTTTCTCAGGTGCAAATGTTACTTGCCATCTATTTCCCCAAGCTGATATAGCTCTTAGCTGGTGATTGATGTAGCTTAGAGCTTGGATAAGTGAATGTCATCGTACAGTCGTCTGCATATGCATGTGATTCTGGGATGAGATGAAGGTCGTTGAAGTAGGCATTCCATAACAATGGTCCCAGCACGCTTCCTTGTGGAACATTTGCCCCAATAGGATGTCTTGCTGATTCCGTTCCATTGAGAACTACACTTAAAGATCTACCATGAAGGTAATCACTGAGGAGACATAGCGTAGAGCCTGCAATTCCCAATGCTTGAAGTTTTGCTGAGAGGCCCTGGTGCCACACCCGGTCGAAAGCGCCAGCAATGTCCAGTGCTACCACACAGCTGACTCACTCTCACTCTCTCTCTCTCTCTCTCTCTCTCTCTCTCTCTCTCTCTCTCTCTCTCTCTCTCTCTCTCTCTCTCTCTCTCTCTCTCTCTCTCTCTCTCTCTCTCTCTCTCTCTCTCCATGTTTTATGTGATAAACTTTTACACATGACAGAAAAAGGCGATTATACTGTAATCGTTCTGTGAACGTTCGTAACTTCTGGCAGACAGTTCATATCTATAAAGCCAAAATTCTTTAAAAAACAAAGCTTCGTCGAAACTTTGTAGAGCGGTTAGGGAATGTTGAAGGATTGAGTTCAGTTAACGTTAGTTATTTTGTTATGTTTAGGTCTGTCGACTACAAGGACAATATCTTTTCATTGAACAAAGTCTTTTACTGGCAAAATCTAGCCAATTTGTTTATACTTAGAGACTGAACTGTTAACAGTAATATCGTCATGTTTTTGTAAACTTAAAATGTGTGCCATCCAACATCTCTGTATTGCAAAATATCTAAAATATGTAATATTTTCAGTCATCTGGATGAAAGGACACAAGTGCATACGCTTTGGTAACGCCAAATTATACAAGAAAATGAGAGACACACAGTATATGAGATAACAGGTCACTTTTGAAGATCAGGTGAAGGCGTCAGGTCATCTAACAGCCGTGTCACGTGGCAGCAAGGAATAAACGTGTAGTAGTATCAGGTGCAATAATTGTAGTTGGGAATTGTACTTGCCAGCTCTTTGTTCTCTGGTGATAACAGTCAAAGATGTTTCAATACAATGGTGCCTTTCAGTGTTGGATTCTCTGTAAATTAGCCCTGCTTTGTTCCAGTTCATGAGATTTCATGATTGCATGCATTTCTGTGTTCTCGGACCCGTGTAGAAAGATTCCTTCTGTTTCTCCTATATAGATCTTGTTGCACCTTTCCTCTCCCGTATGATATCGCGTACACCCTGCTTCACTGTTTAGTTTGTCAAAAGGATCTTTCTTTCTAATGAGGTCTCTGATGAAAGACTTGGCCAAGGTAGCTTCGCAGATGTTTGTTCTTGAAAGGGGTCTGATGTTGTTGGCTACTTCTCCATTTAGAGTTAGGAATCTGGATTTCTCAGTGGTGTCATTGCTTGCAGAGTTTTTGTAAATTAAGGATGTAAGTGTAAGTGTGTGAAGACATGGGTGATGTATTGGAATTCTTTTAGGAATCTGTGACTGAAGATACAAATAGCTCTCAGTATAAGCCCAGTGACCACATCTCTCTTGGTACGAGTCTTGTGGTGTGAGTCGAAATGAGTAAACATCATCTTTATTTGTTGGTTTTCTGTAGACACTAAGAGAACTGATGTCCTTGTTCGGTGATCTGCAAAGAAAAGAGAAATGGTGGTCTGCCTTCGTTTTTAAGTTCAAGAGTAAATTTGATAGCATGTTCGACATTGTTGATCTTATGAAGAAGTTCTTGAATGTTGAGTCTTTGGGATTACATGACTAGAATGTCATCGACATATCTGAGCCAAATGACCGTATTTGGGAATAATATTGCGAAAGCTTCAGTCTTTAAGCTTTCCATTAAAGATGTTAGCTAAGACTGCACTCGGCGAACTTCCCATAGCTAAGCCACAGCAATGTTTGAAAAGCTGATTTTCATATCTGAAGAAGTTTAAATTAACACATAGCTCGGTGAGTGCTATGAAGACATGGCAGGGTAGAGGTAAGTTGAGGTTGTCGGTAAGTCTACGTC
Organism: Cherax quadricarinatus; assembly: GCF_026875155.1. Lineage (NCBI taxonomy): Eukaryota > Metazoa > Arthropoda > Malacostraca > Decapoda > Parastacidae > Cherax > Cherax quadricarinatus. The sequence continues at coordinate 28,896,144 of NC_069437.1, forward strand.
TGAGTATATCAATGACAGCCTCAATGGGAAAATTAATGAAGAGTGAGGTAAATCAAGTAGTACCATATGCTTATTCTTAATGTTAATGTTATTGATGATAGCAAGGAGGTCTGTACTACATTAAAGCATCTTTAATTGCTACTACCAGCACTATATACTCTTGCACATATGATATTACTCCACACTGATTCCTTGCTGTCACGTGACACACACACACACACACATGTGTATATTATATATATATATATATATATATATATATATTATATATATTATATATATATTATGTCGTGCCGAATGTGTAAAACTTGCGATCTTAGCTTAAATAACAACGTTCATCTTGCCATATAGGACGAGGGAAAATTTGAGTATGCAGTAATTTCGCAAAAATCATTCTGAACCTAACGAAAAAAATATATTTCACTGTGTTTGTTTAGTATTAAATTATTGTAAACTTATCTAAAATATATTTTGTTGGATTAGGCTAAAATAAATTGTGCTTGTTATAATAAGGTTAGGTAAGTTTTCTAAGATTCTTTTGGTGCAAAATTATAAATTTTTACATTAACATTAATGGAAAAATATATCTCTAAACGTATAAGAGAAAATTTTAGAAAGGACTTATTTTTAAATGAGTTCTTGCTAATTGACAAGTATTACCTATTAGGCACGACATAAATATATAAATATATATATATATATATATATATATATATATATATATTATATATATATATATATATATATATATATATATATATATATACACATTATATATATATATATATATATATTATTTTATATATATATATATAATATATATATAAAAAATATATATATATATATATATGTATTATACTTTGTTTCATTTCAGTCATCTACTTTAACCACATCGGTTCATTTCGCAACCTCCTTTTGCAAGACAATAAAATACTTGTGCCAGTGAGTGGACATTAATGTAGCATACAGATGCTGTACTGTAGCACTGTCACCAGCAACAGATTAACAGTCAAACTGAGACTGATGACAACGTTGACAAAGGTGTTATTTCCTTCGTTGCAAGCAATGTCCGAAGAAGAGAAAAGAAAAGAGTGAAACATGAAGAAGTTTGAATAAATGTGTGTATGAGCACAAAAGGGATTTACAACGATCAACGATACCAGCGCTGTGTTCCGTCATGTACCCGACTGTGACCATCATATAGATGTCGACTAATGCAGATGGATGTTTAAATCCTATAATTATATAAAGACGCGTATTGTTGATTCAGATCTTATATATTAGCTAAAAATTTCAATTTGTCTGAGTAGGCAATTTAATTTCAGCATGATAATAATCCCCATAAAAAGCTGGTAGTCAGCACAATGCATGTCAGACTCGTGGTCATATTAATGGAGGTCAGCTGATGCCTCCTCCCTGTCAGATCAATAGAGGTCAGGTAATACCTTTTGTTGGTGACAGTTAACTCATATATACCTTGTTCGTGGTAGCTGAAGAGGCTATGATTAACATAATGATGCTGTGTTGGAGTTCTATATATTTTCATTTTAAAGACATTGCATTTCTAATAATGAAGATGATCAAGAAAATCAGGGCACCATATACCTCACATTTCATGTTGAACTTGACTCTTGTATAAATTATTAAATTATTAATCAAAATTTGTCCAGTTTTCATCCCACATTACTACTACTACTACTACTACCACCCCTACCACCACCACCACCCCTGCCACCACCACCGCTGCCGCCACCACCACCACCACCACCACCACCACCACCCAAACCCTTGCCAGTCTCATTACCACCCCTACTACCTTCTTTGGAACACTACCACCACCCTCACCATCCCATCGCTACCTTCATCATCACCACCCACGACTAACGCCATCATCTCTTTCCCCTCACCACCAGACATTTGGCAGAGCCATGAGTTATGTCCCCATCTTCATTTGATGTCCTCCTCCCGACCCTTGTGGCTTCATTTACATTCATTATCCTTATAAATTTCTTTTTTGTTTGTGTCAAGAATTTTCGTGTGTGTCTTCTAAGAACGTTCGTGTGTGCCTTCTAAGAACGTTTGTGTGTGCCTTCTATGAAATCTTTCTTTGTACATACCATGTGTTGCTGTCCACCTGAAGTCAGCACGTTAAGTCGTCAAGCATATGCCAATATATCAAGATTAAAATCAGTGGCAGTACTATAAAATCTTTGTATGCATTTATGTACACATTTTTTTCACCGAGGGCCCATGGTGGTGCTTTTGTATTCTATAATATCTCTGAC
>NC_069437.1:28898928-28958928 GCF_026875155.1 Cherax quadricarinatus
TTTATCTCCCAATACATAATCCACAAACTATGCATTTCCCCCTACATATATTTGTATACTTATTTATCCTCTTTTTCTTAAAATATGTATTACCTATAACTAAACCCCTTTCTATACAAAGTTCAATCAAAGGGCTCCCATTATCATTTACACCTGGCACCCCAAACTTACCTACCACACCCTCTTTAAAAGTTTCTCCTAGTTTAGCATTCAGGTCCCCTACCACAATTACTCTCTCACTTGGTTCAAAGGCTCCTATACATTCACTTAACATCTCCCAAAATCTCTCTCTCTCCTCTGCATTCCTCTCTTCTCCAGGTGCATACATGCTTATTATGACCCACTTGTCACATCCAACCTTTACTTTAATCCACATAATTCTTGAATTTACACATTCATATTCTCTTTTCTCCTTCCATAACTGATCATTTAACATTACTGCTACCCCTTCACTTGCTCTAACTCTCTCAGATACTCCAGATTTAATCCCATTTATTTCCCCCCACTGAAACTCTCCTACCCCCTTCAGCTTTGTTTCGCTTAGGGCCAGGACATCCAACTTCTTTTCATTCATAACATCAGCAATCATCTGTTTCTTGTCATCCGCACTACATCCACGCACATTTAAGCATCCCAGTTTTATAAAGTTTTTCTTCTCTTTTTTAGTAAATGTCTACAGGAGAAGGGGTTACTAGCCCAGTAATATGAAGAGTAATTGACATGTCAGTAACAAGAGGAAAACCAGGCTAATCAGTGACAGGAAGAGCATCAAGCGGTCAGTGACCAGGTGAACCAATTAATGCGACAAGTTAAACATGAAAGTGAAGCGACTAAACAGCAACAAAGTTTTAGAATTAACTGATTTTGTTTTAGATAAAGAGTGTACAGGAGGATTGTTGGAGTTTCATTGATATAAGTGCTTGTCAGCGGCAGACGCAAGACATATCACTGAACTTGTTGCAAGTTTAAGAAAAAAATAAAAGTAGTTTATCATTCTCCGGATACTTTGTAAACTTCGGTTGGAACAGCTGATCAGGCGAACCGTGAATGTATACGCAGTCCCTAAGGTTGCTGTTATATATACGAGGAAACAAGAAGCATCATTAGGACTGATGAAGTCACTCCTGACGAAATGTTTTCTATAATAAATATCATGAACTGTATCCATATTATATTAATTATTACCATACCATTTGCAAATAATTTAAGTATGACTATAATATTCTGTTTTTAGAAATTTAGTTTATAGCACAGCACAGCGATAATAATAACACAGATAAGCTACAAACAAATCTTAAAAAAAAGGCCTATTTATGGTAGCTAAAATGTAGGTTGCTTGAAATTAACTATTAATTCACTCTCTTGTTTTCACCATTACAATATATTTACCATTAAATATCGGTCATTTTTCATGTGTTTTATTTTTTTCAAAACGCTTGAACATTTTCCACTTTATTAAATTTTTGGATGCAAAATATTGGATTAAATCTGTAATTGCGCCACGAGCACCTTTTCAACAGGACATATAAAAGGTTTGGGGTAAATGCCAAATTGAATTTGTATGAAAATCAAAAGTTTCTTAAACGAGGCTGGCGCTTGTCTGCACCAATTATTCTTAAATTAATCTTTAACTGATGTCTGACTTAAGCTGATAAATCTGGAACTGATGTTCAGTGAAGCTGGTTTTTTTTTTTTTTTTTTTTTTTTTTTTTTTTTTTTTTTTGACAAGTCAGAGTGTTGTGTGAATATACTTTAAAACACTAAGAGATACTTGGCGAAAGATAACCGCTTAGTAATATTTATTTGCGGATAAAGAAATACAACCCTGTGTAGACCCGCTTCTGGGGATCTGGGGAAATAAATGGTTAAAAATCCCACACAATGGAAATAAAACACTATGCAGTATAATGTATCCTTTTTGCTACGTTTCCCCCACACGGGGGCTTTTCAAGTCACAAACAGAACTACCGGGGGTGTATGTAAATGTTCGCCAAGACCTAGTCCTGGCAGGGGCCCCCTTTTTGCGATGCCCCGTTGGGGCTCCCATGGAGAAGGTTTCCAAATGAGCGCGCTGCCGCTCAAGGCCCCTCTGGTCAGTTCAAGGGTGCATTATAAGGACCCTATGTAACTTGGCACTAGCGAGGGGAGGATATGTATTATTACAGGTAACGTTGTTGGTTCGTTGCCCCCCATGGTACACTTTGTGGCCGCAGCATCTCTGGGTCCTTTTCGGGAGGGAATATCCCCCCTGTTGCCGCGGAGTTTTTCCCCGTGTTGCACTCAAAAAGATAGTGTTTTAGGGGCCACTGGACAACGTGCTGACATTTACGGCACATCTCCCCTCAGCCTTGTCTACCATCACTTGGCTTGGGAAAGCCCAAACGAACCGATGGAGGGCGGTCCGGGTTTGGGACCAGCTTTTTTCATATGGAGGGGATTCTCCTGAGTCGCTCTCGGTACTACTGTTGAGATGGGGTATCCCAAAGACCCCCCAAATTTTTCGTGGCCTGGCAGCCCCATTTTGGTCTGCGTAGGCTGATTGGGACAATAACCCAACATGTGGATAGTCGTTGCTCCCTTGGCTGCTAAACTGCCCCCTCATTTCCCCGGATGCCAGCATGGCGGGGGACCAGTTAATGTCGATCATTCCCCTGAACTTCTAAGGCTGTCATTATGCTCGGCGTGTGAGAGGTGAACTTATCTGTGGTTGAGGATGGGAGAGGGCATTATTGCGAGGTGGATCAACATGACGGGTGGGGAGTCGTGTCGTAGGGATGTGCCCAATGCCGCTGTACCCACCAGCTCAGCTTGAAGGATCGTGCAGTGGTAGGGAGTCGCCACCTTGTGTGTGCTTTGTGGTACAGCCCCGCTGTGCTCTTTTCCCTGTCAGGGTGACAGAACACTGTAAATACCTGCACATGTGCCTCCTCTGCCAGTGCCATGCTTGTCTCGCAGATTGCTGAGGGTGTTTTGACTGCGGAGGGGAAGCTGCAGATGAAAACACGGCTGGATTGGGCGCCAGGGAGGTGGGGGAGGTCCCCACAACGGGAAAGGTCACAACTCTTCTCACAGAGCCTGTAAGGCAGCAGCTTCCCCCCAGCACACAAAACAACAAATCCAGGAGTAGCCCGGAAGAGTGTGGGTCTTGTGACAGGTTGTTAATACCCTTCCCCTTGGGGGGTTTACCTTGTCCCGGTGCAGAATCGTGGCCATTTTTGCAGGCGTTTATGATCTTACTCTGTCACCCAAGGGAAGGAACCCGGGCCTCAATCTGAGACAACTGTGTTGGTCCCAGTGGGGGCCCCAGCATAGTTTTTATCCCCGGGTTTTGTACGCCCCCCACCCTTTGCTGCTCTGGGGGGAAAGAGATGGGCTAAACCGGGTGCACCGTAGTCAATGAGCGAGCGTTTTTGTTTGTATATATACAAGCGAAGTAATCTTTGCTTCCCCCCGCACGGTGCCTCGTCTGGCTCTCATGGCTTTTGGGTCTGAGTAGAGACGTGACCTGACTACTGGGCCTGTTTCTAAAAGGTAGCTTTTTATCATGAGATTCCCCAAGTACGGGTAGGAACCTTCCATCAAGTTCTTATCCTGAATACGTAATCTATTATGGGTCGGGTCCCTTAAACTCTTGCAAGAGATTTTCGGCCGAGATCTTGGGGCCCTAGTTCCTTGCAAGACTGCTTTAATTGGGGTCCAAAGCTCTCGGCGTCGTTCTAAATTGTTTTTCCCCCATTCATACTGTGCAAATCATCACATAGCTGAGGAGGTGTCCACTTAAAAGGGAAGGCTCAAAAGTTCCCCTGCATAAGGATGTTAAACATTAGGATGAGACACCTCCTTGGGGCGTACCGTTTTCCAGGGTTTTAAAGGAAAGGTAGGCCTAAAGCTACACAGGCCTGCCTCCCCCAAAGGGTAGGACTCTATCCGGGCCGGAGGCGTCCTTTTTTCCCCTTCCGAGCTGTATTGCCAGATTGCTGTGGGGCTGGCTAGTCAATCCCTTTCTCAAGGTCGAGGTAAACAACGATACTAGGTTTTTTGTTGCTATCCAATCTGGTTAGTAGAGTGGTTATGCACTTGTTTTCCCCCACCCTTTTGGGTGAAGCCAAATATGTGATGATGAGGGGTCCAATTTTCCAAGGAGGCGGTTTAACACCTTTCCTTCAGCGTTTTGGAAAGCAGCTGGCAGCGATATGGGTTATACTCCCGGGGTCCTTGGGTTTTGGGGAATTGGTACGTTTGTAGCTTTCTTAAAAATGCTGGGAGTGTCCGGGCCCCTCCCGACTTGTTAAGAGTCTGTAGGGCCTCCCACCCCACTTGCCCACCCGTGCAATCATGGAGTACGTCACACCATCGATCCCCGGGGCAGGTCCCCTGTTTTCTTTTGGACGTCGGAGTTCCAAGCCCGTGAGGTTCATCAGTCCATCTTCCGATCACATGCAGTTTTGTATGTTATTGGCGCTGTGGCAGAAAGATCTTGTATTTTCCCGGATGCCCTTGGGAGCTGAGTGGGGCCCCCCGGGGAAGTAAAAAAGCCCCACTAGTTTTTTGTTCCGGGGGATGGGTTGGGGTTTTGTGTGTGGCCTGGGCTTGCTCTTGCCAGTTGCTTTTGAGCTTCCCCCATATCTAGAAAGGTGTGTGATGCCCGAATTTTGAGCACCACTCCGCCATTTCTCATTTTTTTATTTGAGAGAGTTCTGCGGGCATGCTGCACAATGGCTCTCAAGTTTCCTGTTCTTGCCGTAGGGGGTTTCGTGTTTTCTTCTAAAAAGGTTGATGCGGTGGGTTTGCTCCCGACCTCGTCGTTGTAGAACCCCCATCTTTTTGTGAGTGCGTCCCTTTGGACTTCTTTGGAATTTCGCACTCTGCTGCCTGGATGAGAACGTGAAATTTGCTCCTGTTCACCGTTTTCCCGTTTCAGATAGAGAGTATGGGACCCCCAGTTTAAGATAATCCTGGAACACCTTCCAGTTGGCCCTCTTTCGTCCCATTAGGGAAACACACAATGTGGGGGCCGTTGATGTTGAAGGTGGGGATCATGCAAAGTGGTCACTGACAGGGAGGATGAGTTTCCATGTGGCTCCCGCTGCGAGTTGTTTTTTGACCCCAAAGGAAGGTCGAGGCAGCCACCCAACGGTGTGTGGGGTCTCCATTTTTTTAGCAACTTTACCCTGGAAATTGTGTAGGAGCATTGCTATATGTCTGCCAAAAGCATTGGTTGCTGATGAAGTGCAAATAGGGGGATGGGTTGAAATCTCCCCCACATAATACACTCAGTGCGTGCTAGTGCGAGGGGCTCTGCAATGTCGGGGTGTGCTTGGTTCTTTTGATGTTAAGAGGTAATGGGGCCCGGTATGTGCAAAGGTGGCCTGTACCCCCGACATCCTCCCCCCGTCCACAGGGGGTTTGGGTAAACCCCGTGAGGTATTGTATTGGAACAAATCAGCTGTGCCCTGCATGAATGCCGGGGCCATGTCCGAAAAATACCCAGCAAAAACCCGGGGATCTTGGGGCCATAGTCGGGACAGTCAGAGTTTCTTTTAGGGAAGCGTTCAACCCGATCCCGAATTACGCCCCCAGAAAGGTGTTTTGCCCCCCCAGGCCCTGAATGTTCCTTGTAGGCCTTGAGGGTGGATTTTGGTACCGAGGTTATTCCATCGTGTTTTTTCCTGAGCGGAGACTGAGTTGCCGTCGAAACCTGCAAAACATGGCATCCACTGTCTCCCTTCGGTCAAAAAGCACCTTCAGGAGAGTACTGACCATCTGCCGGGAAAGCGCCGTTGTTCCGTGGGGGTTTTTTGTGTTGCAAATAAGATCCGTGAAAAACCTTGATGATGACGAGATCCCCCCCTGGGAGGGCCGCTTGGAGATGGGTTCGAAAAATGGATATTATCGGGTGCGTGGTCTGGGGATGCTGTGGGTGGATTTTTTTTATTTATGCACCGTGGTCGTTGCTGTATACCCGGTTGAGTACCGGGGTCTGTGGTGAGTGCCGTTTTAGTCTGCAAAAAGCGCTTGTCCCGGGGAAGGGTGCCCGCGTTGCGTGCTATGGCCGGGGGGGGCTCGTTTAGTGCAGCCTGCTGATCGCATTGACCCATGCCCCTGTTTTACCCCCCTGTTCCTCTTGTTTCTGTTTCTTGTTGAGGTAGGGGTGCAGGAGGTTTTACCTTTACGCCTGGGTTTAGGGTTCTAGGGTTTGGGGAAATTTTGGGGCATTGATTGGTTTAGCTGTGGAGATCTCGGTTGGCAGGGTTCTTGACCCTTGTTTGTGATCCCTCGTAGCTGTTGCCGGTTTTTTGGGTCTTCCCAAATTCTTGAATTTGGCGAGCCTCGGGGGATCGAGGATTCCAGCTGGTGTTTGCCTGCAGTTCGGGGGATTGTGGAGTGGGTGGCGATGATTTTTTTTAGCGGGTGATGCATTTCCCCGGTTGGGTGGTGCTGGCTGCAGACACCGCAGATTACTCTGTTTGGACAGAGTGCACCCCGGTGTCCATAACGGACACTTTAAAAAGCAAATGGTTTTCTGTAAGGTCTGACTCGTACCCGCCCCCAAAAACCGAGGTCCCCTGGGATGGCAGTGGTCCTACATCTGAAAGAAACCCGTGGGTTTTGGGGCGTTGCCCGCCGTCTTTCCTTGAGCTTGAGCTGACACCACACTGGGGTGAGCTGCTAAATCTCGATGGGCATCATCACGGGTTTTCGCATCACTACACCCTTGTGATCTTCTGCCCGGGGTCCAGTTTTTAGGGTGAAAAGCGATCTGTCTCCTGACTCTTCAAGGTGGTTTACATTTTTCCCTTTTTGAGAGGAATCAATTTTTTTCTCCCCTCAAGTTGAACCAAAATCTTGAATTAAGGGTTTTTGGGCGGATTCCAGGGATGAAACAAAACCCCTGTGGGTTCGGGTCCCCTAAGGGCTTCACCTTAATTTTCCAGGTCGGTTGAGCTGGTTTTTCCTGCTCCTTGGACGGACGGTGCTTCTTCTTCTTTTCCACAGTGTTCCATCCCTCTTAGGATTGGATAAGTTTGTGGGAGACCTTCTACAGTGTTCTTATGGGGATAGCGATGAAAAAGTTTCTTGGGAATGGTTCAGCTATGTTATAGAAGCCACTATTTGGTTGAGTTGTCGGGTAAGAAATAATGATGATTTCCCGGATTCTTCGGTATTGATGTTTTTCTGTGGCGATAAGTCTTGAGTTTCTGTAGTTTTTCAGTGGTTTTGTGAAATTTCGGTGTTTTTAAAGGCATTCCCTTTTGTCTCAGACCTGTTGGTATTGGTGTTGAAATAGGGTTTTTGGGCTCCCTTGATGTTTCGCCCCCCTAAAGGTCTGCTCACAAAAATTTTCCAATCTCCTTTCCAAACTACCCAAAATTTTTGACTCTTAAACCCCCCTCGGTACTCCGATGCAGCATTCTCCACTGCCCCAGCATTCTGAACCTGACTATAAATACTCGCGTTTCCCTTTCCCCCCAGGTAGTTCTGTTTGTGCTTGAAAAGCCCACTGTGTGGGCGAAACGTAGCAATAAAGGATCACTTATATGCATATGGTTTTTTAATTTCCACGGGGATGTTTGTGTTGGGCCCCCCGGGGACGCTCCTGACAACGGTGGTCTTTTAGAAGCTCTTTTAATTTTGTAACGCATATAGATAGGATAACGCTTTCGTTTAAATTTTGTTTAAAAATAATAAAAATAATAAAAAATAGCAGCACCCTTTAGAGTTACAGTCTCAGTGCGCTTTTTTTGTTCACGTTTGGAACCAGCGTATTCTTTTATTCAATTACTGGGTGTCTGAGTTCTCGTGTTGGGGAAAAATACTTCTCGTTGGATGTGGGGGAAAAGCAGCTTACACATTCTTTAATGTTTTCCACTAAAATGTAAACGAAAATGATTAGATTGGCGCCCGGTTCCTCTGACCTTGAAATCAGGTGCTGCTGTTGGAATGCTGGGAGTCGTGGGTACTTCAAGGCAAGGTTACTTTAGAGCACCGTTGACGAGAAACCCTTGCCTCCAGCGCGCGCACCACACACACCACACACACAACACACACACACACAGTGGGACAGGAAAGGGTAGGAAAATCAGTAAACGAGATGATGGAATATGGGGCAACAAAGGCAAGGGGGCAGAAAAAGTTTTGTTCCCCCAAGGGGGAAACGGAAAAAATAGGAAGACCAAAACGGTCCTTGGTTTTCCCGAAAGGTGTAGGAGGCAAAAACTAAGTGCAAAAAGAGAAGGAAAAGGTACAGGAGGGATAGGGCCCCCGGAAAACAAAGGGGATTAGTAAAGAGCCCGAAAAAAAAGGTATGCACGATAAAGGGGGGAGGCCCCCGCGACAGTATGAAACGACATGATCGAAAGTAAAAACTGACCCCAAACTGCTGTATGCCACATTAGGAGGAAGCAACAGTCAAGACCAGGTGATAAGGGGCTGGGGAAAAGAAGGTGGAGAATCCAAAAACGATCAAGGGGTATGTGAGGAGCTAAACAAGAGATTTAAGGAAGTATTTACAGTAGAGAAGGAAGGATTTGGGGGGGAAAGCCAGGGGGGAAACCCAGAAAGGGAAATACCCCAACAAGTGTTGGACGAATACATACAGTGAGGGGAGGTGAAGAAAACGCTAAGGGACATCGAACCTAAAAGGAAATGGGACCAGAAAACATCTCCCCGTGGGTCTTAGAGAGGGGCAGATTTTTGTGCGTGCCACTTACCAAAATCTTAAAACACACCCCTGGAAACTGGGCAACTCCCTGAGGTAGGGGAAGAGGGCAAATGTAGTTCCATTTTTAAAAAAGGAGACAGAAAAGAGGCATAAACTTTTGACCTGTGTTTTTGAGGGGTATGTATGAAAAATTTATGGGAAGATTATCGGGGGAAGGGGTGGACACCGGAAAGGGAACGGGGAGTATAAATGCCAACCGCCGGATTCACGGGGGGAAAATCCTGTGTCACAACCTTCTGGGTTTTATGAAAAAATAACAGAAGTAAGAAAAGAAGAAGGGGTGGGTTGATTGCATCTTTTTGGGACTGCAAGAAGGGCTTTGACACAGTTCCTCCAAGAGTTAGTGCAAAGCTAGGCATAGGGAATTAACGGGAAAAGGGCCTGAAAGGTCAGGAATACCTGACGGGGGGGCAACAACGGTCATGGTAGTAATGTGATCCGGGGCCCTGTGACGACGGGGTCCCGGGGGTCGGTCCTAGGCCATGCTATTTTTGGTATATGTGAACGCAGAGGGAAGGGTTGTCGAAGTGTCCCTGTTGCATGATGTGAATTAAGAGGAGAATTAAAAACTGATGGGACCCGGCAGGACTTCAAGAGACCTGGACGATGGACACCTGGTCCGCAAAGGCTTCTCGAATTTAATCCTGCCAAAGCAAAGTCTGAAAGGGGGGGGGCACGAAGCCAAGACAGGGTAAGGCTGGTGGCCAAAGATGCAAACCTCACCGGAAAAAAGTTGGGGGTGGTATAAACCGAGCATGTCTCCGGAAGCAACATCAATCAGTAACTGCTGCAGCTATGGGGGCCTGGAAACCTGAAAACAGCATTCCGAACCTTAGTAAGGAATCATTAAAGACACTGTCACCTGTAGTGGGCCCCATAGGGATATGCGACCTGTTTGGAAAACCCGCACTTGATAAAGCAGTCAGAAACTAGGAAAGTCAAAGGTTTGCGAAAGGTTTTTCCAGGCTAAGGGGGAAATTTCCTATGGGGGAAAGTTTAAAGGGGAAAATCGGCTGCCCACAGGAGGACAGGAGGGCAGGGGAGACGATAACGACATATAAAATACTGCTTTGGAAAAAGACGGGTGGACAAAGACAGGGTTCCAGGGGGGGACACAGAAACAAGAGGCCAAAATTTGGGAAAGTTGAAGCCCAAAAATAGTCGAGAGAATAGGAAGTATTTCTCAGTATAGGTTGAAAGGCAGTGGAATAGCCTAGAAAATGACGTAGTGGGGGCGGGAAAACCATACACAGTTTTAAGACGGGGTTTGATAAAGTCATGGGGGGGGAGGGGGGCCAGTACAACCCGGTGAAGAGGGGGGGCCAGGAGCTAGGATCCCCCCCCTGAAACCACAAATGGGTGGTACACACAACACACACACACACACATACAAAACTCATACAACACGCACACACACTCAAAAAACACACACACAACACTCATACACCCACACACACACCACACACCACAACACACACACACACACCAACACACCCACAACACACACACACACACCACACACCACAGGACTTGGCTCGACACCTGCAATCTCAACTAGGTGAGTGCACACACTAACCAAACAAACAAACACACACACAAACACACAACAACAAAACACACACCACACACAAAACCACCACACAACACACACACACCCCACACAAAACACACACACACACACACACCCCCACACAACCACACATGGGAATAGCCTAGAAAATGACGTAGTGGAGGAGGAACCATAACATTTTTAAGACAGGTTTGATAAGCTCATGGAGCGGGAGAGAGAGGGCCCGTAGCAACCGGTAAAAGGGGGCGGGCCAGGAGCTAAGACTCGACCCCTCAACCAAAAATAGGTGAGTACAAATAGGTGAGTACACAAAAAGTTTACGGATAGATTTTAAGCTAAGAGGGCGAGATGGAGCAGCCTAAACGGGCATAATGAGAGTGGGGAAAAGGCCCCCCTGGAGTCCGTGTGGAGATGCGGGGATATATACAAGCTTCCCCATTTTCCCACAAGTCAGATTCGGTAGAGGGGCAGAAAGTGATATTGGGGGCTACACACGGGGGACCTGCAGTTTTCACGTCTCCCTGCGACACCCAATTGCCTTTATGTCACGGGAGATGCGCCCCGTCCTTCAGGCAAGGTTGTCTGAATGTTCTCTTGAGGTTTAGGAAGAAGCGTAAAGAGAAAAGTATTCCTTTTATGGCGTAGCTGTGCTTTTTGAAAAGGGTTTCCTTAAGTCAACATACTGATATCACCTTGGGGGGATATTTTAAAAAAATTATCTTTATGTAATTTTTATTCGTAACATTATTTCCTTTAGGGAAATTTAAAGCGATAAAAAAAGATATTGACTGTCCCCATTTAAATCAATAAAAAAGGCCTTTTTTGTTTTCAGATGATGTTTCCACTTTTTGAAAAATCTTGTCTTTGACGCTTTCTGTATCGGCTGAGTGACAAGTGTTTTTGATTTCGATTCTATGGGTTTATAAAGTTTGTGTTCCAAATTTAACAGAAAAAAAAGATGCACATAATGGTTATTGGCATCAAAGCCCAAATTCACACAATATTAGTTGAGTTTTTTAACACAGAATACCCATGACCTGCGAGCGTTTTTAAGAGGCATCCATTACTAAAGGGATTTTTTGTATTTTGGGAATAAAAAATTCTTCGTTAATGAGCTATCATGTTCCAATTTATTTAATTTTAAAAGAAAATGAGTTCCAAGACCGCACGATGTTTAAAAGTATCAGCGGCGCAGCTAGGAATAAAGGGGCGCTCAGAAAAACTGCAAAATGTAAGATTCCACAGTAATCCATACTCGCTCTTCCATCTAAAAAGTTTTCCAGTCCCTCGCTCTTCCATTTTACAATAAGTGTTTTTCAGAAAACCTCCTCTTCTTTAACAGCAAGTCCCTTCCCAGTCTTTGCTCTACCATCACAAGTGCTTCCAGTACCGCGCTTGTTATGAAAAGTGCTTCCAGTACCTCCTTTTGTCAGCTGCCGGGTTTCCGGGTTCCCACTCTGCCAGGGGCTGATGGGGGTTCCATTACCCCCTCTTATCTAGCTGACAAGGGTTTTCCAGTACCCACTCTATCATGTACCTGTCGACTTTTTAAAGTACTTACTCTCTCTCTAGCTGTCGAGGTTTCCAGTCCCCAGCATGCAAACTAGTTGTCGGGTTTCCGTACCCCACGTCATCTATTGCCAAAGGTTTCTTGTACCCTAGTTGGCCACTGAGCTGCTAGGTTCCTTTTTATAAAGATGGTAGGAGTTGTAGTATTCGTTTTTCAGTAGTAAATAATCAGTCTAAACGCATGACCTGATTTTTCTTTGGGTCCGAAGAGAATAAAAAAAAAATTTATAATTATTTTAAAAAGTATAAAACTAAATTTCTTAATATTAGTGCCTAAAAAAATTGGTGGTAACAGAGGGGTTAGCTCTTTTTAAGACGGCTTCAAAATTTTTTATATTTATAAACGAGTTGCATTAAAAATTTTGTAAACTTTTACCTCCCAAAGAAAAAAAAAGTCTTGTTGACAGTTGGCTGTTTTAATAAAAAAAATGAAAACATTTTCTTTAGCGTAAAATTATCCCATGTTTGGAAAGGTTGGGATATTGGGAAAAAACTCCCCAGTACCCTTTTTAGAGCTAAGACGTTTTTAGTTTTAAAAAATAGGTTTGATAAATACATGAGTGGGTGTGGTTGGACCGACTGCTGGTGCTTTCGGGTCAGATGCCGTGCCTTCCTTTGTGGAGGGGATTGACTAGGGGGGCCATTGGTTTACATAATAAAAAAAGGGACAGTACCTGACTGGAACGATACCAAAAAACCCCGACATGAAGAGAGAGTAGTTACGTGACGTTTGGTTCGACGTGACTTTGAAATGGTTCAAGTCTGACCCGAAAACGTCGTGAAGCTCCCCCTTTATGTGGGGTTATTTTTGTTCATTGGTCCCAAGCGGGGGGTTTTACATGGACCTGCCCCCGCATGGGGCAGTAGGCCTGTGCGTGTTTTTTTTTTGTTCTAACCGCCCCCTGATTTTATGAATGTCATGAAGCAAAATGAAGGGGCATTCTGGGGGATTGTTGCCCGTGATTGAAAAAAAAGAGAAGAAATATTGTAATCAGAAAAGGGAAAACAGAGAACTGTTTTAGTCATGTCAGAAAAGAGAATCATTTATTTCCCCTTACATGGGATATTTTATGAGAATTTAGAGGATACAGCTATGTCACAGACCAGCTTAAAACCAACCGATGAGTGAGGAACTCAAAACCCAAATTGTATCTGCTGCACCCAGGCAGCGTGGTCACAACGTCCTTTTTTTATTGACCTGGGCAGCAGTGGGCCAATTGTCTCGTGTTTATGACCTAGGGAGCAGTGGTCAAACTATTAGTGTCTTGACCTGGGCAACAGTGGTCACAAAATGTTCGGTCTGGAGCGAGGCAGCGGTTTGGTCACAAATGTCTGTGTTGCTGACCTGGGCAGCAAAGGTTACAGTTGTTGTATGTGCTGATCTGAGGCAGCAGTGGTCAAACTGTTAGTGTTGCGAAGAGGGGCCGCAGTGGTCCAAAATGTCTAGTGTCTGCTGACCTAGGCCAGTGGGCACAATGTCTAATTTTGACCTGAAGCAGCAGTGGTCACAACTGTCAAGGTTTCGACCCGAGCGCATGGGCACAGCGTCTGGTTTTGGCCTAGGGAGCAGTGGTCACGCTTCTATGTCTGCCGACCAAAACGCAGTGGTCACACTGTCAAGTTCTGCTGACCTGAGACAGCATGGGGCACAGCGTCTAGTGTTTCTGACCCCAGGGCAGTGGTCACAACTGTCCGTGTTTTTTGACCTGGGCAGCATGGTCACAATTGTCTCGTGTTTCTGCCGAGGGGAGTGGTCAGAATATCTGTGTCTACTGACCTGAGGCAACAGTGGTCACAAGTGTCTCGTGTTTGCGAGCAGAAGCAGTGGTCACAACTGTCTAGTTCTGCTGACCTGAGGGAGCAATGGTTTTAGTTGTCTGTTGGTGATCTGAGGAGCAGTGGGCACAACTGTCTAGTGTCGCTGATGAGGCAGCAGTGGTCACAAATGTCTAGTGTCTGTGACTAGAGGCAGCATGGTCACAACTGTCTAGTGTTGCTGACCTGGGGCAAACAGTGGTCACAACTGTCTAATGTTGCGACCTGAAGCAGCAGTGGTCACAACGTCAAGGTTCTGTGACCGAACAGCAGTGGGCCAGCTGTTAGTGTTGCTGACCTGAGGCGCATGGTCCAAATGTCTAGTGTCTGCCGCCCGAGGGAGCAGTTGTACAGCTGTTAGTGTCCTGACCTGAGGAAGCAGTGGTCACACCCGTTAGTGTCGCGACCGAAACAGCGTGGTCACAGCTGTCTAGTTAGGTGTTCCGTTTTTAAGTCGCGTTTTAGGTAGTTTTATTATTTGTTCCAGGTGAACTTTATATTACAGTATATTAAGGGTATTGGTCTATCATCTGTTTTGAATAGCTATACTGCATTTGCCTCTTTCTGTTAGTTCCCTCCTCCGGTGTCATGTTTTAAGTATTTGTCCCTGTCTAACTTTACTCTTCCGCACTCAGTGTGTGAGACTTGAGTCCCATTGTCTTTACTGTGTCAGTCTCAGTTTCCATCAGACTTCTTCTGTCACCAGTAAATGAATATGTTGTAGCCTACCTTTTCCTCGCTCTTGTATTTTCTCCTGATCTGCTGTAAAGGCCTCTTGTGTTTTGTAAGTCTTCGTATATTTCCTTGTTGATTTTCATGAGCACTTCCCCGTTCTCTTTAGTCTGATCGCCTGGTCTTTTATGAACATAGGTCTTCTGATGTAACTGTGGAAGAGTTTGTGTTGTTGCTTTGCTAGGTATGTCCTTCCGGCGCTTTTTTGTTGTTGTTGTTGTTGTTGTTGTTGTTGTTGTTGTATCTCTCTTTTACTAATATTTTCGTCCTTAATTTTCCTGTACATTTCTATATTTTTAAATCGTGTTTTTGTAAATAGGACACAGAGTGTACCCTAAAGGAGTTTGACTTATTATATTATCAAAAATAATGCTCCAGAAGCTCCCAAACACCACCTCTGCATTTGTACTTCACAGGCTTCAGTGTGTGTGTGTGTGTGTGTGTGTGTGTGTGTGCGTACTCTTCTAGTTTTAGTTACAGAGATTGATGCTTAGCTCCTGGCCCCACTTTCCAATTGTTCACTAACGGTCACACTAAATTTATGATTTCAAGGGTCCATTCGTACCTACTCTTAAATTGACTTGCATCTTCAGGTTGCACGCCCCCTTGTCCCCCGGGCCCCTCCGCTCAAACAATCTGTCTCTGCCATATCGATTCCTGCGAGTACTCCGCCTGCTCGCTTCTGCTCTCAAACAAGTTGGCGCTCTGTACTCACCCTTCACAAAGCGCCAGGAACATATTGACAATAACATCTCCAAATGTTAAGGCATTTCCAAACAAGGGACGAATATTATGTGCTAATCACATACCTATTATTTAGCCATAGAGACAGCTAAAAGCACACTTTCTTTCCAGAGACAGGCAGTAACATTTCGCCAACTGTAGGGCTAGGAGCAAAAATTTTCTTTCCTTTATCCACGCCTACAGCAGACGTTACTTAAATCACAGCTTAAATAACAAGCAGTACGGCAGTCAAAGCCACAGTCAATTATACCTTCAATTACACTTTTTTCCAGAAGCAACATTTATTGCTTCACTCACTGATAACTATTGCAAGACAGCATCATTCAAAGCGTCACTGATATGAAGATGTTTACATAAACATATTTATTCATAAATATTTATACATTTATTATTGTTTTTACACTGCAGTCTACGTATTGCTTTTACGTTAAACAATGAGTAACCTGGATCACGCTCGCCGTGAATCGAAAGCAGTGTAATAGAGAGTACAATACCAGACACAATACAATAAGCACTAAAGATGTAAAGACAGACACGACGGTGAAACAAGCCGTGGCAACAAACATGGCAAAGACAAGACTTATAGATCATATCCGTACTAACATAACCACAAAAAAATTACAGATATTCTATAGATAAATGTCAAGAAAAGTAACTGAACTTTCGCTGTATCTGTATGTGTATCTGTATCTGTATCTAACTGTATCTGTGTAGTTCTCAGCGTGTGATAGATAGGATGTACGATAATTTGTGTGTATCAGGTAAACTCAAATCACCCACTTACCTGCTCACTTCCTTGTGAAAAGCTCGGCTCGTTTTCAGCAAAAATTACACCCAGTTGCATTTATTATCTCACTGTGAAGATAAATCTTGGAGTGAAATTAGGAAGACCGTTTTAGAACAGGTGGTGATTTTCTCACGACGAAAAATTTTGACTTGAAACCCTTTGTAATTTGTCTCAGGAAGTAATACTAAATAATTTTTCACTCCAAGGCATTATAACTTAACATGCAGAAAATAATATTTCGCAGTTTATTTTGCGCTTATTTTCGGACGGGAAAGGTTGATATAATGCGTGATAAACCCCGCTGGTTTTTGTTCTAAATAGATGCGTAACTTTCTTGTCTTGTGCGTTAAGTGAAAGTGATTCTCTCGGTGTTTTCAGTATTACGTAAAAATGTGATAATAAATGCAACATTGAGTTACATCGGAGTTAGTTATCTGATTTACTAACAAGAGTTAATACTTCACTGTTCTTTATGTTGCCTTCATAGAGAAGCGATAAACCCGTGGGAGTGATAGAATGCCTAAGGCATGGGATGTATGTGATTAGGTATCATTCGTTGAAGAGGAGGGTGACTAAATTCCTTGGATCAAGAGCTTTTCACCAATGTCAAGGCACTTCTCCCCCATCAGCTGAAGGGCCCAAGAGTTATTCCAATACTGACATGAACATTAATCACCATTATGCTTCAGTTTTTTTCTTTAATGAGAAAGCTTCCGAGCCCCACAATATTGAATGCATTAAGGAAATGAAACTTACATTATCATCATCAGTGGTATTTACAAGAAAGTTACTTAGGCATTTACGTTTGACAAGTCTAATAAGGTGAAAATCAGAAGAGAATGTAATAGTGCTAAATAATTTAGACTAATTATATTACTCTGTCACATTTTTGTAGTTATATTATTCTGAGATGCACTGTAGTTATACTGCTTACTTGACTACATAGACGGTAGTTATATCCTTCTCTTAATCAAATTGACTGTAGGTATATTGGTTACTTGACCACATAGACTGTAGTTATATTATTCACTTGATCAAATAGACTGTAAATATATTGCTTACTTGATCACGTATACTGTTGTGATATTAGTCACTTGGTCAGATAAGCTGTAGTTATGTTACTCATTTAGTTAGAAAGATTGTGGTTTTAATACGCACTTGATATGATGCTGAATATGTATACTGTACTTAAAATAAATGTTAACGTCAATGCAGAAAGATACATAAACTTAGTGTAATGTGATATAAATCAGTGACTGAAGAGCGTTAGTATATATACTTTAAAACATCTATGTTTTGGTCCTGGGTCCTTGGTAACTTCAAATGATACCAGACAATGAAAAAACACGGTATGTATAGCGGAGACTGAAAGTCATAGGGGATGTTCAGGTGAAGGAGTGAGGCCACCTGATTGCCTTGTTATGTGTCAGCCGAGAATCATGACGCATAATTGTATAGTTGTTTCCACAGTGTTGGATGTAGTTAATAATGATGCTTCTGTACAATGGCTCCTATCCTTGTCGTGTTCTCTGAAGATGATTTAAGCATTATTCTGGTGCATGAGATGGCCATCTTTGGATCTATGTACGACGCATTTGGAAATATTCCTCCCAGTTTCTCCTGCTTAGATCTTGTTTTCCCACATGGTACGGGGTATACTCCTGCTTCACGAGAAAGGGCCTCCGTAGTATTGTTGGCCACTTCTCACTAAAGTGTATCACTATATCTTTTACCATCTTAAATATAAAGCATAAAATTAATACTGCTTTAAAAAACGAATTATAGTTTGAAATATTAATGTATATAATTCTTATTATATTTTGCTTCCGAATTACAGTTTTTGAAAAAGTTATAAAGAAATCTTGCCTCTAAAATGCGAAATGGAAACATACACTTTGATATCTGTCTCACAAAAAAATACCACTACGTGAAATCAAAGTTAATGCGAGTTCAACAAAAGTTTTGTTATAAATAAGTGATATATAGGAATGTGATGTGCCATAGTGATTTCCTCTTCCTCTCGTGCTTCGTGAAGTGCCAGGTTAAATCCCTACACCTACAACAATACTGTAAAATATAAACAAGTATTTCTGTATACATTGAATAAAATGCTTAATGTAAACAAATGCCTGTGAGCTGACAAATGGTGATAAATAAAACATTTTCAGCAATGAGTCCTTTTATTAATGTGACGTTTCACCCACTGGAAGCTTTATCTAATACATATGGTACGTATAAATCAGTTCACCTTGGATAAAGAGAGAGAGAGACGACTCTTTACCCTATTTTCGGACGTCCTTATCATCGAGAGTGGCGATCGTTTCAAATTAAAAGTCTATAGAAAGTAGTTGCATTGATATTAGTGCTGCTCGTTGGACTAATATAGAAACGGGAAAATAAGGAATATAATCTAATAGCTTACCTTCCCCGAATGCGGTCGGCGGTAAGAGGGAACATGCGTAATGATTTCACTGAACTCCTAGCATTATGAGCCATGGTGGTGTGTTGGTCTGAAGCAGTGATTCCCAACCTGTGGCCTGCGGGCCCCTTGGGGTCCGTTAATGGAGTACTGGGGGGTCCGTGAGCTAAGTTCGAAATTTCAAGAGGCTTGAGTGTAAAATGTGTAATTACTCACGATAAGGCCGTTTCCAAATCGGCAAGAATAGTAAAATTTTTAAGACGCTCCTTTGAACTGTTGATCTTATTTTTATGGGCTGCCTAATCGAACACGCAGACTTCCATTGAACAATGGTCAGGATTCATTTAGTACATCTTATCAAGTAGCCAGAATTGACATCCAGAGCACTAAGATATTTAATTCCATTCCCTACTACATATTTATGTGAGCAGGGTTTCATCCAACTGTTTTATATAAAATCAAAATACAGAAACAGGATGAATGTGGAACCTGATCTACCCTTAAAATTGTCTGCCACTGAACCTGAAATTCGGAACATACTGTTAGCAAAACAGCATCAACCACCTCACTGAACAAGTAGGTTTTTTTTAATACTGCCATTTAATTAACTGCATATTCAGTTAACCATGTCTTTCAGTTGAGAGATGAAACTGAGAAACTAGTTTGTTATTAGTTAATAAAATCGACTTGTTGAGTAGACAGTTCTTTCAAAAACCTGGAGTCCGTAGGAAAATTAATGTTCATAAAACGGGTCCTGCGTTCGATCCCCGGCCAGTTGCAGTATTGTTCTTTCCATAAAACTACTTGTTTCCATGGTTGCGCGCACACACACACACACACACACACACTATTTTATTATTAACACATCGGCCGCCTCCCACCAAGGCCCGAAAAAAGAAAAACTTTCACCATTATTTACTCCATCACTGTCTTGCCAGAGGCGCGCTCACACTACAGTTATAAAACTGCAACATTAACACCCTTCCTTCAGAGTGCAGGCACTGTACTTCCCATCTCCAGGACTCAAGTCCGGTCTGCCGATTTCCCTGAGTCCCTTCTTAAATATTACCAAGTTCACACTCCAACAGCACGTCAAGTCCTAAAAACCATATGTCTTCATTTGCTCCTATCTAATACGCTCATGCATGCTTGCTGGAAGTCCAAGCTACTCGCACACGAAACCTCCTTTACCCTCTCCCCCCAACCTTTTCTAGGCCGACCTCTACCCCACCTTCTCTCCAATACAGATTTATACACTCTCGAAGTCATTCTGTTTTGTTCCATCCTCTTTGTATGTCCGAACCACCTCACCAACCCCTCCTCTGCTCCCTGGATAATAGTTGTGGTAATCCCGCACCTCCTCCTAATTTCCAAACTACGAATTCTCTGCATTATATTCACACCGCACATTGCCCTCAGACACGACATCTCCACTGCCTCCAGCCTTCTCCTTGTTGCAACATTCAGTATCCATGTTTCACACCCATTTAAGAGCGTTGGTATAACTATACTCTCATACATTCCCCTCTTTGCTTCCATGGATAAAATTTTTGTCTCCACAGGCTCCTCAATGCACCACTCACATTCTTCACCTAGTCAGTTCTGTGGTTGGCCTCATCTTTCATAGAGCCATCTGCTGACAAGTCTACTCCTAAATATCTGAATATATTCACCTCCTCCATACTCTCTCCCTCCAGTCTTATATCTTATCTTTCGTTTCCTAATTTTTTCTTGTTATCCTCATCACTCTACTCTTTCCTATATTCACTTTCAATTTTCTTCTTTTACATAGCCTACCAAGTTCATCCACCAACCTCTGTAACTTCTCTTCAAAATCTCCCAAAAGCACAGTGTCATCAGCAAAGAGCAACTGTGACAACTCCCAATTTGTGTTAGATTCTTTATCTTTTAGCTCCACACCTCTTGCCAACACCCGAGCATTTACTTCTCTTACAACCCCATCTATAAATGTATTGAACAACCATGGTGACTTCAAACATCCTTGTCTAAGGGCAACTTTTACTGAGGAATAATCTCTCTCCTACAGACTCTAACATAAGCCTCACTATCCTCGTAAAAACTCTTCACTGCTTTTAATAACCTACCTCCTATTCCAGTCATTTGCAACATCTGCCACATTGCTCCCCCTATCCACTCTGTCATACGCCTTTTCTATATAAATAAATGCCACAAAACCTCTTTACCCTTATCTAAATACTGTTCACCTGTATGCTTCACTGTAAAGACTTGGTCTACACACCCCCTACCCTTCCTAAAGCCTCCTTGTTCATCTGCTATCATACTCTCCGCCTTACTCTTAATTCTTTCAGTAGTAGCTCTACCATACACTTTACCAGTATACTCAACAGACTT
The DNA here is from genome assembly GCF_026875155.1 of Cherax quadricarinatus. Classification (NCBI taxonomy): domain Eukaryota; kingdom Metazoa; phylum Arthropoda; class Malacostraca; order Decapoda; family Parastacidae; genus Cherax; species Cherax quadricarinatus. The sequence goes on from NC_069437.1 coordinate 28,919,660, forward strand.
ATTCCTCTATAATTTTTGCATTCTCTTTTGTCCCCTTTGCCTTTATACAAATTAACTATGCATGCTCTCTGCCAATTCCTTGGTACCTTACCCTCTTTCATACATTTATTAGATAAAAGCACCAACCACTCTAAAAGTATGTCCCCATCTGCTTTTAACATTTCTATCTTAATCCCATCAGTCCTAGCTGACTTACCCCCTTTCATTCTACCCACTGCCCTCACGAACTTTCTCCACACTCACAACTGGCTCTTCCTGACTCCTACAAGATGTTATTCCTCCTTGTCGTATTCACGAAATCACAGCTTCCCTATCTTCATCAACATTTAACAGTTCCTCAAAATATTCCCTCCGTCCTCCCGATACCTCTAACTCTCCATTTAATAACTCTCATATTTTTAACTATCAAATCCATTCGTTCCCTAGGCTTCCTCAACTTATTAATCTCACTCTAAAACTTTTTCTTATTTTCAACAAAATTTGTTGATAACATCTCACCCACTTCCTCATTTGCTCTCTTTTTACATTGCTTCACCACTCTCTTAACCTCTCTTTTTCTCTCCAATGTACTCCTCCCTCCTTGCATTGCTTCTACTTTGTAAAAACCTCTCATATGCTAATTTTTTCTCTCTTACTACTCTCTTTATATCATTGTTCCACCAGTCGTTCTTATTCCCTCCCGCACCCACTTTCCTGTAACCACAAACGTCTGCTGAACACTCTGTATATGTCGTGACGAATAGGTAAAACTGGTCAGTTAGCCAGAACTCATTTATAATTAAGTCCTTTCTAAAATTTTCTCTTACACGTTTAAAGATATATTTTTGTCATTTATGTTAATGTACAAATTAATAATTTTGTACCAAAAGAACCTTAGCCTTATTATAACGAGAGCGATTTAATTTAGCCTAATCCAACCAAACATATTTTAGATAAGTTTACAATAATTTAATAATAAACAGACACAATGAAATATATTTTTTTTCGTTAGGTTCAGAATGATTTTTGCTAAATTATTGCATACACAAATTTTTGCTTCCCTTATTCGGCAAGAAGAGTGTTGCTATTATGCTAAAATAGCAATTTTTACCTATTCGGCACGACATATATATGCAAAAGAACCACGGGGGAGTTGAATGACAGCGCTAGGCCTTTCGTTTTGCAATGAACACATTATCATGAGCTTTCAATGTTGCAGAGAAAAGGAGGAATTCCAAGCAAATATGTTCCGAGGAAGTATGTTTGCTCGAATGAGGTTGGAGGGAGGCAGGAGGCAGTAAGTGCCTCAGGCATACCTGTATCTATTGCCTAGTGCCATGTGCCAAAAAAGATTGAATATTAAAACATTAGAAGACAGCCAGCCTAAAAGCACTAACATTGTAGTAAAAACCTGACGTAACATTAGAGACATGACAATTATCAAAAATTCGGTCAGATTTCGATATGCTGTAAAAGACTTAACATTCTAAATATAGATATATCTGACAATTGTCAGTAAGTTTTCTATACATATAGAAAACAGGTCCACAACTGACTCATTTAAAGGGAAGACATCCGTAGTTTATCGGAAAGGAAGGCGGTCATGGTTTCTCTGTCCCACAAGATTGTGAGATAGACTCAGATCTAACTATCAAAACCAGCAGTAAAACAGTCTCGATTTCTTGGTGTGACACTACAACACTGAAGCCACTCCATGGCATTTGTATAGGAGTCCAGTTTTAGGCTATGCACGATAGCCCTCTACTCTAAACGAGTGTAATTTGAATAAGCCTACACTTTTATTGTATAATGAACATTTATCATGTTTTATAATTGCCGATTGTACAATATTCCGTTCAAGTCAAGTGGAACAAGGGACTTTGACTCTGGCTTCCGATCAATTTACCGAGTTACTGCAGACTCTAAAGTATGCCAGTTTGTCCCATATAAGATAAATTGCATCCATTACAACCTATTCTGTACACACTACCAACACATTGTTGAGAAGAATTCTTTATCAAGATGCTTTTAACAGTCCGTGAATTCTTAAAAACTACTTGTATCTTTAATTTTTTTAAAAACATTCGGCAGGGTAGATAAATTCTCATTGTATGGGAGAACCAGCACATTCTTGATCTGAGGTGTTATCCTAGGCTCAGTCCTATGATAAGCTTTTCTAGTTTTTTAGATTTATTTGTTAGAGTAGGTAACCTGCGGCTTGTGGAGTGTGTAATGGCAGTGCATACTATGTTGTATGTAAACATTGAACATTGTGCAGATGAATTTCTCATTTACATTCACTGTACTTTTTATGTATGACACAATTACATTACTGTACTCGAGGAGAAGCCATATGTCTCAAGAGCCTAAGGCTGCCAACCCCTCTTAAAAAGCTAGAGAGTACGGAAAGATCGAAAGGTGATATAAACAGTGGAGTGAAAACAAATTATTTTTTTTTTAGCAAAATTGTATTCCTCACTGGTAAGGCCTTATTTATATTATGCAGCACAGTTTTATTTTTCCCTTTGTAGATTGGCCGTATATGCACTAGAAAAACATACAAATAGAGAAATATTTATTTTCCTGTTACAGGAAATTGTGAAAATAATTAATCAAAACAGAATTCGCAACAATGGATTTACATTCGACAACTTTAGATTTAGAAAGGAAATAGGAAAAAAGCAGTTTAGCAATATAAATGCAAATGAGAAATAGATTGGTGAGTAGCACCATTGAAGCAAAGACTTTGCATGGCTTTAAAAATACGTTAGATATAAACATGAGTTGGAATGGTTGGGTGTGAATAAGATTTGTTAAGTTTGGGCCAGTAGACTTGCCTTGTTCCTAAGTTCCTCACACGACCCCCTAATTAAACATGGTGTACGCCCTTAGTATGATAATGAGTGGTAGTTGATGAAATCCTGTATCAGTGATCCAGGTTCGAGCTCAGGTGGACGTCTTACCGTCCCAAAGTTAACAGCATGTCGTGGTACAGTACTCATCTAATTGTACGCACCTGATTGTGGTTGCAGGGGTCGATTCATAGCTCTTCACGGATCGCTACTAGGTCCACTCTCTCCCTGCTTTATCATACCTCTTTTTAAAGTTATTTATGGATCTTGCCTCCATTACATCTCTTTCCAGACTGTTTCACTTCCTGACAACACTGTGACTGAAGAAGTAATTCCTAACATCCCTGTGACTCATCTGAGATTTCAGCTTCCAGTTGTGACCCCTTGTTCCTGTGTCACATTTCTGAAACATTCTGTCCCTATCCATCTAGTCAATTCCTCTCGTTATCATGTCTTCCCCTATCCCCCCCTGTCCTCCAGTGTTATCAGGTTGAGTTCCCTTAACCTCTCCTAGTAGGAAAACCCCCTCAGCTCCGGGACTAATCTTGTTGCAAAATTTGTACTTTCCCTAATTTCTTGACGTGTTTGACCAGGTGTGGGTTCCATACTGTTGCTGCATACTCCAATATAGGCCTGACATACACAGTGAACAATGTCGTGAATGGCTCCTTACTTAGATGCTGAAACGCACTTCTTAGGTTTATCAGGTGTCCTTATGCTGTGGCAGTTATTTGGTTGGTGTGCGCCTCAGATGTGCTCGGTATGATGCTGACCCCAAGATCCTTTTCCTTGAGTGAGTTTTGCAGCCTCTGACAATGTGGTACTGAGTGTGTGTGTATGTGTGTGTGTGTGTGTGTGTGTGTGTGTGTGTGTGTGTGTGTGTGTGTGTGTGTGTGTGTGTGTGTGTGTGTGTGTACTCACCTAATTGTACTCAATTGTGATTGCAGGGGTCGAGACTCAGCTCCTGGCCCCCGCCTCTTCACTGATCGCTACTAGGTCCTCTCTCTCTCTGCTTCCTGAGCTATGTCATACCTCGTCTTAAAGCTATGTATGGTTCATGCCTCCGCTACATCACTTGCTAGGCTATTCCACTTCCTGACGACTCTGTGACTGAAAAAGTACAGCTTCCAGTTGTGATCCCTTGTTTCTGTGTTCTCTCTCTGGAACATCCTGTCTCTGTCCACCTTGTCTATTCCGCGCATTATTTTGTATGTTGTTATTATGTCTCCCCTGACCCTCCTGTCCTCCAGTGTCGTCAGTCCGATTTCCCTCAACCTTTCTTCATAGGACATTCCCCTGAGCTCCGGAACTAGCCTTGTTGCAAACCTTTATACTTTCTCTAATTTCTTGACGTGTTTGCACAGGTGTGGGTTCCAAACTGGTGCTGCATACTTCAGTATGGGCTTGATGTACACAGTGTACAGTGTCTTGAACGATTCCTTACTAAGGTATCGGAACGCTTTTCTCAGGTTTGCCAGACGCCCATATGCTGCAGCCGTTATCTGGTTGATGTGTGCCTCCGGAGACGTGCTCGGTGTTATGGTCACCCCAAGATCTTTCTCCTTGAATGAGGTTTGCAGCCTTTGTCCACCTAGCCTATAATTTGTCTGCGGTCTTCTTTGCCTTTCCCCAATCTTCATGACTTTGCATTTGGCAGGGTTGAAATCGAGAAGCCAGTTTCTGGACCACGTGTCCAGCCTATCCAGGTCTCTTTGTATTCCTGCCTCATCCTCATCCGATTTAATCCTTCTCACTAGCTTCACATCATCTGCGAACAGGGACACTTCAGAGTCTATCCCTTCCACCATGTCATTCACATATATCAAAAATAGCACTGGTCCTAGGACTGACCCCTGTGGTACCCCACTCGTCACAGGAGCCCACTGTGATACCTCATCACGTACCAAGACCCGTTGTTGCCTCCCTGTCAGGTATTCTCTGATCCATTGCAGTGCCCTTCCTGTTATACGTGCCTGATCATTCAGCTTCTGCACTAATCTCCTGTGAGGAACTGTGTCGAAGGCCTTCATGCAGTCCAGGAAAATGCAATCAACCCACCCCTCTCTCTCGTTTCTTACTTCTGTTACCTTGTCATAAAACTCCAGAAGGTTTGTGACACAGGATTTGCCTTCCATGAATCCGTGCTGGTTGTTGTTTATAATCGTGTTTCATTCCAGGTGCTCCACCACTCTTCTCCTGATAATCTTCTCCATGACTTTGCATACTATACACGTCAGAAACACTGGTCTGTAGTTTAGTGCCTCGTTTCTGTCTCCTTTCTTAAAAATGGGGACTACATTTGCCGTCTTCCATACCTCAGGTAGTTGCCCAGTTTCAAGGGTTGTATTGAAGACTGTGGTTAGTTGCACACACAGCGGCCATTGCTCCTTCTCTAAGGACCCACGGGAAGATGTGGTCCGGACCCCTCGCCTTTGAGTTATCGAGGTCACTTAGCAGCTTTTGCACCTCCTCCTCTGTTGTTTGTATGTCATCCAGCATCTGTTGGTATTTTCCCTGTTGGTGCTCCCTTCTGTGCTGTCTTCTCGGAGCCATTCCTGTCTCTACTGTAAATACTTCCTTAAATCTCATGTTGAGCTCTTCGCATACCTCGTGATCGTTACTTGTGAGTTCCTCAGCCTGATTTCCTGGTCTTTGACTGTTGTCTTCCTCCTGATATGGCTGTACAGCAGTTTCGGGTCTGACTTGACTTTCGATGCTTTGTTATTTTCATACTGTTGCTGGGCCTCCCTCCTTACCTGTGCATATTCGTTCCTGGCTCTTCGACTAATCTCCTTATTTTCCTGTGTTCTTCGCCTTCTGTACTTTTTCTATGCTCTATTGCACTTGGTCTTTGCCTCCTTACACTGTCGGGTAAACCAGGGGCTCGTTCTGCTCTTCCCATTATTTCTGTTGCCCTTGGGAACAAACCTTTCCTCTGCCTCCTTACATTTTGTTGTTACGAATTCCATCATTTCATTTACCGACTTTCCTACCAGTTCTCTGTCCCACTGAACCTCTTGTAGGAAGCTCCTCAAACCTATGTAGTCCCCCCGTTTATAGTCTGGCTTTTCCCGTTCGTCTCCTGTTACCCTCTCCACTTGTAGCTCTACTATATATTCAAAGCACAGAACCACGTGGTCACTAGCTCCTAGGGGTCTTTCATATGTGATGTCCTCAGTGTCTGAACTGTGTGTGTGTGTTTACTCACATATAAGTGGTTGCAGGAGTCGAGTCGAGTGTTAGTTCTTGGCACCGCTTTTCAACTTACCACTTCTTAAATTCACTCTTTCCTATCATGAGCTTTATCGTACCTGTTCTTAAAATTCTGTATAAAGCCTGTCTCCACGTCTTCACCCAGGTCATTCCGTTTTGACCATGCTGTGACCGAAAACATGCTTCCTGACATCCCTGTGGCTCATCTGTCTCTTTAATTTCAAGCTGTGTTCCTTAGTACCAGCTACATATCTTTCAGTTTCTTGTAGTATATTTTATGTTATCATGTCTCCCTGGTTCTTCTGTCCTTCAGTGTAGTTAGATTCAGGTCCGTTAGCCTCTCCTCACAGCTCATAGCCTATACCACTGAAACAAGCCTCACTGCATAATTCTGCACGTTCTTCAGTTTTTTAACATGTTTTTTTCAGGCGTGTGTTCCATGCTGGCACTGCATACTCCAAGACGGGCCTGGCAGATGTCGTAAAAAGGGTCCAGAGTGGCTCTTTGTTGGAATTCCTGAATGCTACTCTTAGATTTGCCTGATGATCATTGACTGCCGAGATTATTCAGCAGATGAGAGCCTTTGGCGGTATAATAGGGAGTATGCTCACTCGAGTCCATATACCTAGCTCAGACTTCTCGTCTCTTCCCCAATCTTCATAAACTTGCATTTTCTGGGGTTGAATTCAAGCAACCACTTATCTTGAAGTTTGTCTAGGTCCAATTGCACCTTTTCCAAGTCTTCATCAATTTTTATTCTCCTCATTAGTTTTACATCATTAACAAACAGGGATACAGCGATTCAGTCCCATCTGGTATGTTATTTTGATGTGGCTTTGAGACAGTTATGGTTCAGACTTAACCTTTGCTGGTATGCCATTCTAAAACTGCTGCTCAGCTTCTCTTTACCCTTACGTATTTGTTCTTAGTTGTTCTGCTCACTTCTCTGTTCTCGTCTGTCCTTTGCTTTCTGTATTTTTTCCATGCTCTTATCCTTTTCATTTTTTTCCTTCCTGCATTTCGGGTCGAACAAGGGATCTCTTTGTTTTTGCCGTTTCCACTTTTGGATATGAAATTTTCTTCTGCCTCTCGGCATTTTTCACATTGGTACGTCATCATCTCAACTAGTGATTTTCCTTTCAATTCTCTTTCCCACTTCACTGCATTCAAGAATTCTCTCATCCCTTCGAAGTTCCCTCTTCTAAAGTCTAATTTCTTGCTACCTCCACCTGCAATTCTTCCCTCTACATTTAGTTCCCCAGGGTATCTGAAGTTCAGGACTCTGTTGTAACTAGCACCCAAGAGGTTCTAGCATTCCTTTTCACCTGTCAAATGTGCTTGTGAATACTGGGTCCGGTTTTGCTGGCTCATCTCCTCTTTTACCTGGAGATAAAAGGTATAAAATATCCACACGATGGAAAAATTAAACACAAATGCAGTATAATGTGACCCTTTATCTTTATTGACTATGTTTCGCCTACACAGTGGACTTTATCAAGTCACAAACAGATATACCTAGGTAAAGAGTACCTGAGTATATATAGTGTGGAGAGTCAGGTGGAGAATGCTGGGTAGGTGGATTTGCGACGGACCTGAACGGGACGAGCGAGTGTGTTGTTATGTAGGATAACGATGAAGAAGTTTCCTGGCAAGGAGTTCAGCTATGTTGTAAAAACTGTTGTTCTAGTTGAAATTATTAGATATACAGGTAAGTGATTCCAAGATTTTGCGGTACTGAGTGTCTTCTTCCCTTCAGAGACACAAGAAGACACTCAGTGCCGCAGAATCTTGGAATCATCACTTATCTGTATATATAACAATTTCAACCAGAACAACGGCTTTTACAACATAGCTGAACCCCTTGCCAGGAAACTTCTTCGTTATTCTACATACGTAACTCGCTCGTTCCGTGCAGATCCGTGACAAGTCCATTATTCTCCATCTGACTCTTCATATATATACTCATGTACTCTTTACCCAGGTAGATCCGTTTGTGACTTGATAAAGCCCACTGTGTGGGCGAAACGTAGACAGTAAAGGGTCGCATTATACTATATTTGTGTTTAATTTTTCCATCCTCTTTTTCTTATCGTGTCCTTTACATATTGAGTTTAAACGTTTTGCCATAATCATCTTGAATGCAGCCCTCCACATTTCCCACTTTCCACGTGGGTTTCAGTTCTCCCAATCTATTTCTTTGTTTTTGAAATCACCCATGATATCTAGCTTTGCTTTCGCTCTTTTGTGCACTCCTAGCTGCTTCTGCTGTGATGCCAACCATCACTTTGTTGTTGTCTTCATATTCCTGTCTTGGTCTACTACAGGTAGGAGACTGGGACTGGGTACCTCAGTTTTAATTCAGCCCCTATGAAGTTGTTTGCCTCATGTCTGTTTATCTCTCTCACCTCTTCATAGCTCCTCCGATTTCTGATTAGCAATGACACTCCTCCTCCCTTGTCTCTTCTGTCTGTCCTTATCACTTGGTATCCTGCTGGAAATATGGCATCTGATATCATTATGGTAAGCTTTGTCTTTGTGATAGCTATGATGCCTGGGGTTACACTGGCTAGTCATTCTTTCAACTTACTACTCTTTGTCCCATAATCCAGCTGCATTTATTTACCACACACTTAAGCTTTTTTTTCCCCTTACCACATACCGGTATGTGTTGCCTAATCTTTCTGATGAAAATCTAGCCGCGACACTAACACTGGCACCCGTGCCCTAGACAGATGTATCTCATCTTTTGCACGTATATTTCTCACAGAAATTTTTCCAGTTATCACAGAATGGTATTGTTCTTTTGTTGCAGTACGTGTCAATCGGTGATTGATAACAATTTCTCAGACCAACCATGCGGCGTGTGAAAGCGAACGTAAGTTATATTTGCTCCTTACCGCAACGCTTTCAATGATCACCAATTATCTGGTAGGACACTAAAGCGTTTAATGGTATGGTTGCTGCCCATTCCATATCGGGATATTAACAGTTAGTGCTCTGGTGTTTGACTTTGTCAGCTTAAGCGGCATCACTGGATTAATTATAATTAATTCAAGTCACATAGGCAATTACCTATGTGACTTGAAAGATGTGGAGACCAGCGGGGTCAGACTTATACCTATCGGCCGACCAGGTAGTATCAGTAAGTTATACATCTGGTGTTGGATGTTGCATGTGGTATTTTTTTGAAACCCTCTTGGTTGACTGTACATATCGTAAACAGTGTACATATAATTGTACCGGCAGTGGACCTAATATATCTTACGTTTAACAAATTTATGAGTCTTCGATTCTCTTTGATCTCTATGATGCAAGCAGTTATAGTGTTGTCTTGAACGTGGGAGCCTGCAGGGTCCTCTACTACATGATATTTAATATCTTCTTGGTTATTATTAATATTCATTCACTGTCTTTGCCTCTGTATTGCAAGATTCGATATATGACCGGGGTATCTTCCTTGATCCTGACTAAATCTGTTGTTGTCTTGTACTTGACAACATTATTGTCTCCACATGAACAGATAATGTTGTTGCTTCCATTACCTATTACGATGTTATCAACCCTGTTAACTACCAACTCAACTCTAGGGAAACTTCCTCTTTCCTACTATCCTTGTTACAGAATGTTCTCTCCACATACTATCTTGCGAGTCTCGAACAACCTTCATAAGTTGTATTTTTCATTCTACCTCTCTTTTTTATTTATAACCGATTGACATAATGTAGTAAAGCAAAGGAATTTCTGTTATTAACACCTTATTCAATCTTCTCCATCTTCCATTTAATTCTGTTCTCGCCTATCACTTTCAACTCGTTATTGGATGTATATACAGTGTACACTCTCTGTTTTCTTCTCACTTATATAAAAAATTAATTCTGCTTCCTGAGGAGCTGCATCTCTTTCTTCACAACTTCCATTTTTGCTTTTAAATCAAGACAGTTTTTCAAGGTACCGTGGGGTCAGCCGTGTCTGGTCATTTATAACACTCAGCAATGCTCACAGGATGGCTTAATTATCCTTTTATATTTGCTTTTAATACTTAATTACTCTCTGAAGGAATAGAGGGAGCATAGTCTTCCGAACTTCCCAGTACAATGAATATGAATTGCTTGTTTGTCTTGTGAGCTTTGTGAAATGTGTCAGTAAGACTGACACATTTCACATTTCTTCATTGTAATATATCTGCTATATACATAATTTTGTTCGTATATCTACTGCATATTTCCTCTTCATTATTTCTATACAAAGGTTCACCCCAGGTTAAGTTACTAAAGCCTTGGTATCTCTTTTGATAAGTTTCATGCTCTGCAAGTGGGAATTGTTATATTAATAGCAAGAGAGAGGGATGGGGGGGGGGGAGAAAGAGAGAAAAAGCAAGGAAGTTTGGTAGTGCCTGGGGCGAGTGTGTGCAGGTGATGGACTCCGCCCCCCTCGCTCGTAAACCCTACAAGTTACACCATCTAAAAACAAACTTGTGTCAGCGCCAGGAACAGATTGCTTGGCAGGATATTTGTAACTTTTATATGCGAGCCAAGCTGTGTATATAAATATGGTTTATGCCCTGTAATATGTCTTCAGGATTATCCAGCTGTATTTACTTGTTACTGGGGAAGGGGGGGGGGTGAATGTACCTTAGGAAAGGTTAACACTATACTGATCTTGACGGTAAGAAAGTAAGACACCTAAGAAAACTACGAGGGCATTGATTACCAAAAGATTCTTGCCATGAGCGATTAATTACGATATCGAATGTAACCACGCTTGCGTCATTTAGCCACGCTTGCGTCATCTGATTTATTGAATGAATCGTGTCAACACTGTAAATATCGAATAAACCATTAGCTGTGAACGGGTCTTCCCTGCGGGACGACAACAGTTAGTGGTGGCCACGAGGGACCGTATTGGCTGGTGGTGGTGTTGGTTGTAGTGGTGGTGGCGGTGATAGTGGTGATGGTGGGAATTCTTCCAGTGAGCGTGGACAACCATGGTGACTGGTTGGGATATTTGTGGTTGTGAGACCTCATCTAATGAGCAGTGAAGGACCGTCATGGCTGGTGGGGTTGAAGCTCTTACAGTGAGTGGATGGAGAACAGTCGTGACTGGTGGTGGTTGTACTAGTGAGTTGGGAAGGACCCTGGTGACTGGTGCTGATGGTAGTAGTTTTGATGAGAGCTCTTCCAGTGATCTATGAGGCAACGAAGGACCGCTGGGAACCATACTGGCTAACGCTGGTTGAAGCCTTTCAAGTGAGCCAGGGAACGCTGGGGGCCGCGGAGGGCCAGTACTGGCCATTACTTAAACTGAGATTTTGCCATTTCGTGAATATGGAAAACTGTATAAATGTCGCGCTTTTTCACCAGAGCTGCTTAAAAAAAATCGCGAAAAGAAATTGTTTTGATATTTTTTATGATGGATTTTAATATAAAGAAATTAAATTTTGAAAACTTTCATTTTTTGCACCAAAATTAGTAGCCATAACTTTAGAGAAATTGCGTAATATGATAAAGCTTAATAATACATAACCTACCTAATGTCAACCTAACTTTAGGTAATTTTATTTAACATCTATCAGGCGTATTAATTTAGTGAGACTACGGCTGATTTTCTCAGCTATATAATAATAAACAAAAAACACGCTGGACTTGTTTAGCAAAATGATCAGTGTCTAATAAACTAAGTTGGCAAGTTCTTGCTTAAAACAAGACAAACACATTTTCAGTAACATATACTTCAGTATTTATGCACTGACGTGTCTGGAGGTATTTGGTGTGGCTTGCTATCTACCTGGCCTGGGTATAGGGGTACGGGTGTGGGGTACCACCTGGCTGATCTACGTCTAGGGATACAAGTGTGGAAGGTGCCCCATGACTCCACTCACCATGAGCATTTATTCCCTTAATATGCCTCTCTTTCCTGTGTACTGTCTTGCGTACCTTACCATGTTCTCCTAATCATTATTCCTTGTTCCATAAAGTGCTGTTACTTATAAGAATGCTATTTCTTATCCTTTCAAACACTATTAATTCTGCAGCCAATTATGTAGAAGAATTTTTTCGGTATTAAATGAAAATGTCGGTAAGAAATATAAGAAGGAAACATGCATGATAAAAATATTTTTGTTTGCGATTCGAGACTGAGATACCAGGACCATGATTTTTGTGATAAAGACATAAAAATAAGATGAGCGTTTTGTCTTTCTGGCGTCTAAGGTAGAGATTTTGTGATCTGGGTTGAACAATATTTTGTATGGCAATGTGAAAATGCGTACTATATTTCTGAATGTGGGAAGAAATGATGTCCGGAAGCTGAGTTACTAAATAAACTTACATAAGTTATGATTATAATTAAAGCAAAGGGTTGAATACCTCTCAGGTGTATAGGTTGAGGCCATTTTATGTAAGTATGCAGAAAATGGGACTCCATTTTCCAAATCCAAATTTTGACTATATTAGTAAAGGCTACAGTTAGTAGTATATCGGGAGCATAATTTACTTCATTGGTTCCCACCCAGTGGTCTATAGACGTCTGAGAGTGGGAAGAAGAGGGGCAGTGAGTGGCTCTCAGGTGTCCGCGAAGCTTGGCCGCAAGTATTGCTACTCCAGGTAACGCTTGAGAGACCTAAATTAACCAATGTAAATTTCAGCTGTTGGATATGATAGTCCGCGAAATTTTTTGAGGTTGTAAAAAGGTCTTCGTACTCGAAAAGGCTAATATTCGATTAGTTAGTCATTATTTGAGGGAAAATGTAATTTCGGAACTGTAGGATGGATTACAGCGCGCGCGCGTACACACACACACACACACACACACAGGGACGTTAGGAAGTATTTCTTCAGTCATAGAGTTGTCAGCAAGTGGAATAGCCTAGCAAGTGAAGTAGTGGAGGCAGGAACCATGCATAGTTTTAAGAAGAGGTATGACAAAGCTCAGGAAGCAGAGAGAGAGAGGACCCAGTAGCGATCAGTGAAGAGGCGGGGCCAGGAGCTGAGTCTCGACTCCTGCAACCACAATTAGGTGAGTGCAATTAGGTGAGTACACACACACACTATGGCTATCTTAATAAGGAATCATTCAGGACCCTGTACACCGTGTACGTTAGGCCCACATTGGAGTATGCGGCACCAGTTTGGAACCCACACCTAGCCAAGCACGTAAAGAAACTAGAGAAAGTGCAAAGGTTTGCAACAAGACTAGTCCCAGAGCTAAGAGGTATGTCCTACCAGGAGAGGTTAAGGGAAATCAACCTGACGACACTGGAGGACAGGAGAGATAGGGGGGACATGATAACGACATACAAAATACTGAGAGGAATTGACAAGGTGGACAAAGACAGGATGTTCCAGAGATTGGACACAGTAACAAGGGGACACAGTTGGAAGCTGAAGACACAGATGAATCACAGGGATGTTAGGAAGTATTTCTTCAGCCACAGAGTAGTCAGTAAGTGGAATAGTTTGGGAAGTGATGTAGTGGAGGCAGGATCCATACATAGCTTTAAGCAGAGGTATGATAAAGCTCACGGCTCAGGGAGAGTGACCTAGTAGCGATCAGTGAAGAGGCGGGGCCAGGAGCTCGGACTCGACCCCCGCAACCTCAACTAGGTGAGTACAACTAGGTGAGTACACACACACACACACACACACAACACACACACACACACACACAAACACACACACACACACACACACACACACACACACACACACACACACGCACATACACATACACACGCATGCACATACAACAGGCCTAGTGTCTAATCGACATGCGCCTAGGACCAAATGGTAACTAACACACACACACACACCAGCGGGGTCCCACAGGGGTCAGTCCTAGGACCAGTGCTGTTTCTGGTATTTGTGAACGACAAGACGGAAGGAATAGACTCTGAGGTGTCCCTGTTTGCAGATGACGTGAAGTTGATGAGAAGAATTCATTCGGTTGAAGAACAGGCAGAGCTACAAAGGGATCTGGACAGGCTGCAGACCTGATCCAGCAATTGGGTCCTGGAGTTCAACCCCACCAAGTGCAAAGTCATGAAGATTGGGAAAGGGAAGGGAAGACCGCAGACGGAGTACAGTCTAGGGGGTCAGAGACTACAAACCTCACTCAAGGAAAAAGATCTTGGGGTGAGTATAACACCAGGCACATCTCCTGAGGCACACATCAACCAAATACCTGCTGCAGCATATGGTCGCCTAGCAAACCTCGGAACAGCATTCCGACATCTTAATAAGGAATCGTTCAGGACCCTGTACACCGTGTACGTTAGGCCCATATTGGAGTATCCGGCACCAGTTTGGGACCCACATTTAGCCAAGCACGTAAAGAAACTAGAGAAAGTGCAAAGGTTTGCAGCAAGACTAGTCCCAGAGCTAAGGGGTATGTCCTACGAGGAGAGGTTAAGGGAAATCGACCTGACGACACTGGAGGACAGGAGAGATAGGGAAGACATGATAACGACATACAAAATACTGAGAGGAATTGACAAGGTGGACAGAAACAGGATGTTCCAGAGATGGGACACAGCAACAAGGGGACACAGTTGAAAGTTGAAGACACAGATGAATCACAGGGATGTTAGGAAGTATTTCTTCAACCACAGAGTAGTCAGGAAGTGGAACAGTTTGGGAAGCGATATAGTGGAGGCAGGATCCATACATAGCTTTAAGCAGAGGTATGATAAAGCTCACGGTTCAGGGAGAGTGACCTAGTAGCGACCAGTGAAGAGGCCGGGCCAGGAACTAGGACTCTACCCTTGCAACCTCAACTAGGTGAGTACACACACACAAGGTGGGCAGATTGCATTTTCTTGGACTGCAGGAAGGTCTTCGACACAGTTCCTCACAAAAGATTAGTGCAAAAGCTAGAGGATCAGGCACATATGACAGGAAAGGCTGCAATGGATCAGAGAATATCTGACAGGGAAGCAACAACGAGTCATGGAAAGTGACGAGGTATCAGAGTGGGTGCCTGTAACAAGCGGGGTTCCACAAGGGTCAGTCCTAGGACCAGTACTATTTTTGGTATATGTGAATGACATGAAGGAAGGGATAGACTCAGAAGTTTCCCTGTTTGCAGATGATGTGAAGTTAATGAGGAGAAATAAATCGGATGAGGATCAGGCAGGACTACATAGAAACCTAGACAGGCTGGGAGCTTGGTCCAGCAACTGGCTCCTCGAATTTAACCCCGCCAAATGCAAAGTCATGCAGATCGGAGAAGGGCAAAGAAGACCTCAGAGTATAGGCTGGGTTGCCAAAGACTGCAAACCTCGCTCAAGGAGAAAGATCTTGAGGTGAGTATAACACCGAACACGTCTCCGGAAGCACACATCAACCAAATAACTGCTGCAGCTTATGGGCGCCAGGCAAACCTGAGAATAGCGTTCCGATACCTCAGTAAGGAATCGTTCAAGATTCTGTACACCGTGTACGTCAGGCCCATACTGGAGTATGCAGCACCAGTTTGGAACCCACACCTGGTTAAGTACGTCAAGAAATTAGAGAAAGTGCAAAGGTTTGCAACAAGGCTAGTTCCAGAGCTAAGGGGAATGTCCTATGAAGAAAGGTTCGACACTGGTGGACAGGAGGGTTAGGGGAGACATGATAACGACATACGAAATACTGCGAGGAATTGGCAAGGTGGACAGAGACAGGATGTTCCAGAGATGGGACACAGGAACAAGGGGTCATAATTGGAAGTTGAAGACTCAGACGAGTCAAAGAGATGTTAGGAAATATTTCTTTAGTCATAGAGTTGTCAGGAAGGGGAATAGTCGGGCAAGTGACGTAGTCGAGGCAGGAACCATACATAGTTTTAAGACGAGGTATGATAAAGCTCATGGAACAGGGAGAGAGGGGACCTAGCAGCGATCAGTGAAGAGGCGGGGCCAGGAGCTATGTATCGACCCCTGCAACCACAAATAGGTGAGTACACACACAAACACATACATAGCTTTAAGAAGAGGTATGATAAAGCTCATGGAGCGGGAAGAGTGACCGAGTAGCGGCCATTGAAGATCCTGGGCCAGGAACTGTGACTCGACCCTTCAACCGCAACTAGGTGAGTACAATTGCTAACATACGCGCACGCACGCACGCACGCACGCTCGCACGCACGCACGCACGCACATACATGATACAAGTACAAATGGAGTGGTAAGAGAGCATTGTGAAGATACAAAAAAAATGAGAATCATTATGATAGAAATGAAAAGTACATTCAATCCTTAACAGAGACATTCGTAAGTAAGTTACCGCTAAGATACATTCAGAAGTAAGAAATTTTAAAACTGGTTGAAGCGCGGGAAAGAACGTGGACGAACTACGACTAAGTGAATATGAAGTTGATACAGTTTTAACTGGTGTGAAGTTAACTCGACCATTATGTGGGAAGCTGGGCTCTACAAAGAAAGTTTTTTTCATGTTTGGCAATATTTAAAACCATTTTCATCTTCCAAACAACATTAATTCCTCGGCGAGTTGTGAGCAAGGATAACTATTAGTTTACTTTAAATCCTCGGCTTAAGAAACAATTATCTAACTCAGTTGTGTCGTTACTGCAGAAAGACCAATTTACCGGTGTGCGACTCGTTTGTAGTTTGCTGCCTGGAGTATCAGGAAGTGACACGTGGGAGGTATCAAGGCCTTGGCAACAATCTCACCTACCTAACTCTATAGGCAATCCTCAGGATTGCATCTGTATTTAGGTCACACACACACACACACACACACACACACACACACACACACACACACACACACACACACACACACACACACACACACACACACGCAAAGAGCAAGTAGTAAGTGACCTAGTAGCGATCAGTGAAGAGGCGGGGCCAGGAGCTGTGAATCGACCCCTGCAACTACAGTTAGGCGAGCACACACACACACACACAATGGGCGCCTGTGACGAGCGGGGTCCCACAGGGGTCAGTCCTAGGACCAGTGCTATTTTTAGTATATGTGAATGACATGATGGCAAGGATAGACTCAGAAGTGTCCCTGTTCGCAGATGATGTGAAGTTAATGAGGAGAATTAAATTAGATGAGGATCAGGCAGGACTACGAAGAGACCTGGACAGGCTGAACACGTGGTCCAGCAACTGGCTTTTCGAATTCAACCCTGCCAAATGCAAAGTCATGAAGACTGGGGAAGGACAAAGAAGACCACAGACAGAGTATAGGCTAGGTGGTCAAAAACTGCGAACCTCACTCAAGGAGAAATATCTTAGGGTGAGCATAACACCGAGCACTTCTCCGGAAGTAAACATCAACCAGATAACTGCTGCAGCATATGGGCGCCTGGCAAACCTGAGAACAGCGTTCCGATACCTTAGCAAGGAATCGTTCAAGACACTGTACACTGTGTACGTCAGACCCATACTGGAGTATGCAGCACCAGTTTGCAACCCACACCTGGTCAAGCACATCAAGAAATTAGAGAAAGTGCAAAGGTTTGCAACAAGGTTAGTTCCGGAGCTCAGGGGAATGTCCTACGAAGAAAGGTTGAGGGAAATCGGCCTGACGACACAGGAAGACAGGAGGGTCAGGGGAGACATGATAGCGACATACAAAATGCTACGTGGAATAGATACGGTGGACAGAAACAGGATGTTCCAGAGAGGGGACACAGAAACAGTGGGTCATAACTGGAAGCTGAAGACTCAGACGAGTTACAGGGATGTTAGGAAGCATTTCTTCATTCAAAGAGTTGTCAATAAGTGGAATAGTCTAGCAAGTGATGCAGTGGAGGCAGGAACCATACGTAGCTTTAAAACGAGGTATGACAAAGCTCAGGGAGCAGAGAGAGAGAGAACCTAGTGGCGATAAGTGAAGAGGCGGGGTCAGGAGCTGAGTCTCAACCCCTGCGACCACAATTAGTTGAGTACAGTTAGGTGAGTACAATTAGATGAGTACACACAGATAGACACAAAAAGTCAAGTGTCTATCGAAAAATATCTTTGACAAGCGGTAATTAATTACCATAGCGTGGTCAAGAAGTGAATTGACCTAGACAGCGAAGTGGTTGAGGTACGATTCATACATAGCTTTAAGAATAGGTATGATAGAGCTCTGGAACCAGGAGAGAGAAAGAGAGATATAGAGCCAGCCAGCTAGCCGTTAGCGGTCATCGGAGATGCGGGGATAAGAGCTGAGACTAGATCCTTGAACCATACGTAGGTGAGCTTATGCTAAGCACATTAAAAAATATTAAACAAACAGATAAAAATAAAAGTAAATTTACATACAAAATATACATAATTATAATTAGCATGCCATCATTCTTTCGAACCTTTCAATTATCTTTGCCTGATTAAATTATAGACTGTTCCAGAATGCTTGACAGTGAAAAAAAAAGCATTCGAAATAAAAAAAAAGTTGAATTGAAAATAGAAATAATAAAAGTAAGATTGAACTAATAATAGGTCAGTATGGCCCTATAACCGCCTCCTCGGCACAAAACAAACATTCCCGAAAAAATTAAAAAGTTTAGCAATTTCTTGGCTGCCAGATTCCAGATTTAAGTTATATTTTAGAAGCTTTACCCGAGGCGTGTGTCTCTCGGGTGAGTGGACGCCAGGCCAGGGGTGGTGCTGATGTTGTCATCCTCCTCGTTGATCTTCCTCTCAGGTCTAGTTTTTCCTGTGCCTGAGGACGAACTGGGAAGCTACGTAGCCATGATAGTCACATAACATAACATGTTCTGGGCCGTGCTTCCTAACCTTTGCTATACAGTGTAATACATGCATAACCCGATGGCCTGTGTTGTATTTGCAGTTGAATTCGTGCACTGTGTTTTTCTCCACTACATCCTCTTCCAAAGCATTCTCCTTCCGTGTCAGACTCACGCTGCAAATGTGCCTTCATCTCTCTCTCTCTCTCTCTCTCTCTCTCTCTCTCTCTCTCTCTCTCTCTCTCTCTCTCTCTCTCTCTCTCTCTCTCTCTCTCTCTCTCTCTCTCTCCTTATATATATAGTATATAACTAGTCGATACTCCTGAATATCTTGAATGTTGCCACCTTGTCTCCATTATTCTTTCGGTCCTGAGGTATAACATACACACCAAAACATACATGCACACGCACTCTCGCACGCACAAACACATTTACGCAGGTGCACGCACACATGCAGGCACGCACGCAAATAGGTGAGTACATACCCTAGTTGATGATTAATATTACCAGCCGCTTCATCAAGGACATTATTTTTCATTTAGCAATATTGAATTCATCATCAGTGTTCTCCTATCCAATCCAATATAACAGTTACATAGTGGCAACAAAAGCTTGCTAGTTGATGAATAAGACATGCTTACACATAACACACATACGCAAATAAAAATAATACCGACCCTGGCTACAAGACCCATTTTGAGGTGGACGAGTTTTTCCTTAGATCCTGTTGGGGCATGCCTAAAGGATGGATAAAATCTTGGGGAAGACATTTTGTTTTTTTGTATATACGTGAGGTGGCTAGCTTTGAACTCATAAATTTCTGTACTTTTCATTAAAGCGATACCAGTTCTGACTTGGTTTTTGTATTCCTCATAAAATTTTCTTTAAGATTGTATATACTCTTCTGAGACCTTTAAAAGTGAATATTCAACGAATTTAATTTTCCTTTTCAGTACATTGTACATATTCCTGATTGTCACAAGACTTTTTGCATGTGCAAAATAACGTACAATAAACAATGGTTTTGCGGCACAGCATCGTTTCGTATGACAGCTCTTGCAAGTACAGGTAAGACTCACATCTTCAGGTAGGTCACTGATGCAAGGGTCTGGCGTGAGTGATGCGTCTTCACCACTGATTGTCCATCCAAAATTCGTTGGGGCTAATGGTTCGTCCATGTTCACCACTGTTGATCATGAATGAGTACACCATGTAAAATGATCTTAGCAAGTAACACTGCAGTGAAGAGCTTGTGCAAGGTAGGCTTTGTAAGTTTGTTATACTAAATTTGGTCATCACTTCAAATCAAAGTGCATCAAATGCTTTGCACAGTGAGCTTGGTTGTTAAGCTTTCATCAGGTATTCCTCGACAAACTTAAATGATTGAGTGCTTGGAGGTAGACACATATATTTTTCTGGTTGTACCTTGGGCGATGATACTTTGCTGCCTATCTTACTGGTCACATCAGATCATGTGAAAAAAATGGCAAGCAATAAGGACGCCTGTGGTAGGACCTATCTTCTCTACAAGAGTATGGATTGCTATGGTATCTGATGCCGACTTTCTCATCCATAATTCAGTGAATTCATTATTATCATGTTCAATCATTAGACTACAGACACTATCAAAAATGTCTTGAACTGGTTAAATGTCATCTATTGTGTGTCCTTTTGTTTGCGTTGGTTGTTTATCATTTTGCTAACTTTGTTTCGTATATCTTTGGAGACAGAGCTTGTGGTAGTACAAATCTGCTCCAAACACAGTAGATTCATCTTCAAGATCACAAGTTCTGATGTATACATTGTCCTTGAAGAACAAAGTGTCTGCAACAAATATTTTAGACCGATTGTTTTTACTTATTCGGTATTTTACTATGATGTTGCTGTGTTTCTATTTTCCACAAATAATACATGGAAGATTTGTAGGATACACCTTCGACGATGGTTGGTTACGAGAAAGAACATCAACTCTCAGTCTTTTACGTATCCTTGTTGCTGAATCTTTGAGTGGGTCTTCATTTGACATTCTCTTTTTCATAAGTAACGTTTTCTTGAATGTGTAGGATTTAAAACATGCATTTGAACAATTAAACAAAAACTCAGTCACATCCTAGGAGATTAATTTGTTCCAAAACATCATTTTGTCGTATTTCAGCTGCAGTCAGGGATTTTTTTTAATGTCCTTCTTCTGCTGTAGTTGTTGTCTTCTTGTTGTGTTTTTGGCATAAAACGCATTTTGAAATATCAGCATCTTATAAAGCTGCACTTCCTCGTCACAGTTGTAGGCCAAGAAATAACTTGTTATCCTTTATTTCATACGTATTTAGTTAGTTAAAATAAAATATTTGTTTAACAGCTATCATTTTTAATGAATCTGGAACAGAAGAAAATCAACGTTAATAATTTGTAACTCATTAAATAAAGTTATTTAAATAATTAATTTTCGAATGTTTAATAACCCTTCCCTAAGTTTAGACATATAATAATAATCCCAATTTACACAGATAAAAAAAAAGTTTTTATTAAATTCCTTGACATACTATAAACATGGCTAATTGGCAACACTGATTGTGGGAAGCAATAAACAAGGAGTATAATATCGACTTGACAACTTGATGCCATGTTTACCACTGATATCAACCTTCCAAGACAAAAATTACAATAATGTAAATTTCTCCCTAACACAGTTTACCATAAACTTTTGTTCATCTTGTCTTTTTATTGTTAGTCAAAATATTCTTAACTTGCAGGAAATTTTATGAATACAAAAATCATGTCAGATTTGGTATAGCTATATTGAAAAGTACAGCAATTTATGAAGTTCAAAACTATCTACTTCACGTATATGAAAAACAAAACAAAATGGCGTCTATAAAGCTCAAGCCCCGAGATGTCACATGTCTACCCAAGATTTTACCCATCCTTTAGGCATGCCCTTACATGGTCTTATCGCCAGGGTCTGGATTAAAAAGAGGGAGTAGGCCAAGTGTCTATCGACAAGTGGCTTAGACAACTGTAATTAACTAACAGTTTTGAGCGAGTCACGAGAACGAAGAAAAAAAGGTAACCCCAATACTAAGATAATTCACAAAGACATTGGGAAGCATTTTAATAACTTCAGAATATCTAAGATAATAAAAATTAAAGAATATTTAATGATAAAATTGAAGTACAAAAAAAATTGAAAAAAGAAAAGATTCACAATATTCAGATCTAGGAAGCCAACAGAAAGAGTCGAGCCCAAAAGATGAATTATTATTATTAATAATATTATTATATGTATGGGAAAGCCATAAACCAGTAAGATTTATACAGCTTCTGAAGAATCGGAGGTAATCAGACCTTTTCCAAGTAAAGGAAGGATAGCGCCAATTCAGTTGATCAAGAACCCTTCATCAGCATGAAGGCTGCCTATTTGAAGGTCCAAGACCGGAAGCTCAGAACCAGCAAACTCAAATAGATTATTACAACTAGGTAATTACACATGGTTCTTGTGCGGCCACTCTCAACAATGAGCTTAATAATTTACGTTGTTACCACCTGTCAAACAATGCTTACGTGTAGTAGTTAAACACACACACACACACACACACACACACACACACACCCCACACACACACACACACACACACACACACAATATATATATATATATATTAAAATATATATATATATAAAATAATATATATATTTTTGTGTGTGCCGAATAGGCAGAACTTGCGATCTTGGCTTAAATAGCAACGCTCATCTTGCCATATAGGACAAGTGAAAATTTGTGTATGCAATAATTTCGCCAAAATCGTTCTGAACCTAACGAAAAAAATATATTTCACTGTGTTTTGTTTAGTTTTAAAATTTATTGTAAACAAATCAAAAAATATATTTAGTTGGGTTAGGCCTAAAATAAATTGTGTTTGTTATAATAAGGTTACGTAAGTTTTCTAAGTTCCTTTTGGTGCAAAATTATAAATTTTTACATCAACATAATGAAAAAAATATATCTTTTTAAACGTATAAGAGAAAATTTTAAAAAGGGACTTTAATTTTTTACATATTCGGCACGACATATAAAATATAATATATATATATAATATATATATATATAATATATATATTATAATAATATATATATAATTATATATATATATATTATATATATATATTTTATGTATATTCATGTGTTTTAGCTGTATAATAGGGATCTCCTTACAGTTTAAGGATACATGTTTATCTAGTATGAATTCACATGTTCACTAAAAGATTGGGGAAATATATTCACTATAGTGTGAGAAACATTTTATTTTCACTGAAATGAAAAGAAACATTGGCCTTTTCACTGCTGTGTGAAACTTTGTCATAAACACTGCTGTCTGGGGAAGCATAGTCACGTTTCACCTGTTGTGTGAAGAAAACGTCATTTTTCACTGTAGTGTGAAGAAACATGTTCACCGTAGTGTGAAGAAAGGTTTTCACTAATACTGTGAAAATACAATATTTCACTTGCTTTTGTTACATGTTGAAGCCCAACTCTGCATTCTGATATTTTAGTGCTGACCTCTCCCTGGTGACACAGTTACCCACTAATTATATTTAAATTTAGGGGAAATATTTTGTGTTGCTGTTTTCTTCCCGTTTTCCGCCGCCGCCACCGTCGCTGCTGCTGCTGCTGCTCCTGCTGCTGCTGCTCCTGCTGCTGCCTGCTCCTGCTGCTGCTGCTGCTACTGCTCCTGCTCCTGCTCCTACTGCTGTTGTTGCTGATCCCACTGCCGCCGCGACTGTTGCTTCTCCCACTTTTTTTGTTTTTAGGGTTTCCC
This sequence comes from Cherax quadricarinatus, assembly GCF_026875155.1. Classification (NCBI taxonomy): domain Eukaryota; kingdom Metazoa; phylum Arthropoda; class Malacostraca; order Decapoda; family Parastacidae; genus Cherax; species Cherax quadricarinatus. Next base: position 28,943,202 of record NC_069437.1, read on the forward strand.
GCTTTTGGGTTTCAGCTTCTGCTATTTTTGATGACGTTTCTGTTTTTATTGTGTTGCTTTTGGGGTTAAAACTGCGCCCGCCGCACTGCTGTTGCTGTTGTTGTTATTGCTGCTGCTGCTTTTGTTGGCTGGTACTCAGGGGGTTCTAACTCGTTAATTATTTGAGGCGAGAAGCCACCTCACCTTTAAGGAGCGTAGTGAACCCACTCTAGCATATAACTAAAATACGTACACTCCTACTAGTGCCTTAAATACAAAAAAATAAACTAAGACTAAACGTACGACTTGAGGGTTTGATTATAATGATGAGGTTAATTACAGTGATGTCAAATTTTAACCAACGATTTTTTTGAAATGAGGTTAAATTACTATAAATGAACGATATGAATGAAAAAAATTAACATAGTACTCATGCATGTTCAGCTCTGAAGTCGCTCAATTATTAGAAAACACGCCCAAGTTTTTCCCTTTTAAATCGTCAGTGGAACCCTGTGCACATACTGATGCACCTGGTGACATCTCACTGGGATGACCAGAGGAGAAAGACCACATATACTCTAGAGGAAATAGCAGCAGAGGCTACAAACCTCAGGAAAAAAAGTTCTAGGAGAAAGCACGACATGAAACATATCACCGGAGGCGCACATTAGTTGAGATCTCGGCAGGTACCTCAGAAGTCAGGACCCTCTATATGCCTATATCAATCTTTTACAGAGTATTCAGCACCAGCATGGAGCCTTCACTTAAGAAAACGTGTCCAAAAACTGGAGATAGTTCACAGATAAGTACGAGACTAGTTTCAGAGCTACTAGGAATGATTGATGAGGAAAAGACTAAACACTAAATTTTAGAATGCGGAATGAGAGAAAGGCCAAAACGACAGTATTTCTTGTACAAAAATACTTTAGATAACTATGAGGGTAGACAAATTCAGACTGAAAGGAAGCGTCCCCGGGGATGATGAGTGGTAGAGATGTAAGAAAGTCTCTTTCAGTCTGACGATGACTGCGAAGTACTGAAAAAGAACTTGTGAAACCAGACTCCATGTAGTCGTAAGAGTTGATATAATATAAGATGGAAGATGGCTAAGTGGTTCCTATATTTAAATCAGGGGATAAGTCCACTCCTTCAAATTACCGACCAATAAGCCTACCATCGTAGTGGGCAAGTAAATTAGAATCAATTATAGCTGACATTATTAGAACCAAACCCCGAAGAGCATAACTTGATAATGAATCTCAGCATGGATTCACGAGAGGTCATTCCTGCCTGACAAATTTACTGACGTTCTTCAATAAAACATTTGAAGCAGTTGACATAATAAAGAATATGATATTGTTTATTTGGATTTTAGTAAAAAACCTTCGATTTGAGTACCTCACAAGAGACTCTTAAGAAAAGTGGCAGCTCATGGTATAGGAGGTAAAGTTCTAGCATGGATAGAGGCATGGCTTACCAATAGAAAGCAGAGAGTTACCATTTAAAGAGTGAAATCTGAATGGGGATTAGTCATAGTGGCGTTCCACAAGGATCAGTTTTAGGCCCTCTCTTGTTCATAATTTACATTAATGACCTTGATGAAGGGATTACGAGTGACATAGTAAATTTGCTGATGATACAAAGATAGGCCCTATAATTCATTCGAGGAGGATAGCAATGAACTCCAGGAGGATTTGGACAAATTAATGTCTTGGTCTGAAAAATGGCAGATGAAGTTCAATGTGGATAAGTGTAAGGTACTAGTCCTTGGTAATGAAATAACCCTCGAAGCTTAATCTAGTGAAGTAGAGCTTGATCATACAGAATGTGAAAAGGACTTGGGAGTCATGGTAAGTAGAAATCTAAAGCCAAGACAGCAGTGCCTTAGTGTGCACAACAAGGCTAACAGATTACTTGGATTTATCTCAAAAAGTATAAGTAACAGTAGGCCAAAAGTCATTTTACAGCTCTATACAGCACTAGTGAGGCCTCATTTAGATTATGCTGCTCAGTTTTGGTTCCCTTACTACAGGATGAATATAGACTCATTAGAGAACATACAGAGAAGAATGACTAAAATGATTTACTGTGTAAGGAATCTCTCGTCTCTGGAGAGACGTAGAATGAGGGGAGAAATCATTGAAGTGTATAAGTGGATGACGGGCATAAACAAAGGAGATATTAATAATGTACTGAGGGTGTCGAACCAGGTAAGAACCAGAAATAATGGATTTAAGTTGGATAAATTTAGATTTAGAAAGGACATAGGTAAGTACGGGTTTTCTAACAGAGTTGTAGATGCGTGGAACAATCTTCCCAGTAGGGTGATGGAGGCTAGGACCTTGGGTAGCTTCAGGAAGAGATTGGACAAATATGTGAGTGGGGGGGGGCTGGGTTTGATTGGTGTCATTGGTTTCGGGGGGTTATTTTTTTTGGGTAAACTTTAGGTAGAGGTCGTTTTGATAAGGACCTGCCTTGCATGGGCCCGTAGGCCTTCTGCAGTGTTCCTCCATTCTAATGTTCTTATGAGGCCAAGAAGAGTGCGTTACCTTCCTGAGCAGTCGAGAGACTTAGCGGTAGCCCCAACTCGAGCCCCGCAAGCAACAGTAGGTGAGTACAATTAGTGTACACTTGTTACCACACAGGTCATTAAAAGGGCCCTTTCACAATGGAGCTAGTAGAGAAATGTTTCATTCTACTCATATTAATTAAAATTTCTTTTCAGGTGAAATGGGATTGCTGTGGGACTGTTGTTGCGGGAGCATTGGCCTGTGAGTACATACAGTTCGATTTTTTGTACTTAAAGCTGTTTAAGCATAGATGTTTGACATTATTTTGTTTGGGACGAGCGTTAGAAACATTAGTTAATCTGCTTAGAATATAGAGGACTCTATTTCTGGCAGGTCAGACGTCTTGGTGCGAGTCGAGACGAATGGGCAAATCTCCCTACATTTGCTACCTCCGTTCATGGTATAAACCTTGGTAATAAATACCGACAAGTTGTTAGGTAACAACCTGTCGGTATTTTATACCATTTAACAACCTGTCGGTATTTTATACCATTTTAATGTTCAACCGACAAGTTGGTTTAGAAAGACACGTAAGCAAACACTATGGCATATTTATTAGAAAACGTTTCGGTCCTGGGACTTTGATCACTTCTAACATACAGAGGTAGAAAGACATTATATATATAGGCGGAGAGTGAGATGTGAGTGACGCATGGTGACCTGAAGAATGTCATGTTGAGATGAGGACGGGTAGACGATGAAATCATATGACTGAGAGTAAGACACATGTGCAACATCTGGGTATCTTTATTGTAGACGTTTCGCCATCCAGTGGCTTTATCAATACAAATTCCAGGACATAACTTGAAGACAGTAGAACTATGTACAGAAGATGAGGTAATCAGTCCCTCAACCTAGAAGTAGGTGCGAACAGCACCATAATCTCCCACGACTATGGTGCTGTTCGCACCACTTCTAGGGTTTAGGGACTGATTACCTCATCTTCTGTACATAGTTCTACTGTCTTCAAGTTATGTCCTGGAATTTGTTTTTGATAAAGCCACTGGATGGCGAAACGTCTACAATAAAGATCCCGATGTTGCCACATGTGTCTTACTCTCATCTTGTCGGTATTAAATACCTTTCGTACACAACTTGTCAGACACTGCAACATCATGGAATCTTAATTCTGAGGACATGTACATAACCTTCACAACTACGACTACTACTACAACTAACCCATCTCTTTGGGAAGGGCCTACTTCCACTTGGGGAATCCCCCCCACCAGTGAATTTGCCCTCGTTCTGCTTTACCTGACGTTACTATATAAACGCCAGGATTCTTTCTTCTGCTTCAGAATCTCCACGACTATGGTGCTGTTCGCACCTACTCCTAGGTTGAGGGACTGATTACCTCATCTTCTGTACATAGTTCTACTGTCTTCAAGTTATGTCCTGGAATTTGTATTGATAAAGCCACTGGATGGCGAAACGTCTACAATAAAGATACCCAGATGTTGCACATGTGTCTTACTCTCATCTTGTCGGTATTATATACCTTTCGTACACAAATCATATGACTCCTGTGTTGTTGGGTTGGTGGTGCTTAAGTATCATATATGCCAATGTTTTTGAAATTTTGTAATTTCCAGTGTTACGTTCTATAGTGTCAGTGACGGTGATTAGTGAGGCTTCTAGGCACCGTCGGCGTCTGAGGTCTGGTTCGGTGAGAACGAGTTGTGCCTCATTCCAGTTCATCAAATGCCCCGTGGAGTCTCTGTGGAGGACACAGGCGTACCTTACATCGTCTCTGTTAGAGGCATTTCGATGCTCATTCAGGCGGACTGCAAGATCTCTGCCTGTCTCGCCTACATATTTCTTGGGACAGAATCCACAGGGGATAGTGTAGACGCCTGCTGTAGAAGTTAGAGGTGTGGGGCTGCACTATCCCCTGTGGATTCTGTCCCAAGAAATATGTAGGAGAGACAGGCAGAGATCTTGCAGTCCGCCTGAATGAGCATCGAAATGCCTCTAACAGAGGCGTGCGTCACTCACACCTCACTCTCCGCCTATATATATAATGTCTTTCTACCTCTGTATGTTAGAAGTGATCAAGGTCCCAGGACCGAAACATTTTCTAATAAATATGTCACAGTGTTTGCTTACGTGTCTTTCTAAACCACTTCCGTTCATATAGCAGTAATTAGATAACTATGTGTCACTCAGGTTTCATGGGTTGTTTCCTAGAATAGAAGACCTAAGGACGCCAATGAAAAAAAGGGACACTGCTTAACTTCTTTGATTATTGTGTGTTATTAACTTTCTGGGATTCATAATCATTAGAATGTCTTCTTTTAATTCACTCGTAGTTTAACCTCTGCTCCTACTTTCATCCATCATCTCTCCTCATACCTCATAACTTGTCTCACCTCAGTTCTACAACACGTATTCCACTCCTTCCAACCTCTAAAACTCCGCCACCACCCTAGTCACCCTAAAAGAACAAATCTTCCACCGGCTTCTGTTGTTACCTGTGATCACCTACCTTCATCTCACTCACCTGTAACACTTGCACCACAACACCTCCTGCTGCCGATCCCACCACACTGCTCGTAAGCCCAGTGAGGCAACAGTACACTGGACATACCTTAATTCAGCTCTCTTTCTCTCTCTATCTCTCTGTACGTGCATGTCTGTGTGTATAGTCCCTGGAAAGTGTGAAGAGTGTTAGTGGAGATGAGAGGATGTGATAGTAATGAATGCTTGTATGAAGTTTTGTTCATGTTGGCTCCAGCATCCAGCCAGGTATTGTGGTGTCATGAGACTCTCCTGGGCTCAGCCGACAGTAATTAAGCATTTGGATTTTTATTTTCCTCCTTTGCCAGGCCTTATATTTCATCTGTTGTCAGCCATAATGTTGTTTTCCCTGGGAGTGTGTATATTGTTGTTGGAAACAAATGGTATAAAATACCGACACAATGGCAATATAAACACAAATGCAGTATAATGTGATCCTTTATTGACTACGTTTCGCCCACACAGTGGGCTTTTTTCAAGTCACAAACAGAACAAGTTCTGTTTGTGACTTGAAAAAGCCCACTGTGTGGGCGAAACGTAGTCAATAAAGGATCACATTATACTGCATTTGTGTTTATATTGCGTATATTGCTGTTGTTGTCGTCGTGGCTGTTAATATAAATCCCAATAGATTATTGGGATTTATATCAAGAAGTGTTAGCAACAGAAGTCCAGAGGTTATACTGCAGCTTTATACATCATTTTTAAGGCCTCACCAAGATTATGCAGCTCAGTTTTGGTCTCCATATTACAGAATGGACATAAATTCGTTAGAAAACATTCAGCGTAGAATGACTAAATTAATAAATAGCATTAGAAATCTTCCTTATGAAGAAAGATTGAAGACTCTTAAATTACATTCACTTGTTAGACGAAGAATGAGGGGAGACATGATCGAAGTGTATAAGTGGAAGATAGGTATTAATAAAGGGGATATTAACAAGGTCTTGAGGATATCTCTCCAAGAGAGAACCCGCAGTAATGGATTTAAATTAGACAAGTTTAGATTTAGAAAGGACATAGGAAAGTATTGGTTTGGAAATAGGGTAGTTGATGAGTGGAACAGTCTACCTAGTTGGGTTATTGAGGCTAGGACTTTAGGTAGCTTCAAATTTAGGTTGGATAAATATATGAGTGGGAGGGGTTGGATTTGATTGGGACATGCAAATGAGTGGATTGAGTTATCAGACCTTATTTCTTGGGTAGCATTGGAAACTGGGTTGGGCAAATGTTTTGTTAGTGGGATGGATTGTAAAGGACCTGCCGAGTATGGGCCAACAGGCCTGCTGCAGTGATCCTCCTTTCTTATGTTCTTATGTTCTTATTTAACTGATACGTACTAGGGTTATGGACACTCCCGAGCTTCAGAACCTTGCATTTATCTACATTGAACTACATCTGCCACTTTTCTGACCATGAATTGAGTTTGTCTAAATCCTCCTGAAGTTCCCTGACATCTAAGTTTGAATCAATTATCCTACCTATCTTCGTGTCATCGGCGAATTTGTTCATATCACTAGTAATTCCCTCATCAAGGTCATTGATATATATAATAAACAACAACGGGCCCAAGACTGATCCCTGTGGAACGCCACTTGTTACAGATCCCCACTCGGATTTAACCCCATTTAAGCATACTCTCTGCTTCCTATTAGCGAGCCATGACTTGATCCATGAGAGCACTTTTCCCCCAATGCCATGAGCTGCCACTTTCTTTAACAGTCTCTGGTGCATTACTCTATCAAAAGCCTTACTAAAATCTAAATAAAAAATATCGAATTCTCTATCATGATCAACGGCCTCAAAAGCTTTACTGAAGAAGGTTAATAAATTAGGCAGGAACGGCCCCTCGTGAATCCATGCTGAGTATCATTATTCAAGCTGTGCTTATCCAGATGGCTTCTTATATTATCCGCTATAATTGACTCTAGTAATTTGCCTACAATTGAGGTTAGGCTTATTGGGCGGTAATTTGACGGTAACGACTTGTACCCTGCTTTAAAAATAGCAATTACATTAGCCATCTTCCACACATCAGACACTACACCTGTTTGAAGAGAAATATTAAAAATATTAGTCAATGGTTCATAAAGTTCCATTTTACACTCTTTAGGAACCTTGAAAAAAGTTCATCAGGGCCCGGGGATTTATTTTGCTTTACCCGGTCTATCTGTTTGATACCCATTTCGCTAGTGACTATGATATTGCATAATTTATCATCTTCAGGCCCACTATAAAAATTAATTACTGGGATATTGTTAGTGTCTTCCTGAGTGAAAACTGAGAGAAAATAATTATTAAGAATAGAGCACATTTCATTCACCTTGTCAGTAAGATGCCCAGAGTTATTTTTAAGGGGACCAATCTTTTCTCTAACTTTTGTCCTCTAAACCTGGAAAAAACTTTTTGGGTTAGTTTTCGAATCCCTAGCAACTTTAATTTCATAGTCCCGTTTAGCTTTTCTTATCCCCTTTTTAACGTCCCTCTTAATGTCAATATACTGATTCATAAGATGACTCTCACCTCTTTTGATACGCATATAAATTCCTTTTTTTTTTTTTTTGCCCTAAAAGATATTCGAGCCTATTATTCATCCATTTGGGGTCATTTCTAATCGATCTAATTTCTTTATATTGGATAAATGTCCTTTGGGCAGCATGTATTGTGTTAAGAAAGCTGTCATACTGATAGCTCTGTTCGTTACCCCAGTCCACAGATGATATGCGTTCTCTAAGCCCATTGTAATCTGCTAAGCGAAAATCTGGGACCATTACTGAATTATCCCTACTATCATACTTCCATTCAATGCTAAAGGTAATTGATTTGTGATCGCTTGTGCCGAGTTTCTCTGCAATTTCTAAATTATTAACAAGGGTTTCCTTGTTTGCCAAAAACCAAGTCAAGCAGGTTATTTCCCCTTGTAGGCTCTGTCACAAACTGCCTCAAAAAACAGTCCTGAACTACTTCTAAGAAGTCGTTTGATTCTTAATTCCCGGTCAAGAAATTCCAGTCAATATGATTAAAGTTAAAATCTCCTAGAATTACTACGTTATCGTGCCTTGTGGCCTTAACAATTTCCTCCCATAGTAGTCTCCCTTGGTCCCTATCTAAGTTTGAGGGACGGTATATCACAGTTTAAAATAAATATTTCATCCCCCTTTGAAAATTCTATCGAAACAGATCCTGTATGTGTTACTTCAGACTTAATACCCGCTTTTATGCAACAGTTCAAGCGATCTCGGACATACAGTGCCCCCCCAAACCCCACTTCCCGATACTTCTATCTTCTTGGAACAATTTAAAACCCTGAATGTGACATTCTGCAGGCATGTCCCGACTTTTTGAATTAAACCACGTCTCAGTTATGGCAAATACATCAATGTTACCTGCACTAGCAACTAGTCTCAACTCGTCCATCTTATTCCTAGCACTACGGGAATTAGCATAATGTATATTTAAAGACCCTCTTTTTTCTTTAACCTTCCTGCTCATTTCTGTTTTTCACCATACATATTTCTGTCCTTGTCACCTAGTACCACTGGCTTTCCAATATCCACCTCATTTTGCCTATTACTAGTTCTCCTAGTACTCATATTACTACACTGGGACTTCACTGTTTTCCCGTGAAAACCCATACCACTGACTATTCCTAGTTTAAAGTCTTAACAGCTCTCTCCACTGCAGTTGACAGTGCCCCCAACCCAGACCTAGATAAGTGAACCCCATCCCTGACATACATGTCATTTCTGCCATAGAAGAGGTCCCAGTTGTTAATGAATGTTACCGCATTTTCCTTACAGTATTTGCCCAACCAGCAGTTGACACCATTTGCCCTGGAGAACCATTCATTTCCAACTCCTGTCCTTGGCAAAATACCACATATGACAGGGTTCCCACCCTTCCTCCTAATTATCTCTATTGCTGACCTATATCTAGTAATTCCCTCATCAAGGTCATTGATATATATAATAAACAACAACGGGTCCAAGACTGATCCCTGTGGAACACCACTTGTTACAGATCCCCACTCGGATTTAACCCCATTTATGCACACTCTCTGCTTCCTGTCTGTGAGCCATGACTCGGTCCATGAGAGCCCTTTCCCCCAACGCCATGAGCTGCCACTTTCTTTAACAGTCTTTGGTGCGGTACTCTATCAAAAGCCTTACTAAAATCTACATAAACAATATCAAATTCTTTATCATGATCAACAGCCTCAAAAGCTTTACTGAAGAAAGTTAATAAATTAGTTAGACAAGAAGGACCTCTCGTGAATCAATGCTGAGTATCATTAATCAGATTATGCTTATCCAGATGGCTTCTTATAATCTCAGCTATAATTGACTCTAGTAATTTGCCTACAATTGAGGTCAGGCTTGTCGGGCGGTAATTTGACGGTAACGACTTGTCTCCTACTTTAAAAATAGGAATTGCATTAGCCATCTTCCACATATCAGACGCTACACCTGTTTGAAGAGATAAATTAAAAATATTAGTTAATGTTCAAAAAAATATTAGTTATTTGGTTCTTAAAAATATTTGTTTAATGGTTCCAAAATATTAGTTAGTGGTTCAAAAATATTAGTTGTATGAACCAAGGACTGAAGAGAATGATCGCTGTATCTGTACTGAGTCCCTAGCCACATTACATAGCTTTTGTACGTTAATATTACTGTTACGTTCTTAGGGAAGCATTTCATAGCTTTTTGTACGTTAATATTACTGTTATGTTCTTAGGGAAGAGTTAGTTCATCTTCCGTCCTGAGCAAGAAAGGTGAATTAAGAAGATGCTTCGTTTTTTGGAAGAGGGAGGTCGGGAAAGGCAACCATAGCCGGCCTCATGATACATGTTCAATTTCCGTTTTTCCATAATTCATCTCCAATTTCCTTCCGCCCCTTTTCTCCCCCCCCCACCTTTTCCCTTCCTCCTAATGTATACGTCTCTCTCATTGTTGCTGCTACGTCCTAAGTTATCTTTCTATCTCTGTCTCCCTCTCTATGTCCCTCCCTCTTTGTCTGTCTCCCTCCCTCTTTGTCTCTCCCTCCCTCTTTGTTTGTCTCCCTCTCTCTCTCTCTCTCTCTCTCTCCTCTCTCTCTCTCTCTCTCTCCCCTCTCTCTCTCTCTCCCCTTTTCTCTCTCTTTTATATTTTTTTTACACAGGGTTTGACAAGGTTAAGGATCCCTAGCTTTATTGAATAGCTATTTTCAGGTTAAGGATTCCTAACTTTATTGGCAAGCTAAGAGCTGTTACCTACATCAGCTCATTTGAAAGCATTTTTATTGTTATGAGACATACAAGTAGGGAACAGGATGAAGTTGGAGCCATCTTTTGGCCAGCATTTTCATTTGATCAGCTGACTTTATCTCGTTGACATCATTATGCTGTACGAATGTGTTCCAGACTCGAGTCATCCTGGGTATATATGATCTCAGATGGAGTGATGTTCTGGAAAGGGTACAGCCAGAGTGAAGTTGCTGCTTTTCTGCCCGTCTTGTGGCATAAAAGCTGTTTCACGCTGTCCTCGAAGTGGATCCAATATTGCCCTTGTACATAACAGTAAGGCCACCCGCATCCCTCCTGTGTTGAAGGCTCTGCTGAAATGACAGATCTATCCAGGATGGGTCCAGGCGAGAGATGAGACGTCTTGCTCTGTTCTCTACTCTGTCAAGCAGTCGCAGATGAGAGGGGGGGGGGCAAACCAAGAAAGTGGAGCATACTCAAGGTGTGAGTGTACTTGTGCCTCGTACAGAATCTTGCAACCCCTACTGTCAAGCAGGTGCGAGATACGGCGAAGTGCTGTAAGCTTCCTGGCTGCCTTGTTTGCAAGATTTACAACATGGTTCTTCATGGTTAGTTTGGAGTCAAATTTCACCCCAAGGATATCAACTTCTTCTCCAGGTGCCAACACCCTCCCATTCATCCTTACTACTGCACCAGCATTACCATCATGGTACCTAGAGACGATCATCATTTGCGTTTTCTCAGGTGCAAATGTTACTTGCCATCTATTTCCCCAAGCTGATATAGCTCTTAGCTGGTGATTGATGTAGCTTAGAGCTTGGATAAGTGAATGTCATCGTACAGTCGTCTGCATATGCATGTGATTCTGGGATGAGATGAAGAAGGTCGTTGAAGTAGGCATTCCATAACAATGGTCCCAGCACGCTTCCTTGTGGAACATTTGCCCCAATAGGATGTCTTGCTGATTCCGTTCCATTGAGAACTACACTTAAAGATCTACCATGAAGGTAATCACTGAGGAGACATAGCGTAGAGCCTGCAATTCCCAATGCTTGAAGTTTTGCTGAGAGGCCCTGGTGCCACACCCGGTCGAAAGCGCCAGCAATGTCCAGTGCTACCACACAGCTGACTCACTCTCACTCTCTCTCTCTCTCTTCTCTCTCTCTCTCTCTCTCTCTCTCCCCTCTCTCTCTCTCTCTCTCTCTCCTCTCTCTCTCTCTCTCTCTTCTCTCCTCCTCTCTCCATGTTTTATGTGATAAACTTTTACACATGACAGAAAAAGGCGATTATACTGTAATCGTTCTGTGAACGTTCGTAACTTCTGGCAGACAGTTCATATCTATAAAGCCAAAATTCTTTAAAAAACAAAAGCTTCGTCGAAACTTTGTAGAGCGGTTAGGGAATGTTGAAGGATTGAGTTCAGTTAACGTTAGTTATTTTGTTATTTTTTAGGTCTGTCGACTACAAGGACAATATCTTTTCATTGAACAAAGTCTTTTACTGGCAAAATCTAGCCAATTTGTTTATACTTAGAGACTGAACTGTTAACAGTAATATCGTCATGTTTTTTTTAAACTTAAATGTGTGCCATCCAACATCTCTGTATTGCAAAATATCTAAAATATGTAATATTTTCAGTCATCTGGATGAAAGGACACAAGTGCATACGCTTTGGTAACGTCAAATTATACAAGAAAATGAGAGACACACAGTATATGAGATAACAGGTCACTTTTGAAGATCAGGTGAAGGCGTCAGGTCATCTAACAGCCGTGTCACGTGGCAGCAAGGAATAAACGTGGAGTAGTATCAGGTGCAATAATTGTAGTTGGGAATTGTACTTGCCAGCTCTTTGTTCTCTGGTGATAACAATCAAAGATGTTTCAATACAATGGTGCCTTTCAGTGTTGGATTCTCTGTAAATTAGCCCTGCTTTGTTCCAGTTCATGAGATTTCATGATTGCATGCATTTCTGTGTTCTCGGACCCGTGTAGAAAGATTCCTTCTGTTTCTCCTATATAGATCTTGTTGCACCTTTCCCTCTCCCCGTATGATATCGCGTACACGCCTGCTTCACTGTTTAGTTTGTCAAAAGGATCTTTCTTTCTAATGAGGTCTCTGATGAAAGACTTGGCCAAGGTAGCTTCGCAGATGTTTGTTCTTGAAAGGGGTCTGATGTTGTTGGCTACTTCTCCATTTAGAGTTAGGAATCTGGGTTTCTCAGTGGTGTCATTGCTTGCAGAGTTTTTGTAAATTAAGGATGTAAGTGTAAGTGTGTGAAGACATGGGTGATGTATTGGAATTCTTTTAGGAATTTGTGACTGAAGATACAAATAGCTCTCAGTATAAGCCCAGTGACCACATCTCTCTTGGTACGAGTCTTGTGGTGTGAGTCGAAATGAGTAAACATCATCTTTATTTGTTGGTTTTCTGTAGACACTAAGAGAACTGATGTCCTTGTTCGGTGATCTGCAAAGAAAAGAGAAATGGTGGTCTGCCTTCGTTTTTAAGTTCAAGAGTAAATTTTATAGCATGTTCGACATTGTTGATCTTATGAAGAAGTTCTTGAATGTTGAGTCTTCTGGGATACATGACTAGAATGTCATCGACATATCTGAGCCAAATGACCGTACTTGGAATAATATTGCGAAAAGCTTCAGTCTTTAAGCTTTCCATTAAAGATGTTAGCTAAGACTGCACTCGGCGAACTTCCCATAGCTAAGCCACAGCAATGTTTGAAAAGCTGATTTTCATATCTGAAGAAGTTTAAATTAACACATAGCTCGGTGAGTGCTATGAAGACATGGCAGGGTAGAGGCAAGTTGAGGTTGTCGGTAAGTCTACGTCTGAGTATATCAATGACAGCCTCAATGGGAAAATTAATGAAGAGTGAGGTAAATCAAGTAGTACCATATGCTTATTCTTAATGTTAATGTTATTGATGATAGCAAGGAGGTCTGTACTACATTAAAGCATCTTTAATTGCTACTACCAGCACTATATACTCTTGCACATATGATATTACTCCACACTGATTCCTTGCTGTCACGTGACACACACACACACACACACATGTGTATATATATATATATATATATATGTCGTGCCGAATGTGTAAAACTTGCTATCTTAGCTTAAATAACAACGTTCATCATTTCCATATAGGACGAGGGGAAAAATTTGAGTATGCAGTAATTTCGCAAAAATCATTCTGAACCTAACGAAAAAATATAATTTCACTGTGTTTGTTTAGTATTAAATTATTGTAAACTTATCTAAAATATATTTTGTTGGATTAGGCTAAAATAAATTGTGCTTGTTATAATAAGGTTAGGTAAGTTTTCTAAGATTCTTTTGGTGCAAAATTATAAATTTTTACATTAACTTTAATGGAAAAATATATCTCTAAACGTATAAGAGAAAATTTTAGAAAGGACTTATTTTTAAATGAGTTCTTGCTAATTGACAAGTATTACCTATTAGGCACGACATATAATATATATATATATATATATATATATATATATATATATATATATATATATATATAAATATATATATATATAAATATATATATTATATAAATATATATATATATATATAATATATATATATATATATTTTATATATATATATAATATTATATTATATATATATAAAATATATATATACACACACACACATATATATATATATATATATATATATATATATATATATATATATATCATTATACTTTCTTTCATTTCAGTCATCTACTTTAACCACATCGGTTCATTTCGCAACCTCCTTTTGCAAGACAATAAAATACTTGTGCCAGTGAGTGGACATTAATGTAGCATACAGATGCTGTACTGTAGCACTGTCACCAGCAACAGATTAACAGTCAAAACTGAGACTGATGACAACGTTGACAAAGGTGTTATTTCCTTCGTTGCAAGCAATGTCCGAAGAAAAGAAAAGAAAAGAGTGAAACATGAAGAAGTTTGAATAAATGTGTGTATGAGCACAAAAGGGATTTTACAACGATCAACGATACCAGCGCTGTGTTCCGTCATGTACCCGACTGTGACCATCATATAGATGTCGACTAATGCAGATGGATGTTTAAATCCTATAATTATATAAAGACGCGTATTGTTGATTCAGATCTTATATATTAGCTAAAAATTTCAATTTGTCTGAGTAGGCAATTTAATTTCAGCATGATAATAATCCCCATAAAAAGCTGGTAGTCAGCACAATGCATGTCAGACTCGTGGTCATATTAATGGAGGTCAGCTGATGCCTCCTCCCTGTCAGATCAATAGAGGTCAGGTAATACCTTTTGTTGGTGACAGTTAACTCATATATACCTTGTTCGTGGTAGCTGAAGAGGCTATGATGTAACATAATGATGCTGTGTTGGAGTTCTATATATTTTTCATTTTAAAGACATTGCATTTCTAATAATGAAGATGATCAAGAAAATCAGGGCACCATATACCTCACATTTCATGTTGAACTTGACTCTTGTATAAATTATTAAGCATATTGTTAAAATAAAAATTTGTCCAGTTTTCATCCCACATTACTACTACTACTACTACTACTACCACCCCTACCACCACCACCACCCCTTCCACCACCACCGCTGCCGCCGCCACCACCACCACCACCACCACCACCACCACCAACCTTGCCAGTCTCATTACCACCCCTACTACCTTCTTTGGAACACTACCACCACCCTCACCATCCCATCGCTACCTTCATCATCACCACCCACGACTAACGCCATCATCTCTTTCCCCTCACCACCAGACATTTGGCAGAGCCCATGAGTTATGTCCCCATCTTCATTTGATGTCCTCCTCCCGACCCTTGTGGCTTCATTTACATTCATTATCCTTATAAATTTCTTTTTTGTTTGTGTCAAGAATTTTCGTGTGTGTCTTCTAAGAACGTTCGTGTGTGCCTTTTAAGAACGTTTGTGTGTGCCTTCTATGAAATCTTTCTTTGTACATACCATGTGTTGCTGTCCACCTGAAGTCAGCACGTTAAGTCGTCAAGCATATGCCAATATATCAAGATTAAAATCAGTGGCAGTACTATAAAATCTTTGTATGCATGTATGTACACATTTTTTTTCACGCGAGGGCCCCATGGTGGTGCTTTTGTATTCTATAATATCTCTGACTTTCCTTTGAATATAGAGCTCCTGTATAACTGCTGCTGAAATTATTTGGGTGATGTATGTTTCTGGTGTTTTACGTGCCTCTAGGCCCTCATTCTTGTTTGAGGTTGTTAATTATGAGTTGTCGAAGGCACTTGTCGATAAACACTATCTGACATTTTGTGTGCGTGTACTCTCCTGTATATGGTTGCATGGGCCGAGTCTCAGCACCCGGCCCCGTCCTTCGTTGGACTCTTCTAGATT
>NC_069437.1:28963928-29028928 GCF_026875155.1 Cherax quadricarinatus
TCTGCACTACTCAAGGTGAATACTAGTCCAGCCCTTGCTGGTTCATCCTCTCCTCTCTCTCTTGTAGTGTCCCTTACGTGTTGTTACATGTATAGTTTTCCATACCACCTCCAATCACCTAGCCCTCATGTTATCTTGGGCCCCCATGCGGGTCCAAGTTCGCTAATCGATCCTCACTTGTGGTAAAGTCCCCATGATCAAGCTTTGCCCTGCATACATGAGCTCATTCTGGCCACGCACCATGTGTCAGCCATCGCTCTATTGCTCTCGTCGTTACTCTTGCCTTGCCTCCTGCTGTTCTGTGGTGGTTATACATCACGCAATACCACCTTGGGACCTCCAAGAGTGAGTCGTTGCCGCTATATAATCCGACTTTCTTCTCCGCGCTCCTCTCTCCACTCATCAAAATTCCAAGCGATTTTTGGATCAGCAATGCCACTCTTCCACCCCCCGGCTGTTTTCCCTCTGTCTTGTCCTCAGGTATTTGTATCCCGTTGGAAAATGTGCATCTGTTATCATACCTGGTAAGCTTGGTTTCTGTGAGAGCTATGCTTCCAGTGATGCCTCTTGACTCTTTCATGCCACTCCTCCCACTTATTTGTTATTTCCATCAGCGTTTGTGTACCATACCTCAGTTTCCTTTCAACACTGTTTTGGGGATCCGTGAGGGTGGGAGACCTGGTACATACTGTGGGATTCTATAGCTCGGTGTTTGGTGGAGCTGTGGGTATGGATTGTAGTGTGTGTTGGGATGGTTGATAGGTTGTATGGTTCTGAGAATACTGTGTGTGTCTTGCCCTTGCCTTTTCTGTTCTGCTCTGACGACCTCTGCTTGGTTCCATCCTTGTTCCTCTTTTCCTACTCCTTTCGCGGCTTTTTGTGGGGGTCTCTCCCTCAGCGGCTGTCATTCTATTGTTTCTGTCTCGGTCTAGGAAACACTCTTGTACTCTTCCGATATTTCAATCGTGTGTCTCTTGAGGGTTCCCCCTGTTCCTCACTGTTTTCCGTCCTGAGAATCCCGATTGGTCGTTTTCCATCCCTTCGAGTACCCCCCGATTCTCTAAAATTTACATCTCGTCCCTCTCTTCCCTATTTCCGTGATGATTTTCTCAATCTCCTTTCGTCTGCTGCCTTTCAGTTGTGTCCTTTCTCGTCCTCTCCTGAAGCCCATGGATAAACACTGATTTTGCCCCTTTCCTCCTCCATTTCCTCACCCTCTGTGACTCTGGAATCCTGCCTGTATGTGGTCAGTTTCTCCCTTGATTTTCCAGTGGCCTCTTGATAGCATGTTGTGCCTCAGCATTCGACCTTATCAACCCTCCCCATCTGCACCCAGCTTTCTTCCCTTTCACTCCTTGGCCCTCCTTGGCAGGCTGAATATGAACCTTACATAATCATAATTCCTTTCCTTCCTGTTTGGCCTCGCAGCTTCATATCTTCTTCTCTGGTCACTGCCCTGTAACTCGCTTCAGCCTATTTATCTCAACTTCTAGAACCCTTTATCTGGCTACTGGCAGGGCGGACTGGGGTGCCCCCAATTCTTTGTCTCCCTTCTCCAACCTCTTTCCATTTCACAGAGAGCTCTTTCTCCATTTTTTCAGAAAGGCTCTCCCTTATTTTCTCTCCCACTCTTGGTCAGTCCTTTTCCAACTGCTTCATCCATCCACTCCTCCCTACCAAAACCATTCTCATCTGATCCTTGGTTCCTGCATCCCACCATTTTTGTTTGTAGAAGAAGAAGAAGGAAAGGTAAAAGGAAGAGAGAGAGGGGAAGAGTGAGAAGGGAAAGGGAGAGAGAGTGTGAGAGGGGGAATAGAGAGAGAGAAGAAGGAAGGAGGAGAGTGAAAGGGAAAAATGGAAGAGATCGAGAAGGAGAGAGAAGGGGAGGAGTGAGGGAAGAAGGGTGCAGAGAGGGGGAGAGTGAGAAGGGAAAATGGGGGAAGAGAGAGAGCAAGAGAGAAGAGAGAGGGAGAAGGGAGGGGGGGGGAGAGTAGAGGAGAGAAGAGAGAGAGAAGAGAAGAGGAAGGCAAAGAAGGGGCAGAAGGGGATAGGAGGAATGGTAACAGAGAGAAGAGAGAGGCTAGGGATGTGAGGCTAGGGGAGAGGAATGGATATTGGGGATGGGATGGTGTGTATGTGGAGGATAATGGAGAGGATGTTGTGTAGAGGGGGGGAGGGGTTAGAGGGAAGAGATGTAGAGGGAGAGAGTGGAGACGGAAAGAGAGAGATAGTAGAGAGTGAAGTGAAGAGAGATAATAGGTAAAGAGTGAATAGTAAAGAGATACGGTCTCTACTAGGTTAGGAGAGAGGGGGGGGGGGGGTGGGAAGAGAGAGAAAGAGCGAGGTTTCAAGGGTCATTCACAGACGGTGTGAAAGCCTGTGTATATGTTTTGGCGTGTGTACTACAGCTTACAAGTGCGTGTTCCTGTGGTTGTTGTGTTGTTTGCGTGTGGGTGTGTGTGTGTGTGTGGTGTATGGGTGTGTGTGGTGTGTGTGTGTCTGGTGGATGTGTGTGTATATGTGTTGTGTAATGTGTGTATGTGTATGTGTGGTATGTGGTGTGGGGGGTAATGTGTGTTGAAGGTGTATGTTGTGTGTGTGTGTGTGAATGTTTTGTGTGTGTGTGTGTGTTGTGTGTAGTGTGTTGTGTGTGTTTGTTGTGTGTGTGTGTTGTGTGTGTGTGTGTGTTGTGTGCCCCTCACTTCTAAGTATGTCATACTGCTAATAAATACCAGTAGATCCAGTAATTTCTAAGCTTACCAAACTTGTAACACTTATCGATTCTACTTCTAAAATTCAGAAAGTAGCTAGTGTAAAAATTACTGTCCACACTTAAGTGTCACGTTATCCCTCACTACCGCTTTACTCCCTTGCACTCTCGTCTATTGCTATATCTACTCTAATTCTGTAATGGCTTGCTGGAGTGAGTGACCAGTATCTAACAGTGATGCAGGACCAGACTCAACCTTGCAAAATGCAACCTCAACAGGTGAATACTTGCGCTGACAGCGGCGTGATGACAAGTTGCCAGAAGCTGATGACGTAGTCGTCGTACATAGGCCTTCTGTCACTATTTTGTAACTCCTTCACCCGTGATGTTTGTGCAAATATTATGCTTGGGCATCTGTAAGCATGGAATAACAGGGGAAAAAAATGGGACATGCAACTTTGACCATCCCAAAAAATGTAGCGACCTCCTGTCTAAAGGAGTGTGTCGTTCTTCTTCCTGTACTTTCTTTCACCCAAAAATGTGCCAGTCCTCGGTCCTCCAGAAGCAGTGTTACAACATCGAGTGCCCTGCATACCATCTAAAAGGGACCAGGGGCACAGACCCCCCAAGACAAACAATCGTACTACGACAACCCAACTCCAGGTGATTTTTTAGTGCAGAAACGAAAAAAGAAATGGAAGGAAATAACAAAAATATCCACCACCTTGGAGCCTTGTTGGACGGAGCGCAGCAGTGGCCACCCATAGCCCTCCTGAATTACAACTACTGATGCCAATAACAAAATCCCCCCAACAAACACAGAAAACAACCTCGTTCATATGGTGCTAATAGACAGCCTTAAGCCATCCACCAACAACAAAATACCGTTTATCAGGACTTCTAGTGAGTCTAATGCAATGTTTGCAGATCCGTTCACAGAGACGCACTAAGATCACTTTGACAGTGAAATAAGAATAAGTGGTTACAACCTTTTTAGATTGACAGAAAAAAACAGGCCAACAAGGGTTGGCCTGTATGTCAAAGGAGGTCCCGTATCTCAACGGGAGTTTGCTGAACACCACAAATGAGTAGTTGAAGTTCAATCAATAAAGATCGAAACCTAAACCTAGTCAGTGTGGTTATATACAAGCCAACCAGATGCAACCTCACAACGTTCAAGGAACACTACTGAAAATCGATTACGGTTTAGGAAAACCTTCCACTCCATCCCCAAACCATCTTTACTGCTTGGTGATTTCAACCTAAGCATACCAAATGAGGGAAAGAATGTAACAATAATGTTATAGCTGAAAAATCCCCGAGGTAGCGCAGAGAAAGGTCACACACACAGAGCTACTAATCTCTGCGAAAAACACACCTTAACCACAGATAGTGGAGCCACAAGACAAAAACAACACATGACCTTGATCCTTCACAAATAATGAGGACCTGATAAGTACATAATAATATCAAAACAACTAATTCCGACACACCAATCGAAGTCCAGACCGTACATGCATAGGGTCCTGAACAGCAAACATGTACCTTGAAGTTCTTCACAAAATACAATTTCAACTACAAGAACTCAACTGGGACCAGTTAAACTCATGTCCTAAACGAAGCAGTTGGAAGATTCTTAATGACATGGATCCAAAACCATGCCTTGAAAGGCTCAACTTCCTGGTAGCCGAACATGTTCTAGGCTTATTCCCTAAAAAAGAAAGAAGAAGAGCAAGTAAACTGGAAGAAAAAAACGCTTCCTCTACAGAAGACAACGAGAGTCACTGAGCTCCTCAGGGGGGTGCTAGATACATCGAAAGGAGCGTTGGGGACCAGGAAGTGGGAAACTATCGATACTTAAGCTAAATGACACTTACAGGAACCAGGAGAGGCAGAGGAGTTAAAGCTATATGGAAATGAAAGAAATTCAAAAATATTTCTTTTCATAGGCCAACACAAGCAAATATCACCACATCTAGTATCCCTCTTACTCAACAGGATGGGACTTACACAGGATGGACAACAAGGACATATGAAATATTGAAATCCAGTACGACTCTGTGTTTAGTGAACCACTAATCGGTCGGAGGATCGACGACCCAAATGATTTCTTCATGAATTGAGCCTCAAACTCCATAAATGTATGCAGATTTCCCGACATATACCCTAACTCCAGAGATTTCGAAAAAGCCATTTGACAACTGCCTATGCACTCAGCCCCGGGCCCAGACCCCCCGTGAACTCTAGTTCATTAAGAACTGCAAGCAACCCCTCTCGCGTGCCCTAAGTACACTAATGAGGAAGGAGCTTGGACATGGGTGAAATTCCACATTCTCTTAAAACAACGGATATATGCCCCACTCCCATAAAGGGCAGCAAAGCATTCAGCTATGAACAATAGCCAATAGCGCGACGTCCACATCGTAAAAATCTCTTTGAAAGAGTGCTAAGAAGCAGATTGCAAAATCACCTGGAAAGTTCCCAAAATCTGCACATTCCAGGCAACATGGTTCAGGGCAGGTCGCTCCCTGCCTCTCACAACTACAGGCTCTCTATGACATAGCCTTTGGATGCACTGGAAGAGAAAATCAGAATCAGAATAATATACACAACTTTGCCAAAAGCATTGACAAATCATCAGGCGGTAATAGCCCTAAAATACGTTCTAAAGAATAAATCTGGAAAGTGGGGAGATGGATCTTCAACTTCCTAACAAATCGAATACAAAAGAATTAGTGTCAACAGGTAAATCGAGGCTGCCCAGATTAACGCTGTTCCCAAGGCACAGTACTCGCCCCATCTTATCCTTATCCTCAATATCAGACATAAACAGCGATGTACACCACAGCACCGTATCATCCTTTGCGATGAATACGAGATCAGCATGAGGCTGTCATCTGCTGAGGACGCGGTTAACCTCCAAGAGATAAACAAAGTTTTCCAGTGCAACGTAAACAATATGATGTTCAATGAAGACAAATTCCCAACACTCCTTATGGAAAACTGGAGGAATAATAACTAGAACAATATACTACTGACTCCGGCCATACAATAGAGCCGGGAAAAAAGAATGTAAGGACCTGGGAGATAATGTCTAGCTCTCACTTTCAAGATCACAACATTGCCATGATTCGGCACGTGCAAAGAAAATGATAGGATGATAATGAAACTTCAAAACGAGAGATCCAAGCCCAGGATGATCCTTTTCAAATCACTTGTTCTCTCTAGGCTGGAAACTGCTGTACATTAAAGCATCTTCCATCAAGCAGTAAAATCGCAGGGATCTAGAGATTACCAGAGATCCTTTACTGCACGTAATAAGTTCTGTCAACACCTTAACCTACTGGGAACGCTTGGAAGCACTTGGTTTGTCCCTCGTTGGAGACGCAGAAGGAGAATATATCATAATCACACTTGAAAATCTTGGAAGAATGGTCCCAAATCTGCCACACAGAAATCACTCTCTACGATAGTAAAAACGGGCAGCGATGCAAAATGCCCCTAATAAAAAGTAGGGCGAATTGTACACTAAGGAAAACACAATAATGTCCCGGGGCCCCAAACTGTTCAACACATCCCATCAAGCATTAAAGGGAATAGCCAATAACCTGGTCTGTGCCTTCAAGAAGAGACTGGACAGATACCTAAAGTCAGTGCCGGATCAGCCGGTGTGGCTCAACGGGACTGCGTGCGCCAGCAGTAAAGCCTAGTTGATCAGCCCTGATCCATCGGGAGGCTGGTCGTGGACCGGGCGCGGGGCGTTGAATCCCCGGAAAACTCCAGGTAACCAATATCTCATGCATCCCGCCTTCCTCAGGTGATTTCACTTTCACGTATTACAGAATACACTTCACATTCGTGGTTACACTTTATATGTATAATGGCATACAAAACAAGATTGTGACGTCACTGCTTCATCAGCCTACTGCACCTTCCCTTGTTTGTATATTTTATTTTTTCTTTCTCCTTTTGCTTATTAACTTTTTCACTCTCACATATACGGTGCCCCACATTTCACTTGTTAACCAAACGCTGGTAATTCTGAACAACCGTTTCCACACTCACTTTGATCTATTTATTTTGAATCTGTGTGGCAACATGCCTAGTAGATCCACAGCGGTTTGCACTTTTAAAAAAAAAAACTGATTCAGGTTTCTCGAATTTTTTCAACTAATAACTATAGTTATCACTCGTAGGTTTGTTCACTGACTTTGTCACTACCACTGATTACTGCTAGCGGTTATTGCACGCCTCAAAAACACGAAGGTTCTCGGAGCCTTGTGCATCCACGTCTGTACCCACCATGTGTGTGCGTGTGTGTGTGTGTGTGTGTGTGTGTGTGTGTGTGTGTGTGTGTGTGTGTGTGTGTGTGTGTGTGTGTGTGTGTGTGTGTGTCTTCCCCTGTGACTTGCATGTACTATGTTGCATATAACTTGCAATATTAGTATGTAAACTTTCTTCACACGAGAAAGTTGGGATGCATGCAGCTCGAATCTTGAAACTTCTAGTTGTTTATGCATTAATCAAGAAATTGTTGCAAATGTTACTTTTCCAGATTTATTTGAAAAATACATACAAAACTGCTATCGTCCAGCAACAAATTCTCCATCAGTCTTAAAGGGAAGTTGGACCCTCTCTGACCTTCGGGTCAAGAATATCAGATTGTTTACGCATTAACTTTCAGTTTATCAACTCCAGATGTTTGACGGCTTTTTTTTTTATTTTTTCTCATTTATTGTTTAATATATGTTTTACAAAGCTTATATAACGTATCCTAACTTACTCTAACTAAAGCTAACCTAAAATAAAGCCAAAAATAAAACTAAAAAGTGTTTTGAAATTGCCATTAGGCACGACTTTAGAAACTGATATAGTATAATTAAGTTAGGTTACATTCCCACTGTAGAAGTAAATAAACTCTATGGAACGAGGTCTTGAGAGTTCATTACCATCAGGCGTTGATGAGGTAGTAGATGAGGAAATGCGGAAACCGCTGCTGTAGGTCAATGTTACTGGCATTCTGATCTGCATCAGGGAAGCAAATAGAAAGAATAGTATCATAGACTCCATTAAAATATGGTACTTTTATGATATTAGATATGTTACATTCACAGAAATAACCGGTTCATTGAAAGAACCTTGCCATAACAGAACAGCTATTAGGTATGATCCATTATCTCTTGAATGTCTCACAATCTCTCTAAGAATATTAATAAATTCATGTTATATATACACTAATGAAGACTCTTGTTTGTCTCAAATCTTTCTAAGCATATTGATAAACATATTCATGCAATATGCACCAATCCATATCCAGTAGAATTTTAAGTGTTCAACATATCTGTTTTAAAACTTAAGACGTAGGTACCTACAGAATCTGAAACCTATTACATAACAGTTACAAGATATCCAAAAGAACAGTATTTAAAATTGTGATACAAGACAGAACCCAGTTCCCAAACGCATTCACCACTTGGTTCACTTACAACAATGTAGTGTCGATTGTTTTTCTAATAGTGTCCCAGTGGGTACGGCGTCTGCCTGATGTTTAGCAGATTGGAGTTAGTCTCCCGGGCGAGGTTGTGCAACAGGCCCACTCACAAAACCACTTGGATTTCACCCTACCTAGATGGTGTTCCTGGGGTCAACGCCCCCGCGGCCCGGTCCATGACCAGGCCTCGCTGGCTGTGGAAATATCCTAACAACCTATCACTCCGCGTATAACATGATTCTAGATACCAGTGTAACCTTAGTTTATATATGCCCTCTGTACAAAATAAAATTTAACGCTATTGTGAAAAGAAAAATTGTGAAAGAGGAGCAGCGTGAGCTTCAACTCCTGCTATAGCTTTTTGTTAACAGAAATGTTTCATCGAATATTTGTCAACAATAAAAATATTACATACATTCCATTATTTCTGCATGCTTTAACCACCACTTTTCCATATTATAATTAGTGGAGTGCGGAGGGGGGGGGGAGGAGACTACCTAAGGGTCTGAATTGCATATTTTTTTAATTTCTTGAATTTGGGAAGTTATAATCATTCAGGTTTGTTAATAAAACAAAGAAGGAAATATAATAGCTCTCCATTACTTACTGTTTATAGAAAACATATAATTCAAATGTAAAGTAAGTTTATATAGCAATAGAAGTGATCGTGAATTCACAAGAAATAACTTAGATGAGAACAGAAATTTTAAAATGTTCAATCCAAGTAATAGATAATTTGTTTTATCTCTGAGGGATAATAAACAAGAAATTATCACTGGGTGATATAAATGTACTTATGAGAGAATCATACGTACAGTAATACTGGCTAAGGTGAATCCTAATGGTGTACTGCCAGTAATAGTGAGGAAGCGACACGTTGTAAAACAAGCTTTTATTGGAGCACCTCTTCCTTTTATGAAGACCTTTTATCAAGTGATGACGTAAAACTCTACACAGAGCAAAACGTACTAGTTCTGCACAACGTACTTGTGACTAACCTTAAGATAGCACCAAATATATAGATGGATATCAAAAATATTTTGTTTTTGTTAGTGTATTCGTCGAGGAGAAAACCCTGACAAGGGCCTTTGTCATAAGACGACTCGCTTAGTGGTGGCGGCATTATGGCAGGTCGCGGCAAGACACTGTCTCTAAGGATACGAGACACCGGTAGAGCTGATGGATGAACGTGTGGCGGCGGCGGCAGTGAGCGGTGGCTGACTTGTGCGTAACGTTCACAAGAAATATTATGATTGAAATTGATTATATGACTTTTCATGGGAATACATGGAAAAGGCAAACGGCAGAGGACTAGTGTCCACACCGAGGCTATATGTAGAAGAGTATTTATTTTTATCTAATTTCTCATGGAAGGAACCTTGATGTCGCTGAGACAATCGAAAAATTTGGACGTAACTTCCCTTTCTCGGATTGTGCGTGAGTGCCTCCCGTGTCCCCAAGAACATTATTACCCCTACGAGTCTAGCGCTTCCCCCATGAATGTAAAAATACTATTTCTAAATTAAAAACTATCAGTAATAAAATAAAGTGCGAAAACATGCAAGAAATGAACCTAAAATTAAGAAATATGAAGAAAGAGTGAAAGTATTATATGCGCCTTGTGAATGCTGTGTATGAATATTTGGTTCATATCGGATTGGTTTCAAACCAAGACTAGTGTCCGAAGTTGTATTCACATGGTGTGGAAAAGAAAAACCTGCCATGAACATCAGTTGACCAGGCATGTTGAGTGCTAGACAGGAAGCCCTAAGATATGCAACCTATTATATAAGTCTTGCATTGGACAGTTCATTGTGTCTCGTATGACAATATAGTGAGTCATGTGACTGAAACCTATATAACTGTGATTATTTAATGACTTTTGGATATTTAACTGTACCCCGACAACAAGGTTTCACCAGCTAAGAGCTTCATCAGTCTCTAGTTGGTGAATATAAAAGTAACATAATGGCGGTATAACTTACTTTATGCCACCATTTCGTTTCTTGTTAGGTACTACTGAACCGTTTGTGTGTGTGAAGATGATGCACAGTGCCAGTAGCAGGAGGGAGTAGTGAGAAAGACTACATTGGAACCTTCCACTGTAGTGTTTTTCTCACTACCTGTTGACTTACGCCATCGATCCTCCATCGGGAGGGGGTAGAAATTTGAATTTTCATGGGTAATGTTTATGCCATAGATAAAATATATAGTGTTAGCGTCTTTTTCAGTTCCGTTTTCTTAGATTTATTTAGCTGAAGAACTATCACTAGATGAGAATCATTGGTCACAATTTACATAGACACTAATAGGGATTAGAGTAAACTGTACATGTTGAAGAGTAAGACACGTGCAACAGTTGGGTATGAACATCAAAATGGTATACAATACCGACAGGTTGTTAGGTAAGACACATATGCAACAGTTAGACAACTTTATTCCGAAACGTTTCGCCTACACAGTAGGGTTCTTCAGTCGAATACAGAATGGCAGGAACAGTAGAGATGTGAAGACGATTTTAATCAGTCATCACCTTAAGTCGTGAATTTGAGGTTGTCCCGTCCTTCGGCCTGGAGAAGTTCAGTTCCATTTGTGGAAACTATCTGAAAAATCGAGCGACAGTTTCGGGGACTTAAATACTGTCGGAAGGAGAGGTGAGGGTAGTTGTAGTAGTAAATAGTAGTAGTAGTAGTAGTTTGTGAGACGCCATGAGAGGTCATGTCCCTCTCAGATCCCAAACCTTCTCAATTGAAAGCTTTTTCCAAGGTGTTTTTTTGTACCAAAGATGCCACGTGTTGCAGTGTTTTGCAAAATGAAAAATTTAAAATGGTATACATACCGACAGGTTTTTAGGTTTAAGCCCCATATGCAACAGTTAGACAACTTTATTCCGAAACGTTCGCCACACCCGTAGGCTTTTCAGTCGAATACAGAAAGTAGGCAGGAACAGTGAGATGTGAAGGACGATGTAATCGTCCATCACCTTAAAAGTCGTAGGGTTTGAGGTTGTCCCGTCCCTCGGCTGGAGAAGTTCAGTTCATAGTCGGAACTATCTGAAGATCGAGCGACAGTGGGGGAGACTTAAATATGTGGAAGGATGGGTGCAGGGTAGTGTAGTAGTAGTAGTAGTAGTGTAGTAGTAGTAGTAGTGAGACGCCACTGGAGGTCATGTCCCTTCAGATAACCCTCTCACTTTAAAAGTTTCCCAAAGGGGTTTCTGTACCCAAAATGCCACGTGTTGCTGTCTGACAAGATGAAACAAAATGGGATACAAAACCCACAGGTTGTTAGTAGCACATATGCAAAAGTTAGACAACTTTATTCGAAAGTTTCGCCTCCCGTAGGCTTCTTCAGTCGAATACAGAAAATAGGCAGGAACGTAGAGATGTGAAAACGTGTAATCAGTCCCTCACCTTAAAGTCGTAGAATTTGAGGTTGTCGTCCCCCGGCCCGGGAAGTTCAGTTCCCTAGTCAGGGGAAAAAATTTTGAGATCGAGCGACAGTGCGGGGACTTAAATACTTCGGGAAAGGGGGGTGCAGGGGTGTAGTAGTAGTGTAGTAGTAGTAGTAGTAGTGAGACCCACTGAGAGGTCATGTCCCCCCCCTACTCTACTCTACTACTTATACTTACTAAACCCCGCACCCCTCCTTCCGACAGTATTTAAGTCTCCGCACTGTCGCTCGATCTTCAGATAGTTCCGATATGGAATAACTTTCCAGGCCCAGGGGGCTGACAACCTCAAATTCTTCGATTTAAGGGTGATGGATGATTACATCCTTCACATCTCACTGTTCCTGCCTACTTTCTGTATTCGACTGAAAAGCCCACTTGTAGGGGAAAAAGTTTCGGAAAAAAGTTGTCAACTGTTGATATGGTCTTACCTAACAACCCGCGGTTTTTTGTATACCATTTGATGTTATCTTGTTGACATGCAACCGTGGATCTTGGTACAGAAAACCCCTTGGAAAACTTTTCAAGTGAGAAAGGGGTTGGTTGAGGGGACATGACCTCTCAGTGGCGTCTCATACTATACTATACTATATTCTACTTACTGCACCTCTCCCCCCGACAGTATTTTAAATCTCCGCACTGTCGTCGATCTTCAGAAAATTCCCGATATGGAATGAAAATTCCCAGGCCGAGGGCTGACAACCCCAAATTTGACTTTAGGGTGATGGACTGATTACATGTCTTACATTCTATGTTCCTGCCTACTTTCTGTATTCGACGAAGAACCCACTTTTGTAGGCGAAAACGTTTTTGGAATAAAGTTGTTAACTGTTTCCCCATGTGTCTTTCCTAAAACAGTTGGGTATGTTTATTCGAGTCGAAACGTTCCGCCTAGCAAGAAACTTCTTCAGTCAAATACGAGATTAAATTGGATGTAAAGGTTTTAGTAGCTAAATAAAGATGATGCATTTAGTCCAGCAAATTTGGGGAAAAAAGATTTTGAGGGGTCTGTCGTTCACGTTGGAAGAAATTTTAAAAACGCTGTTGATTATGCCGTTTTGTGCCAAATTTTTAAAAATTTTAAAAACAAAAAAAAAAAAAACAAAAAAAAAAAAAAAAAAAAAACAAAAAAATTCTTACCTATGTTGAAAATCAGTTTTCCCATTTTTTTTTCTTCATTTATTGTCCGACAAAATTTTAAAAAACTCTGACGGGGACAAGTTCACCATTACACGTGATCAATTTTAAAAATTTTTTTCTTCAGCGTTGCGAAAACAGGACGGAAAGGATGTCGTAATTTTTTGCTGTGCAGTTTTTTCTTTTTACAGAATAACATAAAATTCATTCAAAGCTTTCTTGCAATGAATGAATAATTTGGCAGAATGTTGGAGGTTACCCCTGCATGTTCTGTTGCCGCATGGGTCACCGTCCTCGGGAAATCCAAACAAGGCCACTACCACTACCAGCCTAAAAACAAGAGATATTTGAGCCTGGCGAGCTAAACCCAGATTGATGGATCTATAACCCATTTGTTCCCTGCCACGCTGAGTTGACAAATGTATTTACCCAGGATCTAAAATGGCTGTCGCTGAGCTAAATCGGTATTGGAATTAATATCGGAGATTTTTTGGTGTATATCTTTCAGAGCTGCACGCAAGTGCCAAAATTATTATAACTTTGTTTGGTTTTTACTCTTAATGTGTGTCAGTTTGTTCTTGATTAAACTGTAAGTAGTACAGTATAATTTCTTGTCAGTTGTATTATCAGTTATATTATTATTATTATTATTATTATTATTATTATTATTATTATCAAGGGGAAGCGCTAAACCCTTAGGGTTATACAGCGCCTGGGGGGGGATGTGGAAGGCATTCAGGCTTAATTCAGGGGAACTGGAGCACAGATCCAATTCCCTAAATCAAGAGCCCCTCACCAACATCAAGGAACCTTCCTTGAGGGGATTATCAGTTATAATACATTACTTCAGTTACTTTTCGTTACTTAACCATCTCACTCCATCTCACTTGTTAGAAAGCTAAGCTCGGCTGCCGTCAAAATAAGAGTATATAGTGTGCAAGCCTCTTTCCTCTGTGACAGACACAATTTGAAATTTATAGTATATACTGAAAACACGTTTCTTCCTTGGTGGACGAAAAGTCTTCTCAGAATGCCGTAACTTTCAAATTGTTTCTTACTCACATATCTGTTGGTATGTTTTACCTTTGATATTCAGCCCTGTTTCCGTTACCAACAAAATAATGGGGATGGTGTGCCAGTTCGATCCCTTATCAATAAAATAATGTATAGTATGTGTGCAAGCGTCACTCGGTTATCAACAAAATAAGGTGGATGGTGTGGAAATCGTATTCCCTTTCAAGCAAACTAAATGGTGTGCAAATTTCACAGCGTTACCATCAGACTGTATGAAAGCAAAAGACTCGGCAGGAGATGCAACATTCCCCCGATGAAAAGCAGGGGCGCCACGAGTACACTGAGAGACAACACAATAAGTGTCCGGGGCCCAAGACTGTTCAATTGCCTCCCAGCATACATAAGGGGGATTACCAATAGACAAATTTATTATACATATACTAATAGTCACTTACAGCGCTGTGTGACCGTCGTAGTCGGCAGCTACGCGTGCCCTTCCCTGGGAAATGAATGATGAACAGTTGACCTTTAGATCTATATTATGGGTCCGTCCCTGAATCAGAAAATGTTTGGTGCTACCCTGGCACCCCCGGTGAACCCTTTCCCAACCTTCTCTCAGGAATCAGTGTTCTTTTTGATTATAATAATAATCAGGAGTCAGTGAAGGCCATTCAAGGTCAAATATAATACAGTATGGAAAAATTCTCTTAGTATCGTTATTATAAAGATTTATTGTATAATCACTTACAGGATATTGACTGTGAGACATTGCTGAGACTTATGTAAACGTTGACATTTAGTTAATGTGTTAAGGTTATATTTATATATAAGATGTTAAAATTTAGAAAAAGGTAATGGGCTTTTATTATCAACTTTTGACGTCTATATATAGAGAATCTTTTATGTGAAAAAGTACATTGCATTTCAGTTTAGGGTCACAATTCAGAAAACAGTTACTCGTGTCCAGAATTTTCACACATTTCACAATGTTCTGGAGACACAAATCTGGTCAATACCAATTATTCTTTCTGTACTTACACTGATTAGCTGCATATTCACTTTGCAACCATATTTCATCAACTAAATGATTGTAGTTAGAGCAGAATTAAATGGTATATTAACAACTTTCCATTCAGTCTTCATTTCCCAGCCATATCCTCTTGGATCCAGTTATATTGGTTTGGCTATGTTTACACTGTGCCAAATATGGCTCTTTTATTGCGTTCGCAGAAAATAAGGCACCTTTAGTCGGGGGTAAACCCCTGACTGTTTTTGCTTTCTTTCAGATAGGAGAATAGTTAGACGATAATGAATGATACATATAAAATGTTAAGATTCATCAAAGCAAGCTTGACTTGACTTTTAAAAAAAAAAAAACCCAGACCACCTAGTGTTTTTATAATTTTTCAGATTTCATTAATAAAATAATTCCAGCATGTTGCTTTACTAATATGTGCAAACTGTCCTGTTGTATCTGGCCCAGTAATTGCATGAAACACCAAACCAGTTTTTTTGTCATTTTCCAGTATCCTAAATAATGGTTTTAGTAGAATGCGTCGTTGATTACACAAGTAATAAAATGTGCATTATTGCAGAGACTTAAACCAATGCACTGCCAGTATAAAGACATCTGTGTTTGAAGATTTTTCCTCACTAGTTGGATTTCTTTTATTTACCTATACTGAAGGCACATGTATCTTACTTATCTGATTGTTGTTATTGTATACCATTATTATATTGATACACTTCACTGTCAGATGTCCAGTTACCAAGCGAAGTCATCTCTGTCATTTATCCTGATGAGAGAAAGTCTGTATATGGAAACTCGGTGTATTTCGTTGCTGCGCGATTTGAGAGATTTAGTGTATTCCATAACCCCCAGATCCCCGTGCCTCAATGACCGCGTTAGGAATAGCAAATGGTGTGTCATAAGTCTCAAATGTATCTAAGCATTATCGTTCGAGATTTTATGCGATTCAGATGAGGCATTCACAAGTTGTCAAAGAGAAACTGAAAAAAATACCTAATTAGGACATACGCATCCCAAATCGTATTCAGGCCTTCCACAAAGAAACACCAGTATCTTAAAATTCACCGGTACATTAATTTAAGTCTGAGGCTGCTCAGAAGTAGCATTTTCAAGTTATTAGCTTTGATGGGCTTGAAGGTAATCGGATGAGGCACTCAGAAAACTCATAAAAAACAGTTTTTCAATTTTCACAATTTCTTCCTCAGGAAAAAGCAAATTGGGTTCTACAAGGGGGGAAGGAAAAATCAATCCAAACTTTTCTCTAAGACTGACCAGCTTTTAAAGTTCAAGTTACTAAATAATTAAGCATTTTATTTAGACTTTGGGTACATAAGTTAGAATTCTTTTACAATGGTCTTATTTGTGCTCAGAGGAGACATTCTCCATTTTTTTACGGAAACTAATTTTTTTTAAAGAAAAAGGAACATTAAAACTTATTCAACCTAAATCAATGATAACCTTCCTTTGAGAAAAACATATCAGCTCTAAAAGTTTGAAGCCGACGAGAAGATGTAATTATTTTCAAGTTATTGCATAGAATCCAAAAATATCTGCTCTGTTACGGGCCCCTCCTTTATGCTCCATTGTATACAAAAATAAAAAGGCCTTGTTAAAATAAGTTCTGTAATAATATATCGCGAACCACTTTATTACTAGCTAGATAAAGCAGGTTCGACTATATATAATTATCGGGTATGGTATGAATCATAAAAGGTACTCTCGAGCAAGGTTGTACTCAATACGATGTCTGTTATTCGTTAGGTATTATTATTTTATTATAATAGGTTAGTTATTACAAATGTGTAACCACTACTGTAGGGACCGAATGGTGGTTCCAGAATTGACGCCACGCGTCGCCTTCTGACCGAGCTGACGTCAGACCATGGAGTATTTGAGCAAGAGCTCTTCAACCCAGAGCTCTTAGCTCAATCTAGAACTTTAAATCAAGTCCATTGTCTTGCCGTTGCTATTAATTTCCTAAGTCTGGTAATTCATTTCACTTATGAAAGACAACTATTCTGTTACCCCAGACTTCTCTAGAAACGTTGAATAGTGGGATTAGTAGATTATCAATTCCCACTTTGACTATTCATTAAAATTATTGTATAATACTCGGTTAATAAGAATTTGACATAAGATTAGGTTCCTCGTTGTACAACATTATTCCATTTATAACTTTATATGATTATTCTAATTCACTAACCAGATACCAATAAAACTTAATGATTGGTAATGATAAATTAGACACATGTGCAACTCTTGGGTATCTTTATTGAGGAAACGTTTCGCCACACAGAGGCTTCATCAGTCCATACGTAGGAGAAACTTGAAGAACAGGAGGAGAATGAGGTAATCAGTCCCTCAACCCGGAGTCGATGTGGTCAGTCCATCAGTCTTGAATAGAATACGGCATACGTGCGGAGAAGGAGCTTATAAACCGTTGGCAGGAGAAGTGCAGCAGTCATAGGTGGTGTCACATTTGTTCAATGTGGAAGTAGGTCACATTGAACAAATGTGACACCACCTATGACTGCTGCACCTATGACATTAACACCCCTCCTTCAGAGTGCAGGCACTGTACTTCCCATCTCCAGGACTCAAGTCCGGCCTGCCGGTTTCCCTGAATCCCTTCATAAATGTTACTTTGCTCACACTCCAACAGCACGTCAAGTATTAAAAACCATTTGTCTCCATTCACTCCTATCAAACACGCTCACGCATGCCTGCTGGAAGTCCAAGCCCCTCGGCACACAAAACCTCCTTTACCCCCTCCCTCCAACCCTTCCTAGGCCGAACCCTACCCCGCCTTCCTTCCACTACAGACTGATACACTCTTGAAGTCATCTGTTTCGCTCCATTCTCTCTACATGTCCGAACCACCTCAACAACCCTTCCTCAGCCCTCTGGACAACAGTTTTGGTAATCCCGCACCTCCTCCTAACTTCCAAACTACGAATTCTCTGCATTATATTCACACCAAAATTGCCCTCAGACATGACATCTCCAATGCCTCCAGCCCTTCTCCTCGCTGCAACATTCATCACCCACGCTTCACACCCTATAAGAGCGTTGGTAAAACTATACTCTCATACATTCCCCCCTTTGCCTCCAAGGACAAAGTTTTTGTCTCCACAGACTCCTAAGTGCACCACTCACTCTTTTTTCCCTCTCTTCTTGATACACAGCGAAATTTGTGACAATTCGAAAAAATCATTCCGAAATAATCGAAAAAAATTTTTTTCTCGTTTTCCTCCAATTTTTATTAATTTATAAACTTATTTAACTAATTAAGTTGCTAGCCTATTAATTCGTTTTTTTATTTTTCAGGAACCTACAAAGTTCTTTTGGTACCAATCTCTGAACATTCTAGATCTCACCGATAGACAGTGCATTAGAAAGGCACTATGCAACTCCCACTTTTGTTGATTCTATTACCAATTTTTAACTCGCCACGCTCCAAGACCCCCATTTACTTCCTACACCCACATATAAATATATTAAAAACCACGGTGACATCACACACCTTGTCTATAGCCTACTTATATTGGAAAAATTTCCCTCTTTCCTAATACTTAACTTAGCTTCACTATCTTAAAAACTCTTACATGCTTTTATAACCTATTTATTATCTATACAATTGCAATATCAATTTCCCCCCTTATCCACCCTGTCAATACCCTTTTCCAAATCCATAAAATGCACAAATTACCTCTTTAGACCTTATCTAAATTAATTAATTATATTTTATTAAACACTGATCCAACACCCCCTACCTTTCCTAAAACCTTGTTCATACTGTATGTATTCGTCCGTCTACTCTTAATTCTTTCAATTAAGCTTTACCATACACTTATACCGTGACATCACAGACTTATCCCCCTTACTATTTTTGCACTGTTTTTTCCCTTTGCCTTTTATAAAAAGGAACTATGCATGCTCTTGCATATCCCTAGGTACCTTACCCTCTTCCATACATTTATTAAATAATTCCAATATATAATATATATATATTTATATAATATATAATATATATATATATAAAGCAATCATAGTACATGGGGGAAGGGGAGAGCACAACTTTGTATACCCACAGTCAGAGCCAGGCTCAAACACCTTTTATTGTACAGCAATAAAGGAATGGAACAGACTACCCGCACATGTTAAAGCCAGTCATAGCATGAACCAGTTCAAGAAGAGTGCCAAAAGGTGTCTGATGAATGTAGCTACAGAAAGGGAGGGGAATGATTTTCTATTTTTTTTATCTAACATACGTGTAAATTTTACCTTATTCCTAGTAATGACCCTCGTATTGTAGATAGTCTTAATGACCCTCGTGTAGTAGATAGTCTTTTTAGTATGATAATAAGATGTTATCTTCATTGTAGAATAATAAGAAAATATTATAACCTTTATATTATAATAATAAGTAAAAGGACCACAATGGAAAATAAGTCACTCTGATGACTTTTTGGTTATCCCATGTCTCTACACATATGCTGCTATGTATGATAATTCTATGTAACTGTATTTTGTGTATACCTGAATAAACTTACTACAAACTTACTTACTTTTATATATATAAAATATATATATATATAATATATATATATATATATATATATATATATATATATATATATATATATATATAAATATATAATATATATAAGATGGTCCAGTACAACGTTTTTTTACATATATTTGTGCGCTCGCGCCCCTGAGCACAATTTTCTTTTTAGCTGTGTGCAGCAGTAAACAGATCATTGAATTATTATTCATTAATTAATGGGTAATGTAAATTAGATTCGAGAGTTGTTTGACTTTTAAATCTCATTTTCATTATGTAGACACATCATTACCATTTTTTTTTCTTCTGCTGAAGCACATGATATATTGTAATGAACTTGATAATTTTGTCAAATGAGATATTAATCAGTATCCTTTGTTTATTGTGTCATTAATCCAAATGCTTTACTCTCTTCTAGTATTAACATGAGAAAGAAGGAACACTGCAGCAGGCCTACTGACCCATGCGGAGCAGGTCCATGTCCCCCCCCCCCCTATGTTCCTCTATTCTCATTAAATGGGAACTTTTCTCTACCCTCTGATTAATCTTCTCTTCGCTTTTGACGTTATACGAGAATTCGAACTTGTTGACGTTTCTGTTGTGTGTGTGTGTGTGTGTGTGTGTGTGTGTGTGTGTGTGTGTGTGTGTGTGTGTGTGTGTGTGTGTGTGTGTGTGTGTGTGTGGTGTGTGTGTGTGTGCGTGCGTGCGTGTTTGTAGTAGTAGTAAGAACGGCAGCAGCAGCAGTTACCATCTGTTAAAGGCTATTGTTAAATAGGTATTAAGCTTGTTCTTTTTTGTGTGTACGTGTACTAGGGCGTATACACTCTACCTTTGTATGTAAACCTGTGTCGTTGTGTCCATATGTCTACGCTTCAGTAAAATAATATCTCACATGAGGGTCATTTTTTTTTTTTTTTTTTTTGGGGGGGGGGGGAAGTTTATCATAGGCAAACGTTTAGGAGCTTGTTCGATCTCTCGCCTTGTTAAAACTCCCATGTTCTTCTGTAACATGTTTTCTGTCTTATGGAATGATCGACAGGAAATATTCAGGTATTCCCTTTTGTCCTATCTTCATGTCGTCTTTAATCTAAATTCATTGCTTACCAAATTATTGACCCTCTCATCCATTAGTTCCTATATTTTGTTTCATGGGAGGTGGAAAGAGAACTGTCTTGATGCTGGTGAAGGGTTAATGATCCGAAAAATTGGAGCTGCCCTCTCCCTTCCTCTTATTAAACGTGATCGCCTATCATTTCCCAGGCGTTGTATGACACTTAGGGATTTAGCTTTTCCCATGACTAAAATGTTAACTTGCTACCTACTTTCCTCTCGTACTTACTATCTTCGTTAACTCGACTTCATGGGGAAACATTAACTCACCTTAGAGGCTCTTTATTTTAACTAAATTCATATTATATTTTTTTTCTCTAGAGTCTTTCACAGTTATTAGTCTCTTCCCCCATCTCCCCCCCACTCCTTAACATTGTGTGTGTACTCACCTAATTGTGGTTGCAGGGGTCGAGTCATAGCTCCTGGCCCCGCCTCTTCACTGGTCGTTACTAGATCACTCTTCCTGCTCTATGAGCTTTATCATACCTCTTCTTAAAGCTATGTATGGACCCTCCTTCCACTACATCACTTCCCAGACTATTCCACTTTCTGACTGAAGAAATACTTCCTAACATCCCTATGATTCATGCGAGTTTCCAACTTCCAACTATGATCCCTTGTTGCTGTGCTTCATTTTTGAAACATCCTGTCTCTGTCCACCTTGTCGATTCCTCTCAGTATTTTATATGTCGTTTTCATATCCCCCCTATCTCTCCTGTCCTCCAGTGTCGCCAGGTCGATTTTCCTTAACTTCACCTCGTAGGCCATGCCCCTTAGCTCCGGGACTAGTCTTGTTGCAAACCTAGCACTTTCTTTAGTTTTCTTACGTGCTTGGCTAGGTGTGGGTTCCAAACTGGTGCTGCATACTTCAGTATAAGCCTAACGTACACGGTGTACAGGGTCCTGAAAGATTCCTTATTAAGATGTCGGAATGATGTTCTTAGGTTTGCTAGGCGCCCGTATGCTGCAGCAGTTATTTGATTGATGTGTGCCTCAGGAGATGTGCCTGGTGTTATACTCACCCCAAGATCCTTTTCCTTGAGTGAGGTTTGTAGTCTCTGACCCCCTAGACTGTACTCCGTCTGCGATCTTCTTTGCCCTTCCCCAATTTTCATGGCTTTGGACTTGGTGGGATTGAACTACAGGAGCCAGTTTCTGGACCAGCCCTGCAGCCTGTCCAGATCCCTTTGTAGTTCTGCCTGGTTCTTTTCCGATTGAATTCTTCTCATCAACTTCAGTGTGGGATACTATGTGCAGGAGACACTGTGTTTTACAGTGAGTGCGCGAGACAGTGTGTGAGACACTGTGTGCCTGTGTGGGTGCGACGCATTGTGCGCAAGACATTGTGCATGTGACACTGCGTACACGAGACTGTGAAACACTGTACACGAGGCACTGTGTGTACGAGACATAGTGTGTGATACACAGTATGCAAGAAACATAGTTATCTCACCCAATAAAAGTGTATTTGAAGACATTAAGCCTACTACTAATTTATGAAAAAGGTTAAAGAAACTGCACGCAATTAAAAACTTGTGTTTTCAAGACAGAGTTTAAAACATTCAATGTTGTCATTTATTTCCTGGTAGAGTTTAGGGTTCAGTACTTCAGTGAATTGTGGAAATTCATCACCAGAAATATTTACGCGATAAAACATAGAATGAAAGTAACATATGCTATTACAGCATGACAGTGATAAATACACTGCAATAATTTGTTTGGCATCTCACAAATTCACAATGGAAAGCTAATTTATATAAAAAACTACATGTATTTTTTTCATGCCAATGGTGATTATGGTTGCTGATGTCTTTATTATGGTTGCTGCTGTCTTTATTGTGGTTGCTGTTGTCTTTATTGCGGTTGCTGCTGTCTATTATGGTTGCTTCTGTCTTTATTT
The DNA here is from genome assembly GCF_026875155.1 of Cherax quadricarinatus. Classification (NCBI taxonomy): domain Eukaryota; kingdom Metazoa; phylum Arthropoda; class Malacostraca; order Decapoda; family Parastacidae; genus Cherax; species Cherax quadricarinatus. Next base: position 28,986,339 of record NC_069437.1, read on the forward strand.
TGGTTGCTGCTGTCTTTATTATGGTAGCTGTTGTCTTTATTATGGTAGCTGCTGTCTTTATCGTGGTTGCTGCTGTCTTTATGTGGTTGCTGCTGTCTTTATTGCGGTTGTTTCTGTCTTTATTGCGGTTGCTGCTGTTTTTATTATGGTTGCTGTTGTCTTTATTATGGTTGCTGCTGTTTATTATGGTTGCTGCTGTCTTTGTTATGGTTGCTGCTGTCTTTGTTATGGTTGCTGCTGTCTTTGTTATGGTTGCTGCTGTCTTTGTTATGGTTGCTGCTATCTATATTTTGGGTGCTGCTGTCTTTATTATGATTGCTGCTGTCTTTATTATAGTTGCTGCTGTTTTCATTATAGTTGCTGCTGTCTTTATTATGGTTGCTGCTGTCTTTATTATTGCTGCTGCTGTCTTTATTATGGTTGATGCTGTCATTATTATAATTGTTGCTGTCTTTATTATGGTTGATACTGTCTTTATTATGGTTGCTGCTGTCTTTATTATAGTTGTTGCTGTCTTTATTGTGGTTGCTTCTATCTTAATTATGGTTGCTGCTTTTTTATTATGGTTATTGCTATCTTTATTATAGTTGCTGCTGTGTTTGTGGTTGCTGCTGTCTTTATTGTGGTTGCTTCTGTCTTTATTATGATTGCTGCTGTCTTTATTGTGGTTGGTGCTGTTTTTATTATGGTTGCTGCTGTCTTTATTATGGTTGCTGTCTTTATTAGAGTTGTTGCTGTCTTTACTATAGTTGCTGCTGTCTTTATTATGGTTGCTGCTGTCTTTATTGTGGTTGCTGCTGTCTTTATTATAGTTGCTGCTGTCTTTACTATGGATTGCTTCTCTTGCTGCTGTCTTTATTATGGTTGCTGCTGTCTTTATTAAGGTTACTGCTGTCTTTATTATGGTTGCTGCTGTCTATATTATATTGTGGTTGCTGCTGTCTTTACTGCGGTTGCTGCTGTCTTTACTGCGGTTGCTGCTGTCTTTACTGCGGTTGCTGATGTCTTTATTATGGTTGCTGTCTTTATTATGGAGATTCTGCCTGATGCCATTGGAATACTATTGCTTTTATTTTATTTCATCCTGTTGTAATTCTCTCTCTCTCTCTCTCTCTCTCTCTCTCTCTCTCTCTCTCTCTCTCTCTCTCTCTCTCTCTCCCTCTCTCTCTCTTTTCTTCTCCCCTCTCTCTCTTTCATCTATTCATCTATCCACCTTTTTCACACGCACTCTCTCTTGCTCTTGATCTATTATTTATATCATCACATTATTCATCAATAATTTTTCACTTTGAAGTGTATCGCTTCCAGAAACCTAGTAAATTTTGTCCCCTGCTGATCAATATTGGAGACGACAGGCACATGATTAAAATCTCAGGGTTGACTTTAAGGTGACTTGATAGCGAACACTCACCACAGTGTTCAACATAACGGCGCTCATGAACTCTTATTAATGACATCAGTGGCAATACGCACGAATCTCCTCGAGTGTGACGAGTCGCTGTATGTTTTTTATTTGTAGTTTAAGGCACAGGCACAGGCACACTCAAATGTACGCGCGTGCATCGATGTACAAATGTACGGACTGCCATATAGGTATATGGACGCGACTGCACACTTGCGCATATATACGCGCGGGCACACACAAGTGCAGGGTGTCACATAAACGCGCGCGCTCACGTAACAGCCCAATAACTAGTGCATATTCCTACTCAACTAGATAATTATTCTTAGAGCCGATGTTTCGCCCCCCACTAACAAGAAGTGTTTCACACAAAGAAGTTGGGATGAGAGGTCAAGAATGAATAGTAGACACAAATATTCCATACCCCGGCCGGGATTGAACCCGCGGTCATAGAGTCTCAAAACTCCAGCCCGTCGCGTTAGCCACTAGACCAGCTAGCCACAATAAGATTCATCCAACTAGGTATATTTCTACACCATAGGAATATACCTAGTTGGATGAATCTTATTGTGGCTAGCTGGTCTAGTGGCTAACGCGACGGGCTGGAGTTTTGAGACTCTATGACCGCGGGTTCAATCCCGGCCGGGGGTATGGTTTATTTGCAATCGTGTCATTACGATTTCTTAAGACACAAATATTAGTCAAACAGATATAATGAATATCTTAACTTATGAGTGTGAGGGCAGTGAGAGAGGAGACACATTCTGGAAGGACACAGTGAGACAAGCTTCATGTATCAGTTATAATGTAAATAAAACAAAAGCCATGTGTTTGCATTGCCGTTAAAATGTGTCTTAAGGTTAACTTTGTACTTAGGCTTGAAGTTCATGTACTAATGAGCGACTCAGAGATTTACCGTTTTTTTTTTAATATAGGATGTGGTCCATCTCTGGTGGGACCCAAACCCTCAGAGAAGTGGTGATTTTTTTCCTGAAGCTATTTGAATAATCCACTTCCCCTATCACCCCATCTTTTCAATCTTTTTTTACCAATATTGTATTATATATCGTTAATCTGTATATTCTTGTATTTCACATTTTTTTTCTCAGATTCTAATATTCTTTTTCTAAAAAGTTATCCAAGCTGTAGATAACACCTTTAAGAGGGCCAGGAACTAGAACACGACTCATTCTGGCACTGAGAATATTGATGCAGTAAAGCTGGGAAAAAAACATGACCAAGATGCAGAGTATACTGTGCATGTAGCTGTTTCATGGACTGACTCCCTTAAAACAAATGAATATCAAGTAAAACTCCTATAAACCAGTCGAAGTTCATAAGATACATTTATAAACAATAATAAGTGAAGTTATAAATATAATGTAAATATTTGTTTAAATTTTGCGAGGGGGGGGCGTTAATTAGCACGGACATGTTTGCCAGACCCACCGGATATGCACAACTCATTATTTTTTAAATAAAATTTGAAAATTAAGTAAATATTCCAGTAATAATCCGTACCCTGTTTTAAGTAAGATACATCAGCATTGAAGGTTTGAAGCCGATCAGAAAAGGCATTCACAGATTATTGCCTGAAACCAGTATTTAAATTTCCCCAAATTTATTCAATAAAATAGAAAATTTAGCACCTACACAACCCAAAACTAATCTGAATCTTTCCGTAAGATACACCAGCGTTGAAGGTTTCAAAACCCAAAACAAAAGGCATTTTTTCCTTTGGATAAAACTAATGTTTGAATTTGTTTAGTAATTTGGCAAATTGGGCTTCACACAGCCCAGTAACAATGTAACACCTTTTAAAAATCTCACTGGAGCTAAAGTGAAAGATCATGTAAACATTGAAGTAATTCATTAATTTATTAACTTTTAGGAGATCTGCAAGTCACGGAGGTTAAATTATTGCACATGTTATAGTTTGAACTTTCAGGGCATTATTAAGTTAACAAACGTAACACACAGTTTTAAAAAATGCACATTGGACTAACAACTCCGTAAAGATAAACTATGTTAAGTTTGAACATAAAGGCATTCTCAAGTTATTACACAACTTTGAAAAATAAAGAAGCTGACGTAAGGCAGGGCTTAACTTTTATCATACCCCGTGGAAGTATGGAAAGCTAATATAATGGGGTATGGGAACTCGATCTTTGAAAACAGTTAACGGCGGTTTTCATAAATTAATATGATAAAATCTTTAAAGGATAATTTAGTTGTTCGTTGCTGTATCATAGTAAAATAAAAAGGTTGACTATTATTAATGGAATCATTTGAAACTAAAAAGACTGGTGATGAAAGGAGGGGGTTCCTTCAAGGGGTTTTGACATACCCCATTTGGGGGCTGTAAACGTAAAAAAATTAGGAACCCCCGATTTTTATAATTAGTTTTAGTTTTCTATTTTTTAAAATATTTTAAATTTTATAAAATTTAGGATTATTATTTGCAGTTTATCTATTCATCTATTACGTAATAATAACAATTTATTTATTAAGTATATGATATAAAAAAATGTGATGATATTTATTTCAGTTATTGCAATGGTATTTTTGGACATTGGGGAATTCCAAATTGGGGTCAGGTGACTCAAAAAAGGAACACCCCTCATTTATAATATTATTAGATTAAATTAACTCTTGAGATTCATAAACATCTAAAACCTCTTTAAAATATAATTTATTCCCATTAATTAATTATTTTTTAATCCTATCAAAAATTTATTATTACACTCCACATTATTATTATTCATTACCTCCATTTTGCTCTTTCAACACGCTTCATATATCCCGCTTTTCAGGCACTTCAAAAACGGACCACCTTTCACCATCCTTTTAGAACTAATCCACTACCTTTCCCCCTCAGCATTATACACCCTCCAAGTCACCTATTTCCCATCCCTCCAAACCAACTACCCAAAACCCCGCCCCTTAAAGTAATAGGTATTGTACTCCCCAACCCCCTTTAAATTCGCAACACGGTTTCCCTGAAATCTTACACCAAATGTTACCACATACTCCAACAGCTCTCAGCCCATTCATTAGCCCCCATTTCCCCAACTTCAACCCATATAAAATTGCCTGTACTTCTTCTGCCCTTCTTTTCACCACAACTTCTGTTCCCTACCCTCTTTCACCATCCTTTCCTTAGGACGACCCCTTTTTTCCCCCTCCTCCCCCCAAAACGATTTATACACACCTTTCCCAAATCCATCCCTTTTGCTCCATTTCCTTTCCAATGACCCAATACCCTCAAATCCTTCCCCCCTCTTACAACTTCTTTAGAACTCCAAAAACCACCTAATTTGACAACTACGAGTTTTGAGCATAATTTAACCACCCATACCAAGCACCCGATATTTACTGTCTACAGCCCCTCCCTTTCTAGCTTTACAACCCCAAGCTTCTACCACATCCCTAATCTAGACCACTTTACTGGAATAATTCCCTTCTCGTACTATTCCCTGTAAAAAGTATTCGCTTAGTACTTTCTACAATTCCTACACTTGCAACATATTTTATATATTTCTATCCCAAATCCCTGGTAAAGTCATACCATCCGAAATGAATCAGGTTCCAATACGGAAAAGAAGCACATTCCTTCATCCATAGCACACCCTTTCTGAAACTATTTATATTTTCTGTTTCACAATTTTTTTTACTACTAAACGGTCCAAACGAAAATATTTTAAATTGCCAAAAGCACAGTATACAGTAAAAATGACTGTGAAACTTTCTTTTTCTAGTTTATGATAGTTTAATCCGAGACCCCTGCGTCCCCAAGGACGGCAGAAATGAATGTTCTGGCACTCCATCATAATTGGTTAAACATTCCTAGATAACATTACACCATCCATTTCTAAAGACCCTACCTTTTACGGAAGTACTCCCTCTCCTTACTTTTTGTAAAAATATTAATATATAATATACCTATTATACATTAATTATAAATTTTTATATAATAAATTTAAGGAGGAAGAAGAAACCGAAGAAATCATAACCAGGGAAAAATGGAGAAGTAAAAATTAGTTTCTAATAAAGTAAAAAGAAGAAAAAAATATAATTCTTTGATAATAAGAACATCAAGGAATTCTCGTGGAAAAACTAATACTATGAAAATTGACTTAGTATGAGTGCAGCCTGGAAATATTTTTTCCTACTGGAAGTTGCAACTAAAATATTTTAATATTGAAAGGGCAATAATTAAAAATAATGGGGTTTAACGCAAAAATCTTTTTTTTTTTCTAATGAGTGATGTTTTAAGGGTAGAATTTATAATTTTTTGCGTTTCCTTCAAGGTGGACGGCAGTTGAAATTTTGGCACGGTAGCCATTCATGGAATTGTGTGATACCTCTCCATTCCTAGGATCAAACTTGATCACTCCTCAATTCCTAACCCTAAAGCTTTACGGGCTTAGCGTTCCTTACTTAGAATAATAATAATAAAATAATATTTAAAAATAATAATAATAATAATAATAATAAAATAGAAAAGGAAGAAGAAGAAGAAGAAGAAGAACAAGGGAGAAGATGAAGAAAATAAAAAAATAATATTGATAATAATAATGATAATAAGAAGAAAAATAATTATTAATAATAATAATATTGATAATAATAATAGTAACACTACAGTGTGGCGTAGCGTGGACAGAAGAATACTATGCACATGATCTGACAATACTGAGTATGAGAGAGAACACGCACAGTGGTCACATTATACCACACATACACTATGTGTTCCAGTAAGTGGTTAAAATTGTCCCTTTCATGGATCTTTTTATTATAATCTAATGGATTGATTAATGTGCGCATTAATTAAAAATAATTGGAGCTTTAATACGCACGATAAAAATATATTGCAATAATTAATATTTTTTTTGCGTCCAATTGAGTGATTTTTAGTGGTATGTAATTTAATTAATTTTATTTTATTGTGTTGCCTGTTTCATTAATTTTTATGATTTTTTGGCATAATATTAAGGCAGAGTTTATGCACCGATATAACGTAATTTTTGTTGAAGTTTTAGATGCTGGATCTGAACATACACTTACATCATATTACATCAACATTGCGAAATCAGTCTCTCTAATCTGTCAATCTATCAACACTAATCTCAGGCCGAAGGACACTCGAAGCTACGAACCTAGGAACAAGGTACGCAGTGCTCTACCACCATACCACACTGGTAAATACCTTGTCTAAACATTGTAAAAATCTCTCGTCGGTCGATGCACCCAGAGGATGAGATGAAAGGCTGAAAGTCACCTGCCTGAAAGTTGGCTGCCTTGGACCAAAAGGTCTAGCGTTAGCTGGGCGCCAAGGTATTGATCAGTGTGGTACGGTGGTAGAGCACTGAGTACCTTGTTCCAAGGCTCGTAGGTTCGAGTCTCCTTCGGCCTGAGATTAGTGTTTGTATATATATATATATATATATATATATATATATATATATATATATATTATATATATATATATATATATATATATATCGTGCCGAATAGGCAGAACTTGCTATCTTTGCTTAAATAGCAACGCTCATCTTGCCATATAGGACAAGTGAAAATTTGTGTATGCAATAATTTCGCCAAAATCATTCTGAACCTAACGAAAAAAATGTATTTCACTGTGTTTGTTTAGTATTAAATTATTGTAAACAAATCTAAAATATATTTAATTGGGTTAGGCTAAAATAAATTGCGCTTGTTATAATAAGGTTAGGTAAGTTTTCTAAGTTCCTTTTGGTGCAAAATTATAATTTTTACATCAACATTAATGAAAAAATATATCTTTAAACGTATAAGATAAAATTTTAGAAAGGACTTAAATTTTAAATGAGTTCTTGCTAATTGACCAGTTTTACATATTCGGCACGACATATATATATATATATACATACATACATACAGTTGTACCCCGAGTTTCGTACAGCTCCCAACTCGAACAATTATGTAAGTGTGTTATTGGGGGTCTGAAATGGACTAATCTAATTTGCATTATTCCTTATGGGAACAAATTCGTTCGGTAACGACACTCGAACAGCCTTCTGGAACGAAATAGGGCCGAAACTCGGGGTACTGTATATAATATATATATATATATTATATATATATATATATATATATATATATATATATATATAAATATATATATATATATATATATATAATAAATATATATATATATATATATATTGCAATAAGATCACAGTAAACAGGTGATTTCAGAATATGCAAAGCAACCACTGTGAAAGAATAGAGAAATTCCAAACGCTTTCGTGACTACTCACATTATCAAGGAACAATGACAGTAGAGCATCAAAGGAAGGTATATGAAGGGTCTAGCCCACACCTCACTATCAGATCCCACAACAAAGGAACACCTGACACGCCACTCATAAGAAAGAGAACACTGCAGCAGGCCCGCCGGCCCAACTAGACAAGTCCTTCACACAACCCACCAACAAACTATTCTATCCAAGAAATAAGAATTTTAAAAATTATTATTTGTCGAATGTATTATTAAATTCTTCCCAAATTCTATTAATTATAAATGGATCTAATTTATATAAACCAAAGGAAATATTCATATTATTGTCAAAACTGCTTTTTATGAAACAAGATTCAATTATATTCCTGTTGACCATGGACTTGCTTGATACAACTTTCTCAACTTTTTGAAAATCAATTGGATGGTTAAAATCTCTCACGTGAATAAATAGAGCATTGGAATCTTGTCCAGTTCTAATGCTATATTTATGTTGTTTTAATCTTAGTTCGAGATTTTTACCAGTTTGACCGTAATAAACTTTATCGCAAATTTTACAAGGAATCTTATAGACACATCCGTCAGCATTTTGGGGGGAATTCTTTATCAAAAGTTTTTTTTACTGTATCAAGATTTTTGAATACAACTTCAATATTAAAAAGTCTTAAGAAGAGTAGGCATATCAACCAAGTTTTCATAATTGAAATATAATTGAATCTTGTTTCATAAAAAGCAGTTTTGAAAATAATATGAATATTTCCTTAGGTTTATATAAATTAGATTCATTTATAATTAATAAAATTTGATTAGAGTTTAATAGTACATTGAAGAAATAATAAATATTATTTCTTGGGTAGAATAATTTGTTAGTTGGATGTCGTGAGGACCTGTCTAGTTGGACCAGCGGAACTACTGCAGTGTTCCTCTTTTCTTATGAGTCCGGTATTGTCGCGCGTCAGGTGTTTCTTTGTTGTGGGAGTTGACTGTGAGGTGTGGTCTAAGCCCTTTAATTGCCTTCCTTTGATGCATTACTTTCATAGTTCCTTGACAATGTGAGTAGTCACGAAAGCGCTTGGAATTTCACTATTCTTTCACAGTGGTTGTTTTGCATATTTTAAAATCACCTGTTTATTGTGATCTTATTGCATATATATATATATATATATATATATATATATATATATATATATAATATATATATATATATATATATATATATTATATATATATATTATATATATTATAATATATACATTATATATATATATATGTATATATCATATATTACATTAATATATATATAATTATATAACATTATAAAGCTATACATATATATATATATATATATAATATATAATATATTAATATATAATATATATATATATATATATATATATATATATATATATATATATATATATATGTCGTGCCGAATATGTAAAACTGGTCACTTAGCAAGAACTCATTTAAAATTAAGTCCTTTCTATAATTTTCTCTTATACGTTTAAAGATATATTTTTTTCATTAATGTTGACGTAAAAATTTATAATTTTGCACCAAAAGGAACTTAGAAAACTTACCTAACCTTAATATAACAAGCGCAATTTAATTTAGCCTAATCCAGCTAATATATTTAAATAAGTTTACAATAATTTAATAATAAACAAACATTGAACTATTTGTTTTTGTTAGGTTAAGAATGATTTATGCGAGATTATTGCATAAACAATCGGCACGATAATATATATATATTATATATATATATATATATATATATATATTTATATATATATATATATATATTATATATATATATATATATATTTTATATATATTTATATATATATATATATATATATATATAATATTTTATATATATATATATATATTTTATATATATGTATATATATGTATATTTATGTATATGTGTAATAAAAAATATATATAATTATATATAATATATATATATATATATATATATATTTATATATATATAATATATAATATATTCCTCTGAAATTATGTGTGTAAGCGCATGAGGTGCTCAGGTTTGTTGTATTTCCTATTTTCCCTGTGCTATTTTTCATATATATCATATGTATATTATCTCTCTCTTTCTCTCTCTCTCTCTCTGTTACACAGGGTTCGACAAGGTTAGGGTAAGGATTTCTAACTTTATTTACAAGTTAAGAGCTGTTACCTACATCAGCTCCTTTGAAAGACTTTATTGTAATGAGACGTGCAAGTAGGGAACAGGATGAAGTTGGAGCGTTCTATGGGCCAGCAATTTCACTTGATCAACTGACTTTATTTCGCTGTATGAACATGTTCCAGACTCAAGTCATCCTGGGACTAAATGATCTCAGAGGAAGTGATGTTCTGGGGAAAGGTACTGCCAGAGTGAAGTTGCTGCTTGCTGCCCGCTTTGTTGTGTGGAAGCTCACTTCTCACTGTCCTAAGATTGGAGCCAAGTGTGGTACTTTGACGATGTTGGTCTTGTACGTGACAGTAAGGCCACCCACATCCCTCCGGTGTTGAAGGCTCTGCTGAAATGTCAGATCTATCCAGGATGGGTCCAGGCAAGAGATGAGGCGTCTTGCTCTGTTCTCTACTCTGTCAGGCAGTCGCAGATGAGATGGGGGTCAAGCAGTTCAAGAAATTGCAGCATACTCAATGTGTGAGCATACTTGTGCCTCGTACAGAATCTTGCAACCCCTACTGTCGAGCAGATGCGAGATACGTCGAAGTTTTATAAGCTTCTTGGTCGCCTGGTTTGTAAGATTTACAACGTGGTTCTTCATGGTCAGTATGGAGTCACATTTCACCCCAAGTATATCAACTTCTTCCCTGGGTATCAACACCCTCCCATTCATACTGACTACTGCTCCAGCATTACCATCATGGTTCATAGAGACCATCATCATTTGTGTTTTCTCAGGAGCAAATGACACCTGCCATCGGTTTCCCCATGTTGATATAGCTATTAGTTGGTGATGATGTAGCTTAGAGCAGTTGGCGTTTCCTCTCTTGGATAAGTAAATGTCAGAGTACAGTCGTCTGCATATGCAAGGGATTCTGGGATGAGATGAAGAAAGTCATTGAAGTAGACATTCCATAACAATGGCCCAAGCACGCTTCCCTGTGGAACACTTGCCCCAATAGGATATCTTGCTGACTCTGTCCCATTGAGAACTATACTTAAAGATCTACTTTGAAGGTAATCACTGAAAAGATACAATGCAGAGCCTGCATTTCCCAGTGCTTGCAGTTTTGCCAAGAGGCCCTGATGGCCATACTTAGTCGAGTGCACCAGCAATGTCCAGTGCTACCACACAGCGTACTTCGGATTCATCCGGTGACAGGTGCCACTTAGTGGCACCAGTCACTGATAATATTGAATCATAAGGTGACACGTAAGTTGTGCTGTCTCTTGAGGCGGGACAGTGGGTCGTAGGGTCTAACCCTGGCCTGCCACAGTTTGGTAAGTGATTCAGTACCACTTGTTTCGTGGTTTCATTGCTATATAGACTGCTTGTTGAGGCGGGTGTTCAAACAGGAGGAGGCTGAAATTAATCCTTGAGCATCCACTGCCACAAGTGTCCTCGCAACATGAAACAAGCCTGGTTCGCTAGGTTCATGTTTGTAGGATCGATGTCGGAGTGGATAAGGTGACACGTACATTGTGTTGTCTCTTCAGGCGGAACAATGTGTCGTGGGGTGGAACCCTGGCATGCCGCAATATATATATATATTATATATATATATATATTATATATATATATATATATTAAAATATATATATATATAATATATATATATATATATATATATAATATATATTATATATATATATATATATTTATTATATATATATAATATTATACAATGGAGATTTAACCTGTGAGATTAGACTTGTAGACATGCTATCCACTAGTTCAGTTGAGTGTATAAAATTTCATATGCTGCTCTACAAGACTGCAAGTTAAACTTTGAGATAAGAGTCGAGCACATTAGCTAATGATTCCGAGACTTGAGGCATTTCTCTTTGCAGTCTTGCTAATGAATGGTCCTTCACCTCCATTTGTTTACCCCAGACCGTTATGCTCGTCTCCCTTGAAGCAAATGCAGACTTTTGCCATTCCTCTGAGGTTCAAGTTATTTTAAAAAGATTTTAACCTACCTTCAGGACTCTTTTATTTAATAAGATTAATTTTCACAGTTGCATTTTATTTATAATGACATGTTTGGTGTCAGGCTTTTGTTGGTTGTTGTATACGCATGATATGATACTTGACCTGATTTGTCAATGGGAAGCGAGTTTCAGATGTATCTCGTTTTATTTCCTCTCTATATTTACACTGAAGTACATGCTAAGATCCCTGAGACTCGCATGTCATCATTGTCTACTTTGTGAGTACTGCTGAGTATTTTGTATATTGTCACCCTCTCCTTAGTTGCGTTTTCCAGTTGTAGATAAAAACACCTGTGTACAGTTGAGGACATTTACATTTCACCACGTGTGGGTTCGTCAGTACTAGGATTAGGACTGAAGAAGTCCCTCATGGTGAAATATTTGTGTATAAGTGTCTTTACCCACAGCTTGTTGGTATCACTATACCATTTACAACAGCTTTCTGGTTGCTTTATAGCTCTACATAGTGCGAAACATTGTCCCAATAACAACTTGTTCTGCAACACGTGTCTTTTCTTCATAATTTAAAGACATCTAAGTACAAGTCTGTCTATAACAAGTGCCTTTACTCTCATGCAAGTCTGTCTGTGTTCTAGTTCGTCATCACAATCTCTCTGAAAATCTAGACATATCACATCACATAGAGCACTACTTTTTCTTCCTACACATAAAAAGTATCTTTTTTTTTTTTTTTTTTTTTTTTTTTTTTTTTTTTTTTTATTCGCCGGTATTCTCCCGGCCCGGGTCTTTTCCAAGTAGTGGTGACCCGGCCTTGGCTCCCTATCTGGGGAGTGTCTCGAGACTTAAGTCTCCTATGGGAGGAGGTACAGTACCTCCTCATCTTTGAGACCAAGTGTCCCCAGGCCTAGCCACATTCCCCGCCCTCACGGGGCTCGTAGGGAGAAGCTAGGCCTCTGTTCTGCCATCTACCCCGCCTCAAAGGGGGCTCGTGGGGATGGCAGTCTTATGAGCTGCAGATGGTAGCAAGCTCAGGCCTCTCTTGACCTTAACAAGTATCATTAAAGAAATCGAGAATTTGTTTTAAATCATAAACGATTTTTTTAATAAATGTGAACTTTTATTTTATTTATGACTAAATATTTTACTATTTTATTTTAAATTATTGTTTCCTTGAGTTTATCAACAACTGAAGTTAACTACTTGGCTGATAACTACTAGGAAGAACATGACAATTGCACATTTTTATTCCTTTTATTACTTGTCCTCCCACACTAATCACTTTCCACATATCAGGCTTGAACTTGAAAGACCTAGATTATACCATTTCTACAACCTGTTTATGTTAAGTTGCAACGTCTTAGAGTTCTCCATATTTATGCGTCTTATCAGTTTTATATCATTCGGAAACAGCGGCTTGTAGCGGTCCATCTTCCAGGGCTGATGTATGTATTATTGACTCAGTTGTATTAACTTTACTTTTGTTTGATTATGTGATCTACCATTCTCATATCTGCTTTGGAATCTGTGTTCAGATTAACTTTATGGTACATCATTCAATAACTTATTCTAGTTCCTTGCTACACTTCCATTGTAAAATTACGTTAAAATATTTAACTGGCTTATTTGCATGTTCATATTCCATTATGTCTTCGTCCTGGTCCTTTCTAAGGTTAACATCTGTCATTCTCCGTACTGCCTTTTCCTTGAATCGATAGTCTGTTTAGTGACAGTCCAAAAGCACTCTCTACTAGGCTACCCAATACGATTGCTTGTAAACCTGCTATCTACTGTAGCTGTGGAATTTGTAGTGACGAATCACTTCTATCCAACTACATCTCACAGTCATCTTCATGTAATATCAAAACATCCTCATCGATAATAAGTGAAGTTTGAAAGATAGATGGAAATATGTTGACAATAAATGAAGATATTTACCACGACTTTCGTATTACTGAGTATGCACAATCACACACACACACACACACTTTTAAATATATATATATATATATTATATATATATATTTATATATATATATATATTATATATAATATATATATATATATTTATATATATATATATATTTATATATATATATATATATATATATTATATATATATATATATATATTTATATATATATATATATATTTATATTTTATATTATATATAAAATATATAACATATATATATATATATATATATATATATATATATATTTATATATATTATATATATTATATATATATATATATATATATTCAACAAGTCGGTCGTCTCCCACCGAGGCAGGGTGACCCAAAAAAGAAAGAAAATCCCAAAAAGAAAATACTTTCATCATCATTCAACACTTTCACCACACTCACACATTATCACTGTTTTTGCAGAGGTGCTCAGAATAAACAGTTTAGAAGCATATACGTATAAAGATACACAAAAATATCCCTCCAAACTGCCAATATCCCAAACCACTCCTTTAAAGTGCAGGCATTTTTACTTCCCATTTCAGGACTCAAGTCCGACTATATGAAAGTAACCAGTTTCCCTGAATCCCTTCACTAAATATTACCCTGCTCACACTCCAACAGATCGTCAGGTCCCAAGTATCATTCGTCTCCATTCACTCCTATCTAACACGCTCATGCACGCTTGCTGGAAGTCCAAGCCCTCGCCACAAAACCTCCTTTACCCCCTCTTTCCAACCCTTTCGAGGACGACCCTACCCCCCTTTCCTTCCCCTATAGATTTTTTATGCTTTCCATGTCATTCTACTTTGATCCATTCTCTCTAAATGACCAAACCACCTAAAAAACCCCACTTCTGCCCTCTAAACTAATGTTTTTTTAATTTCCAAAACCTCCAAATTTTTTCCCCCACTCCGAATTTTCTGCAAAATATTTACACCCACAATTCCCCTTTTAGACAGGACATCTCCACTGCCTCCAACCGTTCCTCGCTGCCCCATTTACCACCCAAGCTTCCATCCATATAAGGTTTTGGGTTTCTACTTTTACTTTCTTTAAAATTCCCCTTTTTTTGGCCCCCCATAGAAAACGTTTTTTGGGACCCCACATATCCCTAAAACGCACCACTCCCCTTTTTTTTCCCTCATAAATTTTAAATGTTTAAAATCTTCCTTCATAAACCCAATCGCCGAACGCCCAACTCCCAAGTATCTAAAAAACATTAAACTTCTTCCATACTCCTCCCTCCCCAATTTATTACCTTTTTTTTTCTTTATCTAAAATCATTTGATCCCCTCATCCCTTCTCTTTTTTTTGTTCACTTTAACTTTCTCCTTTTTACACGCTTCTCAAACTCATCCAAAAACCTTTGCAATTTTTTTTTTAGAATTTTCCCTTAAGCCCCATTTAATCATCAGAAAAAGAAAACTTTTGGTCAATTCCCTTTTTTAAATTTGTTTCCCCTTAATTTAATCCCACCCCTCCCCCGAACCCCTAGAATTTACTTCTTTTAAAAAACCCCACCCTAAAAAATATTTTAAAAAAACCATGGTAAATTTAAAAACCCGGGTCAAAGGGACCTACTTTTCCCGGGGAAAAATTTATTCTCCCTTCCTTCAACCCCACCCTTCCCTGAGCTTCCTATCCTCTTTAAAAAGCCCCTTTTACAGCATTTAATAATTTTCCACCTATTCCCATAAAATTGCAAGCCCTTGCCACTTTGGCCCCTCTATCCACTCTTCATATCCCTTTTTTCTAAATCCAAAAATGCAAAAAAAAATTTCCCCTACCCTTTACTAAATACTGTTCAAAATATTGCTTCAATGTAAAAACTTGATTTACACACCCCCCTCCCCATTTTGGAAGCCTCCTTGCTCACCCGGGGCCAATTTTCAATTCTGTTTTCCTCTAATTTTTTCCAAATTTTAACCCTCCTTTAAATATTTTTCCTTTGGTATACTCATTTAAACTTATTCCTCTAAAAATTTTTCCAATCCCCTTTTTGCCCCCTTTTCCCTTTATATAAAGGGACTATACATGCTTTCCGAAACCCCTTTGGGTTTACCTTCCCCTCTTCATACTTTTTATTAAAACAAAAGTCCCCAACCCACTCCAACACTTTACCCCCCCCTTGCTTTTAACATTTCTGCATACCCCTTCAGTTCCAGCTGCTTTCCCCCCTTTCATTCTACGAAAGGGCCTCACGTACCCCCACCACATTACATTCTGCTTTTTCTTCACTCCAAAAAGGGGTTTTGTCCCTCCCCTGGCCAGTGCATAAATTTTACCACCCCCCCTTTCTTTCAAAAATTTAAAAGTTCCTAAAAAATATTCTCCCCCATCTAACAAATTCCCTCCCTTTTTCCCCCCTTTTTACAACCCCCCTACCTTTTTTTTAAAGGCCCAAAACCCTATTTTCCCCTGGCTTTCTTAACTTTTTTAACCCCACTCCAAAAAATTTTTTTCTTATTTTCTTTAAAAATTT
Organism: Cherax quadricarinatus; assembly: GCF_026875155.1. Lineage (NCBI taxonomy): Eukaryota > Metazoa > Arthropoda > Malacostraca > Decapoda > Parastacidae > Cherax > Cherax quadricarinatus. Next base: position 29,002,618 of record NC_069437.1, read on the forward strand.
TTTTTGGACAGTCCCCTTCTCCCATTTTATTTTCCCTCCTTTTGCACCCCTCACCCCCTCTCTTCCCCTTTTTCTTTTACTCCCCAATAAAATTTTTCTTTCTTAAAACACTTCTGTTTGTAAAAACCCTCGAAAGCTACCTTTTTCTCTTTTATCACCCCCTTTTAAAATTTCATCATTCCCCCCAATCACCCCTTTTTTCCCCCTTGCCCCCCCCCCCTTTTAAACCACAAACTTTCCCCCCAAATTCTAATACTGTTTTTTTAAAACAAATTCCCAAAACCCTCTTAAACTCCCCCAAAACAAATGTCTTTGCACAGCCCCCTTTTTTGCCAATTTGTCGCTTATATCTCGCCCGAACTTCCCCCCTCCCTTAGTTTATACATTTTCCCTTTTCCCTCTTTTTTTTGTTGTTGCCCCCTTTCCTCTTATCCCTTCTTTAATTCTTACTCTAACTGTGTACAAAAAAATAATGATTTTGGGATATATCAGTTCCCCCCTCTATAAACATTGTACTTTCCTGGACCCTTTCCCATAAACCCTTTAAATTTCCCAAATTAATTTCAAAAAAAAACTACTTTAAATTTCCCGTGCTACATCAAAACCTTGTATATTTATTTATCCCTTTTTCATAAAATTTTGTATTACTTTTTTACCAAATTTCTTTCTACACATAGCTAAATTTTAAAAGGCCCCCCAATTTACTTTTACCCCTGGCACCCCAAATTTACCTACTACTCCCTCCATAACATTTTTACCCCATTTTAGCTTAAACCCCCCAACCACCATTACTCTCAAAATTGATTCAAAACTCCCACGCATTCACTCAACACCCCCAAGAATCTCTTCCCCCCCCTCTACACTTCTTCTTCCCCAAAGGGGGCATACAGCTTACAAAAACCCCTTTTCAAAACCCAATTCTTTTTTTTTTCTCCACTTTAACCCCTTGAATTTTGCTTTGTAGTCCCTTTTTCCTGTCATAGATTATCCTTAAAACATTATTGCTACTCCTTTTTTAGCTCTAACTCTATTTAAAACCCCTGCCCAAAACCCCATTTTTTCCTCCCCATTAAAAAATTTCCCCAAACCCCCTTCAGTTTTGTTTCATTTAAAAGCCAGGAAATCCATTTTCCCTTCTCATTCATAACATCCACAATATCCTTTCTTTTTAATTTGCACAAATCCACGCACATTCAGATTCCCCATTTTGGACAATTTTTCTTTTTTCTTTTTTCTTTTTAGAAATTTTTAAAGGGGAAAATGGGGTTTTTTGCCCATTTTTCCCCGGCTTTTTAGTTGCCCTTTTCAACACCCCTTTGCTTACGGGGGGGAAAGTTTTTATTCCATTCCCCCAAGGATAAAAAAGGAAAAGTAAAAAGCCCAAGAACTTTTAAGATAAAATCAAAAAAAAACTCGTTTGAGTGTGAAATAAAAAAAATTTTGTACTTGAAATGTGTAGTGTGACCTAAGTGTAAGTAAAAGTAGAAAGAGTACATGAAATTTTGGGCCATTTTTTATGAGACAGAAAAAAGGACAACAGAAATTTCCACCTTCTTTGGAAAAACAATTACGGGTTTTTCATTTTACACTCACTTGGCAGGGGTATTTCCCTCCCTGGGGGGTTTTTGCTGTCTCCCAAATCTACTACCTTTTATATTATATATATTTTTATAAATATTTTTATTTATATATATATATTTATATATAAATATATATATATATATATACCCGCAAACCAATGAACGGTTGAAAAAACCCCACGGGGGGGATTTAGGAAATTATAGCTCTGGGGCCTTTCTTTTTGCAATCAAAACCATATTCAGGAGTTTGGGCAAAATTGCAAAAAGAAGAGGATGTTAAAAGCAAGTACTTTTTCCAGAGGCCCGTTTTCACGGGAAAGTGAGTGAGTGAGGGGAGGGGGGAGAGAAGGTACGGGAAAATTATCCCCAGGCACAACAGTGCGAACACCCAAAAAGGGGGTGAAAATTTTAGCAATGCTTGCATGATTTTTCTAATGCTATAATATTCATCCCTTTTGGCTGGGGGGCACTGTTGTTTTTGGGGGGCATTTCCTGAAATCCTTCTCTCCCCCTCACTCACTCTAGGGGAAGGGAGGGGTTTCCTCGGGAAAAACGTATTTCCCTTGGACACCCTCCTTTTTCGCAGTTTTACAAGTTTTTCTTGATGGGTGTTGATTCATATTTTATATTTTATATTTTTTATATATATATTTATATATATATATATATATATTTAAAATTTTATATATTTATATTTATATATTTATGTCGTGCCGAATAGGCAGGAACTTGCGATTTTGGGCCCTTAAATAGCAACCCCTCTTCTTGCCATATAGGACAAGTAAAAATTTTTTTTATCCCAAAAATTTTTTCGCCCAAAATTTTAATTCTGAAACCCTTAACAAAAAAAATTTATTTGTTTTGTGTTTGTTTAGTACAAAAATTTTTGGGAAAACGAAATTTAAAAATATTTTTGTTTTTAGGCTAAATAAATTGGTCTTGTTATAAAAAGGTTTGGGAAATTTTTCTAAGATTCTTTTGTGCAAAATTAAAATTGTTTTACTTTAAAAATTAATGAAAAAAAATTTTTTCCCCCTTTAAGCCTTTGCTTTGTCGTATGGAGGCGACTAAAATCCCGGGAGCAATGGGTTATTTTCCCCCTTCTCCGGTAGACTTTTTATTTAAAAAAGAGAAGATAAAAAATTTTTGTAAAACGGGGATGTTTAAAAAATGTCCCGGGTTGTAGTGGGATGCAAAAAAACGTTGATTGCTAAAGTTATGAATGAAAAAGGGAAGTTGGATTGCCTGGCCCTAGGGGAAAACCAAAGTAAAAGGGGGGTAGGGGGGGTTTTTCGTGGGGGGGAAAAAAAAAGGGGATTAAATTTGGAGTATTGAGAGGGTTGGGCCCAAGGGGCAAGGGGTAGCATTTAAATGTTGAATGATCAGTTATGGAAGGGGGAAAAAGAGAATATGAATGTGTAAATTCAAGAATTATGTGGATTAAAGAAAAGGGTTTGGGGTTGCGAAAAGTAAAGTCATAATAAGGTGTATGCCCCCTGGGGGAAGAGGGGAATGCGAGGAAGAGAGAAGTTTTTTGGGGAGATGTTAATTTGAATGTAAGGGTCTTTAAAACCAAGTGGGGAGAGTAATTTTTGGTAGGGGCCCTAAAATGCAAAAGTGGGGAAAAGAAACTTTTGAGAGGGTTTTGGTTTAGGAAAGTTTGGGGGGTCCCAGGGGAAAATTTTGAAAATTGGGACCCCTTTTTGATTGAACTTTGTATAGAAAGGGGTTTGGGTTATATGTAATCAAATTTTAAAAAAAAAGGGTTTAAAAAAGTTTTCAAGAATGTTGTAGGGCGAAAGGGCCCAGTAGTTTTTTGGATTTGTTTGGTAGAAAAAAGGGATGTTGAGTTAGACTTCAGGATTTACATGTTTTATAGAGGGGCCACAGATATATCAGATCTCTTTCTAGTTGAAGCTAAATGAGAGAAAAAGGTAGATGGGTACAAGGAAAAATAAAAGTATCGGGGAAAGAGAGAAAGGTGAAGGTTTATAAACTAAAAGGGGGAGGCATTTAGGGTAAGATTTTAAACAGTTTTGGGGTTTGATGGGTTTAATTTGAGAGCATAGGCAAGGGGGTCGAAGGGTATGGGCTGGGTTTTTAAAAATGTAGTGTTAGGTGTTTAAAGCAGAAGTTTGGGGTTTACGGGAAAAAGGGGATGCGGGAGGGAAGAGGAGCGATTGGTGGAATGTTTGATGTAAAAAAAGGGGTAGAAAGGGAGAAAAAGTTAGATATGAGAAGTTTTTCCCAAAGTAGAAGTGTTTCAAGGGGGGAAAGGGAGTATTGGAGAAAAAGAGGGGGTTTAAGAGAGTGGGGGATGGCAATGTAAAAAAGAGCAAAGAGAGAGGGGGTGATAAATGTTATAAACAAAATTTTGTTGAAAATTTAAAGAAAAAGTTTTGGAGTGGGGGATTAAAAAGGGTTAAGAAAGCCTAAAAGAACAAAGGGATTTGTCAGTTAAAAAAAAGGGGGGGGGGAAAAGTTTTTTAAATTTGGAGGTTAGAGGTATTGGGAAAAGATGGGGGGGAAATTTTTTGGGGAAATTTGGGTTTAAAGGGTTTGTGAAGATAGGGAAGCTTTTGATTTCGTGTTTTGGACAAGGAGGAAAACATTTTTGTAGGAGTGGGAAGAGCCATTTTGTGAGTGTGGGGGAAGTTCGGGGCATTTAGGTAAAATGAAAGGGGGTAAGGCGGGCCGAGATTGATGGGAAAAAGATGAAATGTTAAGGGGAAGGGGGGGTTTTATTTTGGGGTTTGGTTTTTTGGTGCAATTATTTTTAAATGTAGGGAAAGAGGGAAAGGTCCCTAGGGATTGGCAGAGGCATAAAATTGGGTTTTTGTATAAAGGCCAAAGGGGTTTAAAAGAGAGTGAAAAAAAATTATGGGGGGAAAAGTCTGTTCAGTATCCCGGGTAAAGTGTAGGGTTTAGAGTTAATATTGAAAAAATTAAAGAGTAAGACGGAAAATAGGATAGCGATGAAAAAGGGGCCCCTTTAAAAAAGGGGTGGGGGGTTTTTGTGGACCAGGTGTTTACAGTAAAAAATATAATTTGAACATTTTTTTAAAATAAGGCAAAAGAGGCCCTTGTGGCATTTATGGTTTTGGGAAAAAGGGGTTTTATGACAGGGTGGTGGGGGGCAATGTGGCAGATTTTTTCCAAGTTTTATGGTGAAAGGGGGTTTGGGTTTACTGAAAGCAGTGAAGATTTTTTTTCCGAGGATAGTGGGGGTTTAAAGGTTAGAGTATTTAGGAAAGGGGGAAAATTTTTTTTTCCCAGTAAAAAGTGGGCCCTTTTAGAAAAGGATGTGTGTTTGTCGCCTTTGGTTGTTTTTTTAATTTATAGATGGGGTTGTAAGAAAAGGGAAAAATGCGAGGGTCTTGAAAAGGGAGGCGGGGAAATTAAAAGATAAAGAATCACACAAAAAATTTGGGGAGTTGTCACAGTTGTCTTTGCTGATGACACTGTGCTCTTGGGAGATTCTGAAGAAAAGGGTTTCAGAGTTTGGGGGGATAAATTTGGGTTTTGGGGGTGTCCCAAAAGAAGAAAATTAAAAGTGAACCCCCAGGGAAAAAGGGAAGGTTGTGAGGATAACAAAAAAGATTTGGTGTTTAAAGATTGGATTCAGATTGGTGGGGAAAAAAAGGTATGGAGGTTTGGTGAATGTATTCAGATATTTTGGGGTTTGGGGAACGTGGTCAGCAGATGGATCTATGGGGAAAAATGAGGTTTAATAAAAAAGAATTTTATGAGGGGAAAAAAAGTTTAGGTTGCACTTAGGAGTCTGTGGAAAGGGGGCAAAAAAAAACTTTGTTCCCTTTGGGGGCAAAGGGGGAAAGTATGAGAGTTAGTTTTCCAACGCTTCCCTTTTATGGGGTGTGAAGATGGGGGTTGAAAAGTTGCCCGCGAGGAAAAGGTGGAGGCAAGGGGGAGATGTCATTTTCTGGGGGGCAATGTGTGGTTTTGAATATTTAAAGCAGAGAAATTGGAGTTGGAAAGTTAGGAGGAGGGCGGGATTCCCCCCCTGTTTTCCCGAGGGCTGTGGAAAAGGGGTTTTCGAGGTGGTTCGGGAAATGTAGAGAAAAATGGAGCGAAAAAGAGTTTACTTCAGGTTTTATCCCGTCTGTTGTGGAAGGGGGGCGGGGGTAGGGGGGGCCCCAGGAAAAGGGTTTGGGGGAGGGGGTAAAGGAAGGGTTTTGGGGGCGAGGGGCTTGGACTTTTTGCAGGCATGTGTGAGCGTGTTTGGTGGAGTGAATGGAGGGAAAAAGTTTTTTTAAAACTTGACTTTTCTGTTGGGGTGTTTAGCAAAAATTAAATAAAAGGGGGTTTAGGGGGAAAAGGGACAGGCCGGATTTAGTCCTGGAGATGGGAAGAAAAGTGCCTGCCCTCTGAATGGGGTGGGGGTTTTTATGTTGCAGTATAAAATGTGTAGGTTTTAAAACCCTTTTTTGCAAGCAGTGATGGGTGAATGGGTGGGTGAAAGTTTTTTTTTTTTCGGGCCACCCTGCCCTTTGGGGGGGAAAACGGCCAGTGTGATAAAAAAAAAATAATTATAATATATATATATAATTTTTTTTATAAAATATTATATTAAAATAAAAATATATATATTTTATATATATATATATATATGTCGTGGGCCCAATATGTAAAATGGTCAATTGCAAGAAACTCATTTAAAATAAGTTTCCCTTTTTAAAAATTTTTTTCTTTTTTAAATTTAAAGATATTTTTTTTTCATTTTTTGTTGATGTAAAAATTTATAATTTTGCCCCAAAAGGAACTTTTGGGAAACTTCCTTTAAACCCTTTTTTAACAAGAGCAAAATTTTTTTTAGTCTAACTCAACTTAAATTTTTTTAGATTTTTTTTACAATAAATTTAAAACTAAACAAGCACAGTGAAATTTTTTTTTTTTTTTTCGTTTTGGTTCAGAATGATTTTGGCAAATTATTGTATCCCCAAATTTTCAAATTGTCCCATATGGCAAGATGAGCGTTGCTATTTAAGCCAAGATCGCAAGTTCTGCCCATTCGGCACGACATATTTTTATATATATATATATATATATATATATATATTTATAATTTTTTTATATTTTATATATACTTTTTTATATTTATATTATTGTTATTATTATTATTTTAAATTTTTTTTTTTAAACACACTGGCCCAAATTTCCCCGAAAGGAGGGGGGGCCCGAAAAAAAAGAAAAAATTTTTACCATCATTCCCCTCCATCACTGTCTTGCCAAGGGAAAGGGGGGCCCTTTTCCCCCCCCCTAACTTTTTAAAAATTGCAACATTTTTTCAACCCCCCCTTTAGAGGGCAGGACTGTACTTCCCATCTCCAGGACTAAGTCCGGGCCCGCCGGTTTCCCTTGAATCATTTCATAAAATGTTAAAATTTGCTCCACTCCAACAGCAAGGGCAAGTATTTAAAAACCCCTTTTTTCTCCCTTTTTCCCCTTTAAAACACGTTCACGCATGCCCGCTGGAAGTCCAAGCCCCTCGGGACACAAAACCCCCCTTTACCCCCCCCCCCCAAAAACCCTTTTCCCTTTGGCGAATATATATATATAATTTTTATATTTTTTTGTGCCCAAATGTTAAAACTGGTCAATTAGCAAGAAACCATTTTAAATTAATTTTTTTTCTGAAATTTTCTCTTATGTTTAAAGATATATTTTTTCATTAATGTTGTGTAAAAAATTTTTAATTTTGACACCAAAAGGAAAATTAGAAAATTACCTAAACCCTTTTTATAAAAAAGAAAAAAATTTATTTTTGCCCAAACCCCCCCCATAAAAATTTTTTTTCGATTTGTTTACAATAAATTTTAAACTAAAAAAAAACACGTTTTAAAAATATTTTTTTTCGTTAGGTTCAGAATGATTTTGGCGGGAAAATTTTTTGCATACCCAAATTTTCACTTGTTCCCCTTTTGGCAAAAGGGGCGTTGCTATTTTAAACCAAGAAACGCAAGTTTCCCGCCTATTCGGCACGGGCATATATATTTAATTTATATATTTTATTATATATTTTTTATATTTTTAAATATATTTTTATATATATATATAATTTATTATATTTTATTTTAATATATATATATTTTATATATATATATATATATAATTTTTTATATGTTTTATTGTATATATATTATAAATATATATATTTGTATTTAATTTTTTATATATATATTTTTATATATTTTATATATTTGTTTTTATATATTGTTATTTTTATTATATATTTATTTATAAAGTATGTATGTATTTATATTTTTTTATTTATATAATATATCTATTTATATATATATATATATTTTATATATATTTTATATTTATATTTTAAAAATATAATGGGTGCCGAAATTTTTGTTTAAAAAGGGGCCAATTGCAAGAAATATTTAAAAATTAAAATCTTTTCTAAAATTTTCCCCTTAGGGGTTTTTAAAAAAAATATTTTTTTCATTAATGTTCATGAAAAAAAAATTTTAAATTTTTAAACCCAAAAGAAAACTTAGAGAATTTAAATAACCTTTTTTATAAACAAGAGCAATTTAAATTTTGCCTAACCCAACCCAAATAATTTTTTGATTTTTTTACAGAAATTTTTAATTTGAAAAAAGCCAGTGAAAAATATTTTTTTTTCGTTAGGTTCAAAAATTTTTTTTGGCGAAAATTTTTTGCATACAAAAATTTTTCACTTGTCCTACATGGCCGATGAACCCTTTTATTTTAAACCAAGATTTGCAAAATTTTGCCTTTCGGCACGAAAATATTTTATATATATTTTATATATTTATATATTATATATATAAATATATATTATATTTATATATATTAAAATATATATATATATGGTATACAGCAACCCCCCAGGGGTACCCAAACCTGCCGGAAGGGGAGTGTTTTTAACGAAAGCCTGTAATTGTTTTAAAATGATGGGGGATTGTGGGCCTTTTGGGCTGTTCATTTAAAAATGCAGAAATTTTTAGGTATGTCTTGCTGGGTTCCCACTTACACTTAGGTCACACTTTCCATAAGGGACAAGCTTTTATATACCCCCCCTTTTGGGTTTTTTTTATTTTCTTTTGTTTTTTGGTTTTTGTTTAATTTTCCCCTTTTCACCAGGGGAAGTGGGGGGAAAAGAATTTTCCTCCCTAAAACCTGCGTTTTGTAAGAGGCGCTGAAATTTCCGGGAGCAAAGGGGCTAGTAACCCATTCTCTGTATTTTATTTTTCTAAATTTGAAAGGAGAAAATTTTATTTTGCCCTTTTTGTTTACCCCACCTCGGTGGGATTCGGCTTTGGGACGTTTTAAACAATTTTTATATGTATAAAATTATTTTTATATATATATTATATTTATTTATAATTTATATATATATTTTTATATATATATATATATATATTTCATTAAAATTTTGTAAATAAAATTTTTTATATATATATTTATATTTTTATAAATATATATATTATATATATATATTTTAAAATTTTATATATATTTATAAATATATATATTTATTTTATATTTATAATATTTTTTTATATATAAAATATATATATTGTAATATATATGTATTATATATATAAAAATAAAAATATATTAAAATATATTTATATATATTACTTTCATAAAATATGTACTTATATATAATATATATATATTTTATTATTTATATTTATTTATATATATATATATAATTATATATTTTATATATTATTTTAAAATAAGATGGGAAAAAAAAGTTTTATTTTTGGGGGGGTGAAATTTTTAGGTTTTCATAGCTAAAAATTATTGTAACCCCCGCTTTATGAATTTGGGTTTAAAGGTGGGGGGGTTTTTTGAGGGTAGTCGTTTTTTTTGGCAGACTTGCCAAAAAAAACCAGAGCGTTTTTATGTTAGACAGCAATCTGGGCATTTACGTTTTGGAAATAAATAGTTTATTATTCTTATGTTTAAAGATCACTTTAGTCAGCTATTTTTTCATCGAAAAACTTCATGTAGCCATGTAAAACAGAAAAAACTTCGTTCAGTTTTTTAATACTGGGGTATTTTTGTAATGTGTTTTAACACAGACCTTTTTTTGTCAGCTCTGTAAAATTTTAACAGTTTATGTAAACCCGTGCAAAAACTGGGGGAGGTTATGTTTGCTGTTTTTTTACATGAAAAGGTTTTATGTCAGCTGTGTAACACTGAAAAATTTTTTGTCAGCTGGCCCTTTTAAAATGCATGGGCAGTTATGTAACATTAAACATTTTATTTTAGCTGTGTTTAAAAATTTCCCAATTCATGGGCGGTTATATAAGTTTTCAGCTGATAATACTGAACTGTTCATGTAAGATGTTCAAAAAGAATAAGTCATGTCAGCTGCATAACACTGAGCAGGTTTATTGGGCGGATTTGTAATACTAAAAAGTTAAAGTCAGAAAAGTTTAAAAAATTGAAAACTTTTTGTTTGCTGTGTGACATCGGGAAAACCCTTTATGTCGGGCCTTTTTGAAAAGCTGGAAAATGAAACTTTAGTGGTGTAACATTGAACCCCTTTATGTCCCGTTGGGCCTTGGACATGATCTTCCGTGGATCAAAATTGATAACTTTTAAAGTTAGCAAAGAATAAAGTACAGTAAATCCTTTTTACAATTCCCTTTTTAAAAATGTTTTTCCCAAATTTTTTAGCTTAGACTTATTTGTGTGACCCTTTATTGTTTACCTTTTTACTTTCATGGTTTCTTCTTTTGTTAGTATTTGTCCCAGCATTGTTTACATTCCCCCTTGGGTTTTTTCCTCGGGAATTTATATTTGATCTGTTTTTTTTGGGGGAAAACTCACTGAGATTGGTTTTATTTTATTAGGATAAAACACCAAGAAAAGTTAAACTCTCAGTTTTGATGAATGGTTTGAAAAAAACCCACAAGTTTAAGATGGGGACCCATGCAGCTTTTTAGGAAACTTTATTCAGGAAACGTTTCGCCCCACAATGGGCTTAAAACAGTCCCAAAACAAAGAGGAAAAGGGGTAAGTTTGAGGAGGGTATGAGGAAAAACAGTCCCCCCAGCCTGGAGTCAATGTGTTTTAAAATCCATCAATCTTGTAGAATGTTTCAAACATAAAGGGGGTAGAGTGGCTTATATACTGTAGTGAGGTTGGGGTGAGCAGGGGGGAGGGGGGGTCTAGGGGTACCACCCACCCTGCAGCTCATGGGATCTTGTTAAAAAGAATTTTCAACACTTGTTCAACCTTTGGATAAAAGACCTACTTCGATATGGATGGTACCCTTTCCCCCGCCTCCGCCTGCTTAACCCACCTCACTACATTTAAAAAAGCCCGTCTAGGCCCTATGCGCATTCACAAGTCATGACTGAACACATCGACCCCCAGCTGAGGGACTGATTACCTCTACTCCTCCTCTATTCGCCCCTTTTGTATTGGACTGTGAAGCCACTGTGTGGCGAAACTTTTCCCTGAATAAAGTTTCCCAATGCTGCATAAGTGTCTCAATCTTCAACTTGTCGGTTTTTCAAGCCTTATCACAACTGTCAGACATGCAGCATCAGGGGATCTTGTTACAAGAATTTTTTCAACACTTGTTCAACCTTTGGAGAGCCCTACTTCGATAGGGAGGGTACCCTATGCCCCCGCCTCCGCCTGTTTATCACCTCATACAGTATATAAGCCACGTCAGGGCCCCTATGTGTATTTTTAAAAGATCGAGGGACTGAAAAACATCGATCCAGGCTGGGGGATGATTACCTTACTCCCCCCTTATTACCCCTTTCCTCTTTGTATTGGACTGATGAAGCCACTGTGTGGCGAAACGTTTCCTGAATAAAGATTCCCATATGCTGCATAAGTGTCTCAATCTTCATCTCTCAGTGCATAAACGCATAGAGCTGCATGTCAGTGTATATATACGGAGAGCTGTATTCCCCTTAGAATATACGGGGGGTCTCTTTAATCGGATTTGGTAGCGCTTTATATTAGAACGCTAATCAAACTGAGAATATGCTTTAATCCTTCTCTTAGGGATTAACTTATTCTTCTTGTACGCTTAATGACCTTCATGCAGTCCATATTTTATTTAAATAATGTTTCATACGTGTTAAAAACGCACACACAACACCCCAAAACCACACACAAAATTCAGAGGTGACATCGGGAAATTCAAAGTCAGGCGCAAAAAAGGGGGACGGTAACAAAAACGGAGAGATGCCGTACACGAAGGCCCTATCGACCCACGGGGGGCCCGGGGAAAAGACATGACACACTAAGATAAAACGAAGGTCCGAAGACAATGAAGGTATGTATAGCAGAGTTTAAAAGAAAACTGCAGTAGCAAGGGACAGTGGTCAGGAAAGACAGTTCAGAGAATGAAGTTTCAAAGAAGGGACAAAGGCAAAAACTTCAAGGGAAGGGAAATAAAATGCCTCAGGGGAAAGCAGTGGAGACTCAGTGGGGGGAGGAAAGGGCGGGGTCCATTTTTGGTACGGGCTCCAAAAACCCAAAGGGGGACAATTTGAAGAAATAAAACAGGGGGGAAAAAAAAATTATTGAAGGCATATAAAAACAAAGGGGAGGGCGATATGACCCAGGTGAAAAATTTTTCAGAGAATTTGGGGTGGTTTGCGAATGGAAGGGATAGGGCCCTGTCAGAGTAACTTTAAGGGAAGAATCAGTTCAAACCCGGTTCTGAAGAGAAAGAAAAGATGAGGGACAAAGAGGGGTCCCAGAGAGAAACCCGACAGCGACAGAACACAAGAAGAAAGGAACTACACGAAAGAGAGGGTACAGAGACGCAAGGAGGAACGGAAGCAACGAAAATGACAGGACCAGACACGGGGAAAAAGGGAAAACACCCCACAGAATCTCCCACCAAGAGACTCCAACCGCGACTTTCCCAAACGCAACTGACAACCTATCTAAAAACCCCCTCCTTTTCCCCTCTGCCCCCAAACCCCATACAAAAACCTCCCCCCAACAGCTGTCCCTTATGGGCATTCTGCCCCCACCCCCATCAACACAAACCCCCCCTACACCACAGCCCCAATATAGGCCCCCCCCAAGGGTCTCGCCCCCCAACCCCAAATTCTTGCATGACCAAAATGATAGAAAAGAAACGAAGGTTTGGTACAAAAACGCGGATGGAATAACGAATAAACATGAGGAGTAAAACAAAGAACAGTAAAAAAATCCCCGAATCTAGCATCACAGAAAAAAAACTCGCTGAACAATAACAGAACAGTCTTCCAACAGGTTTCAATCCTGGGGAAAGATAGAAGGAGTAGAGGGGGAGGGGGGTTGCACTGTCAAAAAACACCAGGGGGAATTTGGGGGGAAAAGGGGAAGGGCAGGGGCATGATTGGAGAAAAGACACATTTTAGGTACAATTCAGTCCGGAAACATAAAGTAGTCATTGGAGTGATGTATAACCCACCAAAAAATGAGGGGCCCAAAGAGGGGAGTACAAAAGAAAACAACGGGTGAGGTGGAACACTGATGAGGTGGCAAAAAGAGCTCATCGAGCAGAGCAAATTTACTGGTAAGGGGCAATTTCAACCCAGGAGATCGACGGAAAAAAACCTGGACCCACATGGGGGTCCCGAAAATGGAGAGCCAAGATGAGGATGTGATATTAAAAAAACCCATGCATCAACTGTCGGGGACACAACCAGAGAGAGAGGGGAGGATGAGCCAGCAAGTGGATCTTTGTTCACCCGAGCATTTCAGACATTGGGGACTCACTTACGGGGCCCCCTTGGACTAGGATCACGTGGTTTGAGTTTTGATATATAGTAGAGTTCAAGGGAGAAGGCAACAGGAACTAAAAGGGGACAGCCAAATTAAAAGGGGGGGGACTACAAGGTATGAGAAACTTCCGCAGGGGGTTCGGGGGAAGAAAAATGGTAGGAAAATCAGTAAACGAGATGAGGGAATATGTGGCAAAAAAGTGCGGGAGGCAGAGGAAAGTTTTGTTCCAAAGGGGAAACAGAAAAAAGGAAGACCAAAAGGGTCTTGGGTTTTTCCCCGAAGGTTTTTAGGGGGGCAAAAACAAATTGCAACAGAGAATAAAAAAGGTCAGGGGGCATAGGACCCGGGAAAAACAAGGAGTTAGTGAAGAGCCAAAAACGAGTATGCACAGATAAGGAGGGGGGCCCCCAGCGACGTTAAAAAGACATAGCATCAAAAAGTCAAATTTGCCCCCAGACTGCTGTATACCCACATTGGAGGAAGCCAAATAAGGACGGGGTGATAAGGCTGAGGAAAAAAGGGTGGAGAACTCACAAAAAACGATCAAGGGTAGTGGGGATAAAACACGAGATTTAAAAAAGTATTTACAGTAGAGACGGAAGGACTCTGGGGGGACAGACCAAGGGGGACACCAGAAAGGGAAATACACCAACAAGTGTTGGGGAAAACATAATACAGATGAGGAGGAGGTGAAGAAACCTAAGGGACTCGATACCTCAAGGCAATGGGACCGACAACTTTCCCCCGTGGGTCCTTAAGAGGGAGCAGATAGTTGTGCTGCCACTTCCAAAATCTTCAAACCCCCCTGGAAACGGGCAATACCTGAGGAGGGAAAACGGAAAAATGTTTCCCTTTTTTAAAAAAGGGACAGAAAAGAGGCTTTAAAACTTAGCCTGTGTCTTACGTGTTTGTATGCAAAATTATGGAGAAGTTTATCGGGGAGAGGGGTGGAGCACCGGGAAACGAACAAGGTAAAATCCAAACCAGCACGGATTCAGGGAAGGAAATCCTGTGTCACAAACCTTGGGTTTTTTTGAAAAAAAAACAGAAGTAAGCACGAGAAGAGGGGGGGGTTGATTGCATTTTTTGGGATGAAAGAAGGCCTTTGACCAGTTCCTCACAAGAGTTATGCGAAGCTAGAGCTCAGGCGCATTTTAAAGGGAAAGGGCACTGCAAGGATCAGAGAAATACCGGACGGGGGGCAAAAACGAGTATGGTACGTAATGATGTACACATTGGGCCCCTTGACGAGCGGGGTCCCACAGGGGTCGGTCTTGGGACCAGTGCTATTTTTGGTATAGTGAACGCTACGGAAGGGTTGATCAGAAGTGTCCCTGTTTGCAGATGTTTGTGATTTGAGGAGAATTAAATTGTAGGACCAGGGGGACTTCAAAGGACCTGGGACGACTGGACCCCTGGCCCAGCAAAGGGGGCTTCTCGAATTTAATCCTGCCAAATGAAAAGTCATGAAGTTAGGGGAAGGCACAAAAGACCACAGCAGAGTTAGGCTAGGTGGCCAAAGACTAAAACCTCATAAGGGGAAAGATTTTGGGGTGAGTTAACACGACATTTTCCCCGGAAGCCCATCAATCGATAATCCCGGGCATATGGGCGCCGGGAAAAAACCTGAGAACAGCTTTTCCGAAACCTTGTAAGGATCTTTAAAGACCGTACCGTTATGTCACCCCCATATGGAGTATGCACACTTTTTGGAACCCGCACTTGATAAAGCACGTCAAAAAAATAGAAAAGTACAAAGGTTGCCAAAAAGGTTGTTCCAGAGTGGGGGGAAATGCCCTATGAAGAAAGTTTAAAGGAAATCGGTTGACGACACTGGAGGAAAAGGGGGTCAGGGAGACTGATAACGACAAAAAATACTGGTGGAATAACAAGGTGGACAAAGACAGGATGTTCCAGGGGGGGGACACGAAAAAAGGGGCCCCACAATTGGAAGTTAAAGGGCACAAATGATCAGGGAATAGTGGGAAGTATTTCTCAGCCCTAGAGTTGTAAGCAGGGAATAGCCTAAAAAAAGACGTAGTGGAGGCGGGAACAACACAGTTTTAAGACGAGGTTTATAAAGCTCATGGAGGGGGGGAAAAGAGGGGCCAGTAGAAACCCGGGTGAAGAGGGGGGGCCCGGGAGCTAAGACTCGACCCCTCCCCCACAAATAGGTGATACACCACACACACAACAACCACCACACACACAACACCCCCCCCCAAACACACACACACACCACACAGCAAAAACCATTTTACGCATGCACATACAACGGGCCTAGGTCTAATCGACATGTGCCTGGCCCAAAAGGAACAGACACACACACACACACACACACGCGCGCGCGCGCGCTTAAAGCAGTTCACAAATACCCCCCCAGGATTTAGCGCTTAGTGGCTGTCCTAAATGTTATTAGAGGTCTCTTTACGTGAGTAAATCAGTGACATCCCTACAAGAGTGAACAGCTTTCAAGAGTGGAATAATGTGATAAGATTAAAAATTTTTTACAATTAAATTGAATGAATGCGAGTTGGGGGGGTACAATCACTATAGGCGCTGGTGCTGTTGACAAATACCAAACATAGTTAATTGGTTAAAAGGTGTGATCTGAAATATTAATAAATACAGATATTGGGGCGGTTTAGCGCTGTAGTGTAAGGGCATAACAGTGATTAAAACTGAAAGTAAGAAAAAATTAGTTAATCCCCCCCTTTGGTTTTGTGAATGTTGTGGAAAATTGCATTTATCTGAATGTATCATTAAAATAACAGTAAATGAATATAGATAAATTTTTATTTTTAATCAGTTAGCAAATGGAATTTGGGACCCTGGTCACAAAAAATGTCCCCCCCTTTGATCCTACCACTGTCATTCCACAGTTGCTCTGGACCTTTAATTAAAGAATTATACATTCCAGGAATCTGGAAAAAAAATAAAATTTTTGGACTGTATATTAAAATTAAAAAAAAGGATTATATATAAAACCATTTATATAACAGAAGGAAAATATCTTAATATCACTCACCAATTTGAGGAGTTAATGTGTTCATACTCAGAAAACCTCTGTTTTCATGAAAAAAAACAATGGCCCAAATTTTAACAAACAGACTTATTGAGGTTCTGGAGCTGTCTTGTCCGTCGCCTGATATCTCAAGTTATGCAGGATGCAATCCAAAATTTGCCTCCTATTTTAGAGGGGTTTAGCCCAATTTTTCCTCTAGAGCACAAAAATTCTTCCCATTAAACCCAACGTTTCCCATTCAAAACCAAAATGGGATGTTGTGCAGGGCGGGCCCGTTTCCCATTTTCCCCTAAATAATTCTTTAAAAAACAGTATGGCCATCTATTTAATTTTTAACTACTGTATTTCTGGAAAATATATACATATTTTCCCCATTGTTAATGTCATCAGATTTTTTATGACCAATAAAAAGTACAAAGAAAAAAAAAGTGAATACCAAAATCTTAAAATAAAAAAAATAAAAACTTGAATGCATGATAAAGTTTCCTTAAAGAGTTACAAAAGGGGAAAAGTTGATAGCAGCCACCAGCAGGAACCTCCACTGTGCAGACATCATTACCTATTGTGGAAGACAGCAAATGTAGTCCCCTCTTTAAAAAAAGGAGACAGCATGAAGCATTAAATAAGACCATGCACTGACATTTATAGATGCAAAATCAGGAGAAATTTTCAGGAGAAGAGTGGTGGAACACCCAGAAAAAGGATTTATTCTCAACGCAGCCAGCATGGTTTCAGGGACGGGGAAAACCCGTGTCACAAAATACTGGGGTTTTATGACATGGTGACGCGTAAGAAAGAGACGAGGGGTGGGTGGATTGCATTTTCTTGGACTGCAAGAAGGGGTTTGACACAGTTCCACCAAGAGATTGGGCAAAAAATGGGAGGACCCAAAACAGGAAACAGGGAAGGCACACAATGGATCAGGGGAAAATTGTCAGGAAGACAGCAGGATCATGGGGGCGGGCGGGTGTCAGAGTGGGCACCGGCCGCGGGTCCCGCAGGGCAGTCCGGACCCGTGCTGTTTCGGTATTTGTGAACGACATGACGGAAGGAATAGATCTGGGGTCCCTTTTGCAGATGACGGAAGTTGATGAGAAATACACTCGATCCAGACCGGCGAACTACAAAGGGATTGGGCAGGTGCAGACCCGGTCCAGCAAATTTGGGCCCCGGAGTTCAAACCCACCCAAAATGCAAAATCTGAAGATGGGGGGAAAGGGGAAAAAGGCCGCAGCGGAGTCAGTCTGGGGGGGAGAGACTACAAAACCCCATCAAGGGAAAAAAATCTTGGGGGGGGGTATAACACCCGGCACACTCCTGAAGCGCACATCAACCAAATAAATGCTGCGCATTGGGGCCTAGCCCAAAACCCCAGAACACATTCCGACTTTAATAAGGAATCGTTCAGGACCCGTACACCGTATACGTTAGGCCCATATTGGGTATGCGGCACCCGTTTGGAAACCCCCACCTAGCCCAAACACGTAAAGAAACAGAGAAAGGCAAAGGTTTCAACAAGACTAGTCCCAGAGCTAAGAGGTTGTCCTACGAGGAGAGGGTTTAAAGGGAAATCAACCTGACACATGGAGGGGCAGGGGGATAGGGGGGGCAGATAAGTAAAAATACTGAGGGAAGACAAGGTGGGAAAAAAAGGATTTCCAGAGATTGGCACAGTAACAAGGGCACGTTGGAAGCTGAAAACAGTGAATCAAGGGTGTTTGGAAATATTTCTTTAAACCACAGAGTAGTCAGTAAGTGGTAGTTTGGGAACCGAGTAGTGGGGCAGGGCCAACATACTTTAAGCAAGTTGATAAAGCTCACGGCTCGGGGGAGTGACCTAGTACGATCGTGAAGAGGGGGGGGGAGCTCGGACTGACCCCCGCAAACCCCAATAGGGGGTACAATAGGGGAGTACATATTTAATATATTATATAAATATATATATTATATTTTATATATTATAAATTATATAATATATATATATTTTATATTATAATTTTATATTATATACAAATATACAAATATACAAAAAAGGGAGGTACCCCTTAGATCTGTTTTGGGGGCCCCCATCCCCCAGAGAAAAAAATAAAATTGCTTCAGGGGAAAACCAAAGGTTTTTCCCCGAAGCTGTTTGAGAATTTTTTCCCCCCACCCTTATATTTCAATTGTTTTTTTTAAAAAAAAATCATTGGGCCCAAAAATTTACAAAAAAACAACAGAAAGGAAAGCAAAATAGGGAAAATAGGCACATTCGAATATTCGCCGCCCCTGCGGGGGCCGCCCTGCCCCGTATGCTGCAGACATTTCCCCTTTGGTCGCAACCGGTCTCTGAAAAAAGGAAGCTGGGCGTCCCTTTGGGCCTTGGTTTCTATGATGAATTTTTACCCACTTTTGAAACTTTTTTGAGCACACTTTCCCCATCTCCAAGGGGCTCCCACCTATTGGAAAGTGTTTAAAGAAGGGTAAGGTTTTCATATTTTCCCGGGTCTTCTGGGGGTTTCCCCCGTGGCTGGGAGCCCACCCCCCTTCCATAAGAGTATGGAAATAGGGGCTGCCAATGTGGCGGGACAGGTGTAGTCTCAGGCAATTGCTTTTCCCTTTTCCCGGTCATAGTGGTCCCCGACGCTTTTGACTTCATCAGACCCCTTACTTGGGGGTTCCCCTTGAGTGGGGAACTTGCTGTGGCGAGGCTTTCTTTTGATGTCATTGACCCTCCTCTTTTGGCATACTTCCCCTTTGCTTGTGACACACGAAAGAAGTCCAATTTATCAGCTGTGCCCCGCCCCCAAATACCCTATGTTCGGTGAGGATGGGGGCGCTAGGCGAAGAGCAAACCAATCAAATGACCTGTGGGTCGAGACGGGTTTTCCCCGGGGGATTGGGGCACAAAAAAATCTCTGAGAATGGTGCCTTCACTGCCCGGGGACGACCTGTCCTTTCCTGAAGCATTGAAGAGCATTGTGTTTGGGGATTTTTTCCATATTGTTTTTCCCAGTGGGATTTTGTGCTCTTTTGGGGGGAGCTGGTCTACTGGAGGATTTTGAAGGGTGTCCCACCGAATCACTGCTTATAAACCTGGGGTCTTTAGCCCTACCCGTCTCTCAAGCTTTTCAGGAAATATCTTCTTGACTAATACAGGAACCAAACACGAGACAGAAAAGCAAATATATTTAAAAAATTATATTTTTATAATATATATATATTTATATTTATTTTTATTTTATAATATATATTTTTTTTTATAGGTTATTTTATATAGTCGGACTTGATCCCGGAAATGGGAAGTACAGCCTTCACTTTAAAGGGGGGGTTGGGATATGGCAGTTGGGGGGATATGTTGTGTATCTTTTATGTGTATGTTCTAAACTGTTTTATTCTGAGCACCCTTTCAAAAACGTGTAAGTGGGGTGTGGGGAAATGTTAATGAGATGAAAGTATTTTTCCTTTTTGGGGGTTTTCTTTTTTTTTGGGTCACCCCGCCCCGGGGGGGGAAAGCCGACTTGTTGAAAAAATATATATATATATATTTATATATATTATTAATATAATAATATATATAATATATTTAAAAAATTATATAATATATATTATATATATATATAAAAACAGTAAACCCGTGATATCACAAATGCCGAACAACCACTCTGAAAAAAAATTGTAAAATTCCAAGCTTTCGGGATTTCTAGATTATCAAAGGGAAATGTAAAAATAAAAATTTACCTCAATGCATAAAGACGAGACTAAGCCGCGGATACCCCCCACCCCACGTTTTTATGATGTAGGAAAGGGATAAAAACTCTGCAAACGCGTTTTTTCTCTCAAAACTTTATTAATTATAAATTAAACCAATTTTATAATCATAAGCAATATTCATTTATTTCAAAACTTTTTTTATGGGGTGGATTTTGTTTATTTTTTTGACCAGGGCCCGCTAGATATAAGTTACTCAACCTTGTGAAAGAGTTGGAAAGGGTTAAAAACTCTACATGAAAAACAAGCATTAAAACTTGTCCAATTTTATCTATATTTATGGTTTTTTTTAATCTTAGTTTAAGACGGTGGGTTGAACCCATTCCTGGAAATGACAGAGCCCGGCTGTACCCGAGCTACGGAGCTTCTAATAGAAAAGTTCCACGGCGCTGAAGCTGTGGGAAAACAGCTGCGTCCAGAAAATGGCCTCTGACGCAGACTGAACAATAGGCTGCCCCCGGAACTTTCTTATTAAAAGCTCCGTAGCCCTGGTAAAACATTTGGGCCTACCAAACCCACAAGCACGGTTGAAACCCCCACCCATCTTTTTGTTTATTTAAATTTTCAGTCGTTCATTACAACTTGACTCGAGTTTATATTATATTATATATTTTTTTAATTATAAATATTATTAAAAAATTTTTTATATATATATATATATTTTAAAATATATTTATTTTTAAATATATATATATATATATAAATTAAATATATATTTATATATATATATTGGGAGTTTGGGGGGATATGTTTTGTATTTTATACGTATTGCTTTTTAAACGTTGTATTTGAGCACCTTGCAAAAACAGTGATTATGGTGAGGTGGTGAAATGTTGAATGATGAGAAGCATTTTTTTTTTGGGGGTTTTCTTTCTTTTTTTGGGCCACCCGCCTCGGTGGGGGGGGGCCCCCTTGTTTAAAAAAAAAAAAATTTTATATATATATATATATATTATATATATTATTATATATATATATATATATATATATTAAAAAATTTTTTAATAAATTTTATAATTTATATAAATGTCCTCGGGTCACGAGAAAAAAATTAGCGTATGAATGCTGGTCTTTGTAGGATCCCCTAGCCGTGGTAAGGTGGCGTACGTTGTTTGTCTCTTGAAGCGGGGGAAAAGGTGGGGGTCAATCCCCCAGTTTGGAAAATTTTATATAAATATATATATATATATTATATATTTAAAATTAAATATATATATAAAAATTATTTATTTATATATTAAAATATATGTATGATGTATATATGTTATTATATAATGTATAATATTTTTATAATATATATATATATATATATTATATATATGTATTATATATATATATTATTATATATATATATTTTATATATATAATATATTAATCTATTACATATGCATTTGATATAACAACACTACAACACGTGGAAAAAAATAAAATTTCAAGCGTTTTTGTGATTTGTACATTTATAAAGGTGTACTTTTCGAATTCCTTTTTTTTATTAATTATATCCCAAAACTTTTTTAAATTATATCTCTTGCATATCCAAAAAATAATTTTTTTTCTTCCATAAAAAACTTTCTCATCATCCCTGAAGTATAAATTTTTGAGATAAAGAACATTTTATCCGAAAATTAGTTTTGGCTTCACAATGTCCGGAAAAAGCCAGTTTCCACTGGGTATCATTATCCACATCAAGTGACCTTTTTGGGTGTATCAAATTTTTGAAATTAAGTTCATGGAGTTATAAGGTTTACAAACTCTTTTTAAAAAGCTCATTCTCTTTGAGATTGTAGCGTCTTGATTTTTGATGATTGCAACATACCACACACACACACACACCACACACACACACACACCCCACACACCACGCATACGCACAACACACACACACACACACACACACACACACACACACACACACACACACACACACACACACACACACACACACACACAGGAGCCAGGTGAGACCAAGATACGATATACAATTTTATATAGTTTATTTTTTGGGGATTAATGGCTCCTATAGTTTTCATTTTAATTATATTCCAGATTTCTGTGTGTGTGTGCTCTTACCTGTTTGTGATTGCAGGAGTCGAGTCACAGCTACTGGCTCCGCCTCTTCACTGGTCGCCACTAGGTCCACTCTTTCCCTGCTCCATGACCTTTATCATAGCCCTCTAAGCTATGTATGGATCCTTTCTCCACTACGTCACTCTCCAGATTATTCCACATCCTGACAACTCTGTAGCGGAAGAAAAACTTCTTAACATCCCTGTGACTCATCTGTTACTTCAGCTTCCAGTTGTGACCCTATGTTGCTGTGTCCCATTTCTGAAACATTCCGTCCCTATCCACCTTGTCAATTTCTCTCGGTATTTTGTATGTCGTTATCATGTTTTCCCTATCTCTCCTGTTCTCTTAGTGTCCTCAGATCGATTTTCCTTAGCATCTCCTCGTAGGGCATAATCCTTAGCTCCGGGACTAATCTTGTTGCAAACCTTTGCACTTTCTCTAATTTTTTGACGTGCTTGACCAGGTGTAGGTTCCATACTCGTGCTGCATACTCCAGTATGGGCCTGACGTACAAGGTGTAAAGAGTCTTGAATGATTCCTTGCTAAAGTGTCGAAATGCTATTCTTATGTTTACCAGTCGCCTATATGCTGCAACAGTTATTTGGTTGATGTACGCTCGATATTATACTCACTCCAAGATCCTTCTCCTTGAGTGAGGTTTGCGGTCTTTGGCCTAATAGCCTGTACTCTGTCTGCGGTCTTCTTTGACCTTCCCCAGTCTTCATGACTTTGCATTTGGTGGGGTAGAACTCTAGGAGCCAGTTGTTGGACCAGGCTTGCAGCCTGTCCTGATCCCGTTGTAGCTATAATTGATCCTGTTCCACTTGAATTCTCCGAAGTAGTTGGACGTAGTCTGCGAACAGGGACACCTCTGAATCTGTTCCTTCCGTCATGTCATTCACATATACCAGAAACAGCACTGGTCCTAGGACTGACCCTTGTGGAACCCCGCTCGTCACAGGCGCCCACTCTAACATCTCATCACGCACCATGACTCGTTGTTTCCTTCTTCTCAAGTATTGTCTGATCCATTGCAGTGTCTTTCCTGTTATTCCTGCCTGTTCCTCTAACTTTTACAACACTCTTTTGTGTGGAACTGTTTCAAAAGCCTTCTTACAGTCCAGGGTAATACAGTCGACGTCCCTTTCTCTCTCTCCTGCCTTAATTCTGTCACCTTATCGTAAAACCCCAGTAGGTTTGTGACATAGGATTTCCCCTCCTTTCTTGTTATCGTGTATAAGCTCATTTCTCTCTAGGTGCTCCACTAGCCTTTTCCTGATAGACTTCTTCATGACTCTGCAAACTAAACTTGTCAGGTATACTGGTCTGTAGTTTACTGCTGCCTGTTGTGTGTGTACTCACCTAATTGTACTCACC
Source organism: Cherax quadricarinatus (assembly GCF_026875155.1). Lineage (NCBI taxonomy): Eukaryota > Metazoa > Arthropoda > Malacostraca > Decapoda > Parastacidae > Cherax > Cherax quadricarinatus. Next base: position 29,026,174 of record NC_069437.1, read on the forward strand.
TAATTGTAGTTGCAGGGGTCGAGACTCAGCTCCTGGCCCCGCCTCTTCACTGATCGCTACTAGGTCCTCTCCCTCTCTGCTTCTTGAGCTTTGTCATACCTCTTCTTAAAACTATGTATGGTTCCTGCCTCCACTACTTCACTTGCTAGGCTATTCCACTTCCTGACGACTCTATGACTGAAGAAATGCTTCCTAACGTCCCTGTGACTCGTCTGAGTCTTCAGCTTCCAATTGTGACCCCTTGTTTCTGTGTCCCCTCTCTGGAACATCCTGTCTCTGTCCACGTTGTCTATTCCCCGCAGTATCTTGTATGTCGTTATCATGTCTCCCATGATCCTTCTGTCCTCCAGTGTCGTCAGTCCGATTTCCCTCAACCTTTCCTCTTACGACATTCCCCTGAGCTCTGGAACTAACCTTGTTGCAAACCTTTGTACTTTCTCTAACTTCTTAACGTGCTTGACCAGGTGTGGGTTCCAGACTGGTGCTGCATACTCCAGTATGGGCCTAACATACACAGTGTACAGTGTCTTGAACGATTCCTTAGTAAGGTATCGGAACGCTATTCTCAGGTTTGCCAGGTGCCCGTATGCTGCAGCAGTTATTTGGTTGATGTGTCTCCGGTGACGTGCTCTGTGTTATGGTCACCCCAAGATCTTTCTCCCTGAGTGAGGTCTGTAGTCTTTGTCCACCTAGCCTATACTCTGTCTGCTGTCTTCTTTGCCCCTCCCCAATCTTCATGACTTTGCATTTGGCAGGGTTGAATTCGAGAAGCCAGTTTCTGGACCACGTGTCCAGCCTGTCCAGGTCTCTTTGCAATCCTGCCTCATCCTCATCCGATTTAATTCTTCTCATCAGCTTCACATCATCTGCGAATAGGGACACTTCAGAGTCTATTCCTTCCATCATGTCGTTCGCATATATCAAAAATAGCACTGGTCCTAGAACTGACCCCTGTGGGACCCCGCTCGTCACAGGCGCCCACTGTGATACGTCTTCACGTACCATGACTCGTTGTTGCCTCCCTGTCAGGTATTCCCTGATCCATTGCAGTGCCCTCCCTGTTATATGCGCCTGATCCTCCAGCTTCTGCACTAATCTCTTGTGAGGAACTGTGTCAAAGGCCTTCCTGCAGTCCAGGAAAATGCAATCAACCCACCCCTCTTGTGTCTTCTGTTACCTTGTCATAAAACTCCAGAAGGTTTGTGACACAGGATTTGCCTTCCATGAACCCATGCTGGTTTTCATTTATAATCTTGTTCCGTTCCAGGTGTTCCACCACTCTCCTCCTGATAATCTTCTCCATGACTTTGCATACTTTACATGTCAGAGACACAGGTCTGTAGTTTAGTGCCTCGTTTCTGTTTCCTTTCTTAAATACGGGGACTACATTTGCTGTCTTCCATTTCTTAGGTAGTTGCCCAGTTTCAAGGGATGTGTTGAAGATTGTGGTTAAGGGCACGCATAGCATCTCTGCTCCTTCTCTAAGGACCCACTGGGAGATGTCCGGTCCCATTGCCTTTGAGGTATCAAGGTCGCTTAGCAGCTTCTGCACCTCCTCCTCGGTTGTTTGTATGTCATCCAACACTTATTGGTATATTACCTCTTGATGTTCCCTTCTGTGATGTCTTCCCAGAGCTCTTCCTGTCTCTACTGTAAAAACTTCCTTAAATCTCCTGTTTAGCTCCTCACATACCTCCTGATCATTTCTTGTGAGTTCTCCACCTTCTGTCCTCAGTCTGATCACCTGGTCTTTGACTGTTGTCTTCCTCCTGATGTGGCTATACAACAGTTTCGGGTCAGTCTTGGCTTTCGATGCTATGTTATTTTCATATTGTCGCTGGGCCTCCCTCCTTACCTGTGCATACTCGTTTCTGGCTCTGCGACTAATCTCCCTATTTTCATGTGTTCTCTGCCTTCTGTACTTTTTCCATTCTCTGTTGCACTTTGTTTTTGCCTTCTTACACCGTCGGGTAAACCAGGGGCTTGTTCTGGTCTTCCCATTGTTTCTGTTGCCCTTGGGAATAAACCTTTCCACTGTCTCCTTGCATTTTGTTGTTACATATTCCATCATTCCATTTACTGGGTTTTCTGCCAGTTCTCTGTCCCACGGAACCTCCTGCAGGAAGTTCCTCAAACCTATGTAGTCCCCTCTTTTATAGTCTGGCTTTTTCCATTCAACTCCTGTTACTCTCTCCACTTGCAACTCTACTATGTATTCAAAGCACAGAACCACGTGGTCACTAGCTCCTACGGGACTCTCATATGTGATGTCCTTAATGTCTAAACTGCCCAGGGTGAACACAAGGTCCAATCTTGCTGGTTCATCCTCCCCTCTCACTCTGGTAGTGTCCTTAACATGTTGGTGCATGAGGTTTTTCAGCACCACATCCAACATCTTGGCTCTCCATGTTTCGGGACCCCATGTGGCTCCAGGTTTTCCCAGTCAATCTCCCTGTGGTTGAAATCACCCGTAACCAGCAACTTTGTTCTGCTGGAGTGAGCTCTTCTTGCCACTTCAGCAAGTGTGTTCACTATTGCTCTGTCGCTCTCTTCATATTCCTCTCTTGGCCTCCTGCAGTTCTGTAGTGGATTATACATCACTGCAATGACCACCTTGTGCTCCCCAGACTGAAGTGTACCTACTATGTAGTCCCTTTCTCCTGTCTCGTCTATGCCTCCCATTTTTTTCGAATTTCCATCGGTTTTTTACGAGCAGAGCAACCCCTCCTCCCCTCTGCCTCTTCTATCTTTCCTC